>LQNS02278174.1:11426868-11458290 GCA_001587735.2 Parhyale hawaiensis
ACTCACTGACCTCTGCACCCTCTCACAGCTCTCACTCACAGCCTTCTGCACCCTCTCACAGCTCCCACTCACTGCCTTCTGCACCCTCTCACAGCTCCCACTCACTGCCTTCTGCACCCTCTCACAGCTCCCATGGACTTGCTCTCCTCGATTCGCCTGCACAGCTACCTCTAAATGCCCTTACTTCCCACTCATAGTTCCCACTCACTCCTCTCTATTCATTGGCACAGCTCCCACTCACTGCCCTTGATTCGCTCCTTCAGCTCCCTCTCACTTCTCTATATTCCCTTCCGCAGTTCCCACTCACTCCCCTATATTCCCTCTCACAGCTCCCACTCACTCCCCTCGATTCCCGCTCAATGTTCCCTCACCTTGTTCCTATATTAAATTCCTTAGTTGGGTGCGTGTGCGTGTGTGTGTGTGTGCGCTTGGAAGCTCTTCATCATTATTGCGTAGCGGTATGATGAGAGTGAAAAATTGAACCCGCACACTATTTTTCGGCTCCATTATTAGCATATTTCACCATTATAATCATCAATTGTTTTAGCAGAAGCAAAAGCTACTACACAACACAGTTTTTAGTTGAAGGGATTGTTTCGTCTGAAGGTATATGTTGCTTTTTATTTTCTAGTAACTATAGGAGCATTTTGTTGTTATCTACGCATTGCTTGCATTTTTCTCATAAATCAGCTGTTTTGTTCCCCAATTGTGAATAACACATTACAGTTGTTTCCTGATGAAGTAGAACTCTTGCAGCTTTTATCAATTGTTTATCGAATTACCAATCTTAGCGCGCAATTTTTCCCTAGTTGTCGAAATACCAAGCTTAATATTATGGCTTAGAATTTTCGTTTGTATCTAGTATATATCTTGCATTTCTATCGAAGTGCAGATCATGCCACCTTCATTTTCTACAACATAGAAATACCCGTTTGTAGTTCCGAGTTTCGTTCTAATGAATGGCAATTTTTTTTGCGGTTTCCCTCCACTAGATACGCACCACCGACTCGAAAGATGATGTAAAGCTATCGTCACCATATTTAACCAGATTGATTTCTACTGCAGCCATGTTGCCGGTCAAAAATGCCTATCTATAACAATTATAGAACGTGCCGGTATAGTATTTGACTCACTCTTTTGTAATAAATGTGAGTCTGAACCTAATCTAGCTTAACAAATTTTAACTAATCTTACATACCTAGGTATTCTTGCCTAGCCTACCCCAACACATATTCTCATGGTATAGTTAAAGCCACACTCTATAGGTGGACAAGAGCCAACTGGGCTGCGTTACCTATATATTAATAATAATAATAATTAGCTTTTATTAAGAACACAATAGGTTCACAAAATATGCTTACAAGCTTACAAGTACAAACAAAGTAGCATATTAGAGTGCGCTCTAATATTCATGCAACTGCGCAAGATTAGTTCTATTTTGTGTGAGTTTCGGTGCGTAATTAAGGTAAATAGATATATATATATTGCAGTGGATATTGTTGTGTACTCTCGTACTTAGCGAACTGTACAGTATCATATTCTATTGAAGCTCCTGTTACTGAGAGTAAATCTAATTTACTTATGTATTTTATCTTCTAATTTGTATTTCATCATTCTTAAATTCATTTTGTAAGCAGGATCTATCAGCCTCTGTATATTGCAGCGTAAACATGCTATAATCATTCGGATGGTTAGCAGATTTAATTGTTTGATAATTTGCAAAATATTTAGTTTTTTATTTTATAATCGCAATTCAATATTGCCGTGAAAACATATTATCATTGCAACGGATACGATCATTTTCATGCTGTTTGTGTGGTTGTCATCCAAATAAAACATAGTTTTGCCTAGTCAGATATTATCGTCGGCTCCGTAGGTAATTATCGGCGCCCATCGATATTATAGGCGATTATCGTCGCCTGACCGATTAGGAACATTTTCGGCAGCAGGACGCCGGTTACGCCCCATAGCCTCATCTTCTATACATGAAGCTCCAGTATTGCGTCTTGCTCGATCACAATCACTAAACTGGACATTAAAATTTTTACCTCAGCACATTCGTAGCAAAAATTATCAAGCTTTATTGTCGGTATTGTTCTTCTATAATCAATGCAATGGACATTGCAATTTACATTTCATCGATTTTTTTATGAATACGAAGCATAATATCAAGCGTCATATGCAGTAGGGACGTGTCCACTGATAATCACAATATGTGGCAAATCATTTGCATCTTAATGGCTATTAGTGTATAACATAATCAAACTTCAGTATTAAAATGTACACAATCTTGTAATCACTGAACTAGACCAATGTCATTTCTACTGCTGTGGCTAACCGTAAGACAAAACCTAATCAACCTTCAGTACTGGCATGTACAAAAAGTCATAGAATCACTATAAGTGTCATTTTATTTCTATTTCAGCAGGGACTGGTACACAAAATCTTGTCGACATTTTATACTGAATATAGTATACATGCACACTCGTAAAATCACTAAACAGAGGGAAATTATTTCTCTTCCAGCAGCCACAGAGCAATAACAATAATCAGGCTGAAGCGCCGTTCCTGCTCCTCATCATCCGCATGGAATCGTCCGCATTTCTGGAACTCCTACGGAGCTGACAAACAATGGAACGAAGGGGAGAGCAGGTCCCCTTCATGCCTTGTTTGTATCTTGCATCTTATTCCGTCTGCTCCCCCTGCCTTTATTGCTTTCCGACGACCCTTGGTGCCTGGCTCTAAAGCCTTCCTAGTTATTTTTTTCCATGCTGGGCTAGTAAAGATATTGGAAATGCTGCGTAGCACGGATACAATAATAATTAGGACCCAAGGCTACCCAGTTAAATTTTTGGAAGCTTAGCTGAGAAAAGTACTGGAAACGCGGGGTAACATGGATACGATAATCATTAGGATCTATGGCTTCCCAGCTAATTTTTGTAAGTTTAACTGCAGAAAAGTATGGGAAACGTGGAGTAGCACAGATACCATAATAATTAGAACCCAAGCCTGCCTAATTGTTGTTTTTTATCTGGATGCAGAGTCGTAGAACAGCTACGCAGAAAATGATACTAGTTACCAAATGTCCAAGTCGTATTTATTTATTTATCTATTTTTTTAATCTTGCCTTGTGAATACATAGCTATTCATGGAGACAATATATATATATAGGCGAACTAATAGCTATACAATATGACTGAACTTTTTTTAGTAGGCGACGTAAGCCAGCCTATAGTAATTTTTCTATCTTTGAGTTGCACAGACGAGTCTGGCTACATGAAACGACATCTCTACAAAATTCTCGTACGTTAAAATTTATCAAAGTTAGCAACTTAACACCGTCGCACGCGTAAATATCACTCTTGGCAAACTACATAAGGCGTCCCGCCTCTAAATGCACCCATAAATCACCCCCAGCACCCATAGCGTTAAAGATCAATTCCAATGCATGAGAAAACTTGGGGCGGTGTATAGTGAATTTGTTATCTAATAACAAGTTTGCTGTTATGAAGATTTTCCCCTGAAAAGGCTCAGTATGTGTGAAGTAAAGTTTTGGAAGGGTTGTCGTTATCATAAAATATTGTTCATAGTTAAAGTAAGATTGAGTTTGCAGCTATAAATAGTTACTTTGTTCTAGTAATTAAAACAAGTTGATGCGATATTAAGTTGAAGGTGTCATTATTTTTACCCTATACTGATTGTTTTTATTATCAATATTAGTGTTATTACTATGGTAATTGTTATCATTTTTATTCCATATTACATTTGTTATCATTTTACATTATTAATTATGACTATCATTGATAAACGTTAGCTACGGTACTAATAAATTCACTAACATTATTTTTTTTTCTTCGTTAACTACGATACCAATAAATTCAGTAACATTAAATTTTATTGGCGGAAATGTGATGGTCATTACTTTTACTTTACTTTAACTGACATCAATTAAGGTCTAATTAAACTGAGCATTAATTTTGAACCTTTAATGTGAGGCTACTTTGCTGATTTTGTTTTTATTTTATTGAGACTTTGCTCCTAGAAAGTACATTTCTTTATTTTCATCAATGCATGTGCATCCCTGCAGTACAATTCTCTTTATGTTAATGTGTGGTCGTAGAAATGTGCCAAATCCAAAACGTAACAGAAAGTGCCAGGAGTTTAGGATTAACAATGTGGTAGTATACTTCAGAGAAAATTATAATTCGTATCTTTAGCATGTAATTTGTGATCGACTAAACAGCTAAAAAAACTGTGTTGTGAAATAAAAGAAAGCAGTCGTCTACCCAACACATAATCTATTGTTATTTTTTTTAGACATTGTAGGAGCAAGTTTTACTGTTGATTTACTTACATTTACAAATTATAATTTTAATTTCTGATAGGAAAGAAAAACAATTGAATCAAAGTGAATTGTATTTTGCTCTCCTCTTAGGTAATTATCACTAATCTTATAAATTAGGAACCAGAGCTAGTGAACATGAACACCAGAGTTTATATTTTTTTCGTTCATATACGCTTGTCGAATAGATATCGATCAATAATGCTTTATTATGACTTTTTAGTATACATTTTTTATCGGTATTTTCTATAAATTATGTGAAAGCGTTCAACTCTTGTGTCTTTTCCTACTTTTCATCTGATATAGCGGTGCTTTACATCTGGCAGCAATAGAAACTTGGCATTTGATTGGGATATGTACCGTCAGTGTGATTTATCAGTAGAGAGTCAACGGTTACGTGGTTGCTATAGAGCAATTGGTTTCGCAATCTGTGTTTTTTAATGCGTTTTGCAAATCAGTGACAAAGTTTCCCACTAAATATACTCTATCAAAATATGTTTCAGACCTATACACACTTTCCAAGTGGTGAGGCGATACCTTCCGCCCTCAGAATAAAGTCAGGATCGACTGGCTTCTGTCTTCTTAACATTGTGATTTATATGCGGAATTAATGTTTTTTTTAACCATTTTCGCTCAAATTTTCTTTCTCCATAAGCCACGGACAAAAGTCTGTTAATTAAAAGGTTGTGTGTCAAATTCAACTCTTAATTCACTGTTCACTCCCCGATTGGAACGTACGTGAAAAACTCTAAATTTTCGGCGATGGGCATTATCATCAATTCTGGGTCTTCCGCTGCGAGGTTCATCATCTTCAATTGAGTCTTGGCCTCTCGACAATGCTACCACCTGAAAACCTGTGCGCCTAATAAAACACTGCCTCCATTTATTTGTTCAAGCTTATTATAAATTCTGTATAGTATTGAATGAGAGTCTGACACAAAACTTTCCGGTGCACCTTTGGTCGAAATTGAGGTTACCTATTACTGAGATTGAACGAACAAATAGTTTACGAAGATAAAGGGTATTGACCACGTGTTGTCTCCAACGACTGCAAACTCACATCCACGGCGCAGCTATAGTATGCATTGGCCTGTATATCTCATCCAAACAGCAAGCTGGCAGTCATGCGAGATCTAATTCACTGCCACCAACCTCATATTCTGATTTTCATATAGATCGTATCCCAGTATATAATAAACAATTAATCACATGAGCACATACACGTACACACACCGATAGACCATTATATATTTATAATGCTTGATATAATATGGATCATCAAGCAAAGCTCGTGATCCTTAGCAGTATTTTTATCCAATTTGGCAATGGATTTACGTGTAACATCGGATGCAAACTAAAAAAGTGAAGTTTAGGAGAGAATAATAAAATTCTAGTTAATCCCATGAAATATATAAAACTTTGGACCGGAATCCTTCCACCACGTTGGTCTCTTTTTGGGCAAAATGGTGTCGAGAGTAATTTGTGCATACTTATATATACTTATATTGACCGTATACTGCAGTGTCTACTCGGGTAGACTAATATACCTAGACACACCTACACATGTCCTCTTCGCACATACATTCACCTACACTCGCACATTTAAATGCACACGCACATACTCCTACAGCATACTTATACGCCCTGTACACGTACAAACCACACACACTAATATCATACTCACACCTCCAACACACACACCCTGTACACGCACACAACACGCACGCACAACCCCCTGCTCCCTCTCCTTCAGTCTCTCCCGCCAGTACAAAATGGCCGCCAGTCTCTCGGAGCTAACCCCCCACCCCCTTNCCCCCCTTCCGTCTCTTCCTGTACTCTGTAGCAGTTCGCGCCGAAACTGAGAGTATCGCATGACTATAGCATTATTATTGTAATTAAGGCGGGTTCACACCACAGTCATATGGGCAAATTGTGTATAATTGTGTCCTTTCTACACACCAAGCGAGTTACTAAACGGTTTTCCATAGCAAGCGTCACTAGCAAAATTCGGTTACGTCTCCAAATTGGCAGCGCATAAAAGCCCAGATGGCTGTGCAGTTTACTACTGTTTAAATGGATACAAGAACGCATTCGGAAGCTGATCAGCAAGTGAAGATAGTGTCAACTTGACCGCACATCGAACTATGGAAACCACATGCACAGGTTCGTGCTGCAGGCTGATACCCACTTGCCCCAGTCGAAGCGTGCACAGCCGCAGTCGATCACTCGATGCCAAAGCTATGAAGCTTATGTGGCAATTAAATGTAACCACCTCGCGACTGTCCCCATTTCTGGTTAGCGTCTCATTCGTAGCCAGGATACTCTACGCGAAATGAGTCCACAGGCAAGTCAACACAAAGGCTGCTGTGGAGAAGTAACATCACAGTGATGTGCTATTGCTTCCCAAACCTTACCATAACGTCACTCATGCGTCACTAGACACGAATATTTCAGATTTTTTTGGTCAATAAAAGACAAGGTAAATTCGACACATCTCATTCATATATAACGAAGCATAACAGTCTTGTTTAGTATAGGAGTTCGGCATTATTTAACCATGTTATAAGAATACAATTTTGGGCTCTAATTAAGCGTGCAAGTGCAGTAACCGCATTAAGACGTCTTCGAAATGCCTAATTCAATCCAGCTTATCTAAATCGATCAGCTTTAATTTGCTCAAAAGTTCAATTGTGAGCATTGCAGATAAACTCGCCTTAATTAACCGAACATCCCAATTATAGAAATCACACGTACATGCCTCGTATATTGCTGCAAAATCCCCCAAAGGACCAGAAAGCTATACGGCTGCAGTCGACCACAGCTCATCCGAGTTATGATGGAATACACAGAGAATTATCTGTTGACAACTGTGGCCCGCCCTATATTCTAATGTCATTGCCCCCCCCCTTTTGCCCTGTGACTGTGAATGATAGATATGATGACACCGTAGTCCCAAAAATCAAGACTTTCCTGTCTGGCCTGGGATCGAACGTCTAGCCTCCAGACAATGAGAAAGTCAGCAATCATTCTATAGAGCCTCAATTACAGAGAGTATTTGAAATAAAAGGGAAACTAAAACACTCAGGACTTGAGTTCCTGACAAGTTAAAGCTAATTAGGATTTGATAAATATAGTTAGTGGATTTAATGCGGGTTTAGAGGGCTTCTGTCATTAAAAGTTAAATTTACGGATTACGATACATGTTTATAGTTAGTGCCGGAATTGAAGAGCAGAAAGTCTTATATTGAACCACCAAACAAAGTACAAATTTGAAAAGTTCCCAATTCATGCGTACATATACGCAAAGATTCCTACCAGATCGACTATAGATAGCTATTGCCAATGTCGCTGAGTTACTCATATTTGCTTCGTTAGTTATTAATAGATGAAGTTGATGATTATTGCCTGTGGGAAGACTAATGCACTGGGAATCCTTTTATTTTTCTAGGTCAAATATGTGACAGTTAACACACTTGTCATGTCAGTTCTCCAGTCGTTTATTGCCACTATAATGGCGTTACCGTAATTGTCATATCTGCCATCTAGTTACTCATTGGCGTGTTTTATCTTATTCGTGAGTGATCAACTTACACAAAGAAATCGTAAGGTCACCGAGCTTTCCATGTTAGTAATTCAATTATTCAATGAAAATTAAAGCTACCCCCCCCCCCCCATATAGTAGTATTCAATTAGAGAATGAAATTGTGGAGCTACAGTCTTTGCCATATTATTAATTCAGCTGCTAAATGATTTTGTGAGGTTACTGCACTTGTTTTTCATTTAGTTACTCATCGAAACTTTGTGGCTACTGGACTTGCCCATATTAGGAATTTAGTTACTCATTGAAATAAGCAACCCAATCATTAAGAGACTTAAAAAGACTCAAGAAAGTACACATGAAAATGAGGTACAGGATTGCCATGCATAACAATGCAGCTGTAATGGTCAGATGAGGTTTTACTCGATAATTAGGAAAGTATTTTGCATTTATTTGCTACAAAATAACGACAAGAGAACACTAAACAGTTAGTGAAAAGGGATATTGTTGTCTTAATGTGCCAGTATTCTGCAACCGTAAGTATGACATTAGCAACGAAATATTAGACAGTGAAGTCTAATTGCTTGCCAATTAATTTACTAGAAAAACAGCGGCGATACAGCATTAAATAGTGGAAAAAAGGTTTTTGTTTTTATTTGGCAAGGGAAAAGTAAGATCGAGCGCTGAATTTGTTTTCTTGTACTACATTGGCAAAACATTGGGCGTGTAAGTGCAAAGGAATATTCCTTACCAACATAATAAAGCACACAATATTACGTCTGGAATATTTAATGCAGAAAATATTTCTATAGTTACGAAAGCAAAAAAAAGTCAACTTTTTCATAAATGAAGTTCTAAGTAAAGACTTTAATCTGGAAATGGGGTGCAGTATAATGTGATTGGAAATTAATAAGTAAAAAGTGTCGAATATTGGAGAGTAACAAAGTCCGAATGTGCTTGATGATACTGATTAACGGACACTTATAAGAACGCACGGAAATGTATTACAGAACAGTGGTCTCCTCATAATTTCCTTTAATTTGTATTGGCACAAATGTTGAAAAAATTTTTGGTGTAGCAGTAACGTGTTCAAAGTTGACTTGATGTTGTTTTTTTGCAAAAAAAAAACAAAGGTACAATTAAGGATTCGCTATTACATACTTTAAAATATGCAGTTTTATCATAAGTACAACGGTGACAATGAAATAACTTAACATCACATTATTACACTAGTGATACAAAAGATGAAACGAAAAAATATAGCACAGAATACATAAACATACACGACTATCCACAGAATTAATAGAAAACGACGGAAACAAAGTAGAAATACATGAATACATGAAGGATCAATATGTATAATCCTAAACTTAGAGTGACTAGAATGGAAAAACGCCTTACGAACATCTTGAGATGTTTTAGTACTAGGAAATATAAACTCCTTAAAACAGTAACTCAAGGTACCTCGAGAGTTATTTCCCAAACGTAAAAGTAAATAAAACACGTAGATAACGAAATTGTTGTGAGATATCTCGTATCTCGTATTATCGTACGTTATACAATTCGAGAAGATGTTCTAAGTCGTACTACGATGCACCGAGCTTCAATATAATATAGTTTAGGTGTTTAGGTTGACTAAAGTTAGTTTTACACGCAATATTAAAAAATCATCCATTCCGTCAAAAATGAGAAACGTTCATGTGTTGCTTTAAGTACATAATCTGAAGAAATTGCAAAAAATTCAAATTAAGCGACAATTCAATAAAAAATTATTATTTTATTTAACCAATCAGTCCACGAAATGTAAGGAGTAGGCTCCAAATGAAAACATAAAGACCTTGTTTACCGTAAAAATAATTATGTCTACCCAGTTGAAATTCATTTTCTCCAGATGGCTCTCTGAGAGAAGGGTCTCTTATTCTCCACACAATTTAGGCTACATACAAGAATCGATCAGTCACACTGTCTAAGTTCATAAAGTTTACATCTTCTAACACATTAGGAGAATTGATGTACACGTAGAACACGAATATCACATTTATTATTTCTAAGGGTACGAAAATTCGTAATTATCTGTACATATACATATATTATCATTATTATTTTCATTAGTAAATTTGTATTCACATCATAATAGTTTTTGCTGAAATGACGATTCGAAACCGCAAAATGAATTTAAATAGTTCCGTATGATATCTATTCCACATCTCCATGGCATTAAACCAAGTTTGGTAATTGTTTGATTTTTACTTTGAACTTTGCATTCTTTCACTTGTTCATTAAACTTAGGAATAACAAGAAATTAAACAAAAAATCGTTTTCGTCAGCCTAAAACATATACCCTACAACATTCGACATAAACAACCATTTTCCCATTTATGTATGGTTTAAAACTTTCCACGTTCAATCAATTCTAGAGTACTAACAATTTGCCAGAAAATAATTAGAAAAAAAAATGTAGATCCGTATTACAAAAATCTACGGAGATCAGTTTTCATGTTTCATTTACTTTTGAATGAAAATCCTTTCCACATTTTTAAGTTAAACTAGAACGCCTCGTGGCGTAAAACCACCACTCGCGGTGGAAGCAGATTCAACGAAGCCATTTTTAGTGGCAGCCATTTTTAGTGGCAGCTTATGCTGTGTCCAGCAAGGCTAGCTCCAGGCTGCCAGTCCCGTAATCTCTTAAAAATAACATAGGAAAAAATGGAAGGCCTCGTGGCGTGAGGCAATCTTTCGTGGTGGATGTAAATTAGTCCCGGTCAATGATAATTCTACGTCTTCATTTTTTATGACCAGCTAAGTCTAGTCTTTGGCATGGGTCACATCTAGGACAACCCACCAAATTTTCTGCAAAATATTATGAATATTGCTAAACTCATTCGACCACTTATTGGGTGGACAGACAAATATACAAGTTTACATATTTATATACAAATATATATACTTAAATCTTCAACAAAAACAGTATCACCTCTCTCACTTCATTCGCGGGAGATAATAATCAGTGGTTGATATAGTTGTTCATGTAAAATTTTCGAAATTTTTGTTTTATTTCGAACGCAACTTTTGCTAACGAATTTTTCCTTTTCTTTTCGTACTTTTAAAAAAACATTGTATCTTCACGGCTATATACATCATAAATTTTGTTAATTATTTATCAGTAAAATTATGAGGTAACATCTTTCAACTCTACAGAAATGAGAATCCGATCACTCGATCATTATTGTGTACAAAATTTACAAGACGAAAAAGCGGTAATTTAATTCGGAAGCTGCATTTTTTTATAACAGTCACGAGGCGTCCGTCATATCTGGGGGCCAGACCCCTGGTAGTGGCCCATCGAGGACAGATCTGGGCCCCGCCATCCTTTGTGACCTTTGAGGGGTATGCCAAAGGGGCGGGAGGCCGAGGCCTAACGGAAGTGGAGGTGGTGGAGGAGCCTGTATGGACTGTTGTGGATTGGGTGGAGCAGCCTGTGGAGGAGGTGGAAGAGGCTGTGGAGCTGGAGGGGGAGGGGGAGGATCTTCTTGGGTACTCTGTGCCACGCTGCTCTGAACGTGGGGAGCTGTACGTCAGTGTTCAAAATAGGAATTATGCATAAGGTAAAGCTTATCGATTGGGTTTATCTGGGGGTAGATGCTGGACGACACCCCAACGAGGCTGGTAACGTCCCCTGGTGGTCCTGAGGATCCCATGCTGCTGCTCATGGTGCTCGTCGTCTGCTGTTGGGAGCTGTTAGACGTGGCGGATCTGAGAATAAAATTGTCACAAAATGTATTGGTAAATTAAATGCAAGAAAAACAACAGCGAATATATTGCACAGTATTTTTTTTTTTAATTATCATGCTAGTCGAACCCATGTCTCATCAATGTTTTAAAATTAGGTGTAGAAATGGCTGTATAAAACACTACAATAGCTGACATTCTTTGACGTATGTCTCATAAGCAATCTTTGCTTTTAATAGGCTTGTTCTCGTTTTAATTCTAGCTAGTATTATGTCCAATGTTTCTTAATTGTTATTTTGAGAGCAAAAAAGTGTATAAGTGTAAGTATCCTCGTTTTCTCTCGGCACTCATCTAGCGGGTGTTTCAATAGTGATCTTTAGTAAGCGAAATACGTCAAGAGTTAATCTTTTCTCAATGTTAAAAATCTGTACTTCAATAATAAAAGGTCTATTGGATACATCCATCATGTCACATACTACGATAATTAGCATCAAAATTAGTGTCATGTATACATAATCTCACATGCTATGATAATTCGCATCACAATAACACGGTACCTATAATCATATAGTCACAGTTAATGAATGGTTTTAAGTACAGAAGACCCAAATCTACCCAAAGTTTCATTGCACCAGCGTTACTCGCACCCAGTCTTGATGGAGTTTCTAAATCATGCCAATTTCCATTAGACGCCGTGAAAAGCCTAACAACTGAAACAGCTATTCCATGGACTGACGTCACCAAAGCTGTAGCAATGAAACTTTCGCCAAAGAAAGTAATGTGATTCTTGTTTAAGGCTTTTGCGCTTTTATAATTAGCAAGCCAATTAATTAATTTATTACCCATTATAGCAATCTTTGTAAGGTTTACATTAACATTTCCGTTGAGCTGCGAGGGCCTGCTGTTCTAACCTATTATACTAACGTTCTTATTGCTCAAGTATAGTTACCCTCGAGAGATAGCAATAACTTTTTCGTTAATAATTTAATTATTGTTGCACTTGTCAAATACGCTCTCCAACTACAGTGCTTTTTGCTAGATTGAAGTAACCTGCGAAAGAACAGTAGTTTTAAAAATCGGGGTTATCACTCTCATCACATAAGCCCTCCTGCCCTAACGGAATTTTCGGCATCCCGAGACCCTTATTTGTCATTATAGCGGCTGGGTCGGCCATAAATACTGTTTGGGAACTAATACTGTACAGAGACAGAGGTAACTTACGAGTCTCTGTCATCGTCAAATCCATCCATTCTGGAATCGTCAAGACTGAGGTCAGATCCGCAGAAGGAATCTCCGGAGTGGGCCGGGTAGCTCTCCGCCTCCGGGGAGTAGGGGGGTACGACCCCACCGCTGCTGCTCTTCGGGGTCGTAGAATACGGGGAATCCACGGAGTCTAGGGGGGTTAGGCCCCCAAATGTTCCTATAGAATTAGGACAAAATGGGTTTAGAATTTTTTCAGAGTTTTTAATTGATCATTTGCTGCCTAGGCTCAGGCTACCCTTATAGTGTCATTTGTTCTTCTGTCTTCCTATTATGGCCGATGGGGCCGACCAGTGTGGATTTAAGATGTCCTCTATTATGTAGCTGTGCACCAGAATGTTGTGCAGATGTTATATAGTGTAAAAAAGGTATCATTAGTTACTTAATATTCACATCCGACTACGCAAAATCAAAAAGTGGCCCGCCAGTAGAAAACCAAAGTAAAAATAACGGGGATGATTCCTTCCAATTTCACTAACTGTGCACAACTAAATAGTATATACGTAGTATGCACAGTACATAAAGTCTAATAAAAAACATAAACTATTAAAACTGGCAAGTAAATGTTACCTCAAATACAGTCAGCCAGATTACGTTTATTTTTTTCTTTTTTCTATTCAATGATTAACATTTACATTGGTCTAATTTTGCACCAGTAAATTCAAATTTTACATGACCAACTCTGTATTTTTCATAGAAATCTAAGTTCGAATATTCACTGAATTCTAGGGGCTTCAACGTTGCAATGACTTATTCCTAATGTATACTACACGCTTATCTAAAGCGTCAAGATACCGTTAATCCACCTTTCAAGTGTACTATCATCGCAATGCGAGTATCGACATCTTATCGGATACAGCCTTCACTACAGTTTATCGAGCTTGTAAACAGTGGCTGGCACGTTTAATTCAATTACCCAATACGCCATTTAGTTCATTGTTATCTGTGAACTCCATTACGCACACCGGTGATAAGGAGGAATGTTACTGAAGGGCGGGTGACGGGTTATGCTTGGGTGAGACCTGTGGGTTTTACTGTGACCTCATACTGCAGCTTAATGTAATGCCATGTAATGCTCATTACCTTAACTCAACGTAGTGCCTCAAGAGTAGAGCAATAGTTTAACGTAATGTAATACCCTTGCACGTAGTAGTATTTACTTTAGCATGGCACAATGCTTTAAATGTGAAGCAAGATCTTATCGTGACGCAATGCCTTGAGAGCGAAGTAATAACTTAACGTGTTGAAATACCATAGCACGAAGTAGTATTTAATTTAGGTTGGTACAATGCTTCAAATCTGAAGCAATTACCTTAGTGTGGCATTTTTCCAAAAATTTACCAGACACGTTAGGTGAGAAGCAATACCTTTGCGTGCAGTTAAACTTGTGGGCATGTGTAATATTTTGCGTTATGCAATGCATTAAGCTGAAAATAGAGACATAAGAGTAAAGCAATACCTGAATGATTCGCAATATTTTAGCGTGAAGCAATGCCAAGCTGCGTAGTACGCAAACCTTACCGTGATGCAATCAATACCTAAGCTGGAGGCAAACTCCAATACCTTAGCGTGAGGTGCTACCTTAGCGTGAGGTGTTACCTTAAGCGTTAGGTGTTACCTTAGCGTGAGGTGTTACCTAAGCGTGAGGTGTTACCTTAGCGCGAGGTGTTACCTTAGCGTGAGGTGTTACCTCAGCGTGAGGTGTTACCTTAGCGTGAGGTGTTACCTTAACGTGAGGTGTTACCTTAAGCGCGAGGTGTTACCGTAGCGTGAGGTGTTACCTTAGCGTGAGGTGTTACCTTAGCGTGAGGTGTTACCTTAGCGTGAGGTGTTACCTTAGCGTGAGGTGTTACCTTAAGCGTGAGGTGTTACCTTAGCGTGAGGTGTTACCTTAGCGTGAGGTGTTACCTTAAGCGTGAGGTGTTACCTTAGCGTGAGGTGTTACCTTAGCGTGAGGTGTTACCTTAACGTGAGGTGTTACCTTAGCGTGAGGTGTTACCTTAGCGTGAGGTGTTACCTTAGCGTGAGGTGTTACCTTTGCGTGAGGTGTTACCTTAGCGTGAGGTGTTACCTTAGCGTGAGGTGTTACCTTAGCGTGAGGTGTTACCTCACCGTGAGGTGTTACCTTAGCGTGAGGTGTTACCTTAAGCGTGAGGTAATGAATACCATTGGCCAAAATATGAAGTATCATGCAATATAGTACATTTAGAAAATCGTGGGTTACATTTTGTCTCAAGTTGGTTATATTACTCTCATTTTCCCTGATACGTGCATATCTGTATTCCGTGTTGCGTACAAAATTATGCTGTGATAATTTTTAAGACGTTACCCACAATTTTTAAAAATTTAACAACCATACTCTGATGATCATGAAACTTCATTTCAGCCACAGAATTATTTCATAGAATGATCAAAAATACTGTACGCAACAGTCAGAAATAATATTTGAACTCTGCGTATTTTTAAAACAGTTTCGTAAGCACCATAGGCATAGTAACTTCTCTAATCAAGAGAGGTAAGAAGTAGTGCTAAAAGTTCAGTCAATGCATTGCATCGTCTAATAAATTTCCATCAATTAGTTCTTTCCCTTCATCACCTGATATAATCAACTAAAACATGTTAGGTGCATAAGTTTGTAAGCAATAGCAGACTAGAGACATAAAGTTTTGCTTGCCTACTCGCAAATGTTTGTACAAGGCTATGTACTTCTCCTTCAGCCCTGGTACAGCTAGCTTACCATCAGTAGCTTCGTTGCAAGGCATTTTTTTATATAATAGACATCAACTTCTGTTTAACTTGTTTAGGGAATTTCTAAATTATTTGAAACTATTTTTTCCATGAAAATCCCCAAGTACCTGTTTTGGTATCGAGGGCTTTGCTTTTTAGGTATTCTTTCTTTAATCAAAGTCGACGACAACTTCTATTTCATTTGTTAAAGAAACCGTTAATTCTGTATGAAATGCGCTCATGAATAATTATCGTGCACTCTTCTTACCATCAGCAGCTTCTTTTTTGGGAATTCCTTCTTTGTCATCTTTTTCTTCCTTATCTTCGTTATTATTGTTGTTATTTTGTTCGTTGTTGTGCTTTGCCCTTCGTTGTAGTTTCTTCATTTTTGCTCTCTGGTTTTGAAACCAAACCTGCACCACCCTCACACTGAGCCCCGTCTCCTTCCCCAACTGCTCGCGTACCTGTGTGGAGAAAACGAAAATAGGTTTAACTCCTCAAAACAATATTTGTGAAATATGCACTGAGAATAAAACTTTTAACCCCTTAGAGGACTTTCTTCATAATCATTGAAAGTGCAAAATTAACCTCTTTAGAGTATTATTGAATTATTTAGTAATCCTTGACAGTGAAACCAACTGATAATCAAAGAAAAGGTTTTTTTTATATTCATAGATAATAGAAAACATTGGGCCTTTGCAAGATTGCTTTTTTTTAATGCTTATACATAGACAACGAACAAAGCTTGCAACCCTTCACTGGGTACATGATTTATCATATACGCATTTACTTGTGTTCTCCTAAGCGAAGAGCAAATATTAAGGCATGCAGACTAGGGTTAAAATCTGAACCTTAGTACGTCTAACAAACCTCTTATATGACGTTTCGAACAATGGCTAATTCTACACAAAACAAGTTTCGTTTGTTGCTATAGAGCAAAGAAGTATTTTTTTAACATGCACGGAGATTGAAAAAACTACAAACCCTGAAGCCGAAAATGGTTTTTAACAGTGTTTACCATCCGTCATGTAAATACAACATCCGTTTAACCCTGATTGGTCTTTCTTCTCCTTCACAAATTAATAACGGTTACAATGTACGCCACGGTGGCGTAGATCTCGATAGTTCGAGATGACCTTGCGAAAGCCCACAAATGTTGCAAAAACTGAATACGAGATAGCTACGTTTGTTACGATAACCCTGCCCTGCTCGGGCCGCTGTACCTATATATAAATTTTTTATAGTAGTACAATAGGAGGATAACCGTTGTAGCAATATGTTACAACCTGAATACCATCAAATTGGGACTAATAATAACCATTATCACGGCTATTGTTTCAAAAGTAGGTAATAAACAACTTGAAAACACAAAGTAAACATTAACCGAAATGCAATACGTATTGCAATAGTTGACCCTAGGCACTAAGAAAAAGTAAATGATATCTGCCATGATTGATTCTTCAAACAACGCAATTCCAACTGGAATCCATATTAAGGTTCTATTCGTTCGTGTTCAGTTATATAAAATGCAGTCTTACTGGAATTAGCGTACACTTCACAATGCACCCGGAGTTACTTTTCGACATTTTCGACGGGTATGTTTTCGGACAATGATCAACGCCCCAGAATCATCATGTTATTATCAAAGGTAGCAAACTCACCGGATTACATGGCATTGGTTAAATATTAAACATTGTAGTTAATAAAGAACCCATTTCCCCACATACATTTGCCCGGTTTTTGAAAAAAAAATGAACTCATATAGGGACCAATGTTACAAACATTACTTTCTATCATGATTTTAGTTAAATATTATACATGCCAGAATGATCATATACTCACTTTCCGACAAGGTTTCGGTGAAATATTGAAGGAATTCATGAATTGTTTCCGTTGGGCTGAGGTGAGTATCGTTCGAGGTCTCTTAGGACCTCGTCGGCCATCTCGAGGGCGGGATCCTTCTTCTACAATAAAATCATCTCCCAGGGGACCTGTTGGAGAGTGAAGACCTTTTTCGTAAAATAATTTTAATGTGTGGTGACTTTTAATCTTGTTAAGGCAACCATTTGGCAACGTTTCACCCCAGTGTTGGTCATACAAGGATGTTTTGCCACCCAAAAGTCTTTCGAGTGCTGGTTACATGTACTTATCTCTGTATTAGGAATTAAAAAAATTATTTCATCATTTGATGGGAGCTGACTAACGCAGGGTAAATCCATTCCCGAGCGACTGAAAAAGTGGAATTACTCCAAAGATACAATATTCCCTAATTTCACTTAGTACTATCGATGATATTAAGATACCCAAAGCACTTTCTTTCTTCGTTCCTCATACACTGGGTGTTTAAAAAATGGTACATTTTCAAATGGCTGCTGTTTCAATACGCATCAAACAAAAGAATAGATCCTACATGGGTTGGGAATGTATCTTCTATACCGAAACACAGTGGCCAATTGAAAATGTAACATCTTATTTTTTTACTTTTGAGACACCCAGTACTTGTGAAGCATATCCTCCTTGAGTTTAATGCCCAGAAAACCAATATAAATATTCTGGAATGCCGTATCTCCCCTTGTTTTTGACCAAAAGTTAAGCCTCGTGCAAGTCTAACATTTCGACAAGAACCCTTCCTCCCCCCACCCCCCCCCTAAAAAAAGTTCTATTCTAGTGACTTACATAGCCACTCGCTTTGCGGCGTCTGCTGTTGTAGTAAAAATAGTTCCTTCTCGTAGTCCGCCCGGCAGAAGAGTTGGTGTCCCCGCAACACGTACTGGTCACCTTTTTGTAGCACCTGCAAGGATGAGATGCAGATATTTGAATACGAGGTTTGAGAAGTAAGAAAGGGAAGACAGCCCTGGCGAATTATCAAACCGATCCCAAAATTTCAACTTTGGGTCATCTCTAAATCGGTCGCTGCTTACTGATAGTATCTTATGTTAACATTTCAAGTAAAGGCTGGTTCACGCAACAGTTCTTGTATCCCATATTTACTGTTAGCTGTCCGAGTGCGTTGCATATTCGTTAACCCTTTCGGTGCGCGGGACTGATCTCCTCAGTCATTAACGTCCCTAATAATATGCCTAGGAGACCACACAAAAGGCCGCTGTGAAAAAAGGGTTAACCTTATTCTAGACACCAGAAACATTCACAACTTTCTGAGTTCTGATTAGCCCCAAATTTGAAGGGATATCCGAAACTTTGCTAGTGAGACTCGCTAAGTCCGTTTACTAGGTGGCTAATGCATCAGTATTTTTTCTTTTTTGTAGATTCGCGGTTGTGCTAACGAGGGCACAATAAATTTTTCGGAAGTTGGGTCATAGAAATGAGGAGCAAATGCGGGTCAACGTTATAGGCGCCATGCATCCATTTGCATGAAGACACAAACCTAACACCAATTAAATGCCTTACACGTCCGGAACTTCAAACATGAGCGTTGGCGCTAAGCCCAAGACAATTAGTCTTGAAACATCTAAAAACTCAATCCTGCTCCATGAAATAGAGTTCTCATCCATCTCAAGCGTAATGGGGCTGCTTCTAACCCCTGCAACACGATCCACAGTGGCGATACCAACGCATCTGAGTGGAGTCACGAACAAATTTCAGGTTATTAGCTTACTTTGATTTTGTTTCACGTTATCAAGCGATGGTGCCTTATGTCTGTTACCTCGGCCCTGATGTCCCATAACATTAGGCTCTTGTTAGTGCATAGAATCTTAGGATGCTCCTGGAACTCTACCAACACAGCCACCAGGGTTAACGAAAATATTATCATTAAAAATTTCATCAACTTCAGGATTACGCCGCATTTTAATAGTCACGATAAAACTTATCAATTGATTTGTATCGGACAGCACTCACCGGTAGTTGAGCAACGATCGAGTTTTAGGAGACTTCTGGAATCTTATCAACAGAGCCCATGGCTTGAAAAAAAAAAACTTTATCATTGAAAATTCGACCAACTTTGGGATTACTTCCTGTGCAGCAGTAGTCTCGCTTATTTTGTAACTGGCAGCACTCACTCATTGAAAGCACTACTAACTTCAAATTTACGTCACATTCCGTAGTAGTCACTGCAAAATTATGTACCTATAAGTAAATGCGTATCCGCCAGCACTCACCTGGCAACACACAACGCACGCGAAGCAGTGGAGATGAAACACGAGCTGCTGGGCGCGCATCACCAGCTCGTGGGGCAGCAGCCTGTCGCCGCACCCGGCGCATTTTACCGAAAATAATCTGAAATTTAAAAGATGTCCTTACGTTAGATATAAGAGTGGATCTGTCTAGCTATTAGTAACTACTGCCTGATGAAGGCAAAGGTAAAGTTTACTTAACTGCATCCCCTACTGGAAAACCCACACGCTCTGGTTCGTGTAGCAGATCTAAGCCAACATGCCCCAGAGAAGTATACGGCTGTAGTCGATCAAGAATCGTCAAGAGCTACGGTGCCATCGACGGAAGGCTCTTCTGCAGCGATCCCCCCCCCCTGCCCTCCTTATTTCGGGCAAAGGTAAGTAACTCCCATGGCAGCTGTGCAGGTATTAAATTTTCACTTCCCTTCAAGAATCTAAATATAGTGGTGGCTCTTATGTTAGCCCAGACCTCGTAGAGTAGGTATAGCAGTTAGAATAACCTGCGAATTATGTCGCAAGTCTAACTAGCATGGGCACTTGCGTACCTGTTTGCGGAATCGCGGCCCTAGACAGAGGGCAGCAGAAAAGGTCACAGGCCTTTGTGGGTAATGCACCTTTATTAGTGAGGCAGCCGCAGATTACAGAATTAGCTATTAACTTATTTTTCTAGTGCTAGCAGATCAGTAGTTTTATAGAATTTATTTCCCTGTTTTCGGGTAGTGCCGCATTTTTTTTTCCTTTTCTTTTGTGACTGAGTTTATTTTTTATTACTATTTTTTTTTGGGGGGGGGAGGAGGAAGCTGCAGAACCCTAACGGTTCTTTTTTTTTTTTTTTTTTTTTTGCTGGACCGCTAGTGTAGTAGGCCGCAGTGACTTTCTTGTGACTGGGTGACTGATCAGCATATTTTCTGCCTCTGTTTTGAGCTACCGCGCAGCCTGCCTCTGCTATTTTCTAAGCCGAAAATATCAAAACGCAACTATTGCAGCTCGATACCTTCATCACCGAGAGCGCAGTCGTTAAGTTTAACATTGTGATTCCTAGGAAGTGAAGATAGCGTCAATGTACACAGCCTCTTGTGAAGAAAGCCCCTGACGGCAGCTTATCGGACGGCGTGCAGAGGTGTGAAGAGCCCACTATTGTTCCCTTATCGCCTTATCTGTGGTTATCAGTCAGTGCCAACTGCTACTGATACAACTCAAGGATCATCTCATAGATTAGGCCTCTTGACGGAAGATTTGATGCGATACTGGAGAGAGAAATGCGAAGTCTTTCATCTCAACAGCAAATGGAGGAGAGACTCTGCTCGTTGAGAATTTAGTTTTTGACTCGTAACGTAAAGTGTCCTTTTATCGTAAAACTGTGTACTGCCTCATCTCAGCAGCAAATGGAACAGAAAGTTCACTGAAAATTAAGTTTTTGACTAATATAATAATACCGCGCTGAATCTTAGCTAAGTGTCATTTTATTGTAAAAATACGATATACTGTATTTTTATAGCAAATTGAAGAATATTGCTCATTGAAAATTTAGCATCTGCTGACTGTCTCATCTGATCAGCAAATGAAAGAAAAAGATGAGCGGACCCTTAGCATATTATTAGATGGTAGAAATTTGATGAACAATGTAACTTAAGCTTTTTTTATTGTAGAACCCAAGCCGATAAAAAAAACTTGCCACTCTGATGAATAGCTGAAATTTTATAAATACCCTAAGAAAAGAAATTTTATGTACACTCCAGAAGCCAAAACTATGAGATATCTCCTAGGTGATAAATTCTATCAGGGTAATGTAATTCCGCAAAGTATACATTCATTATATAAAATGCAGGTATTCCGTACTTGCAGAATAGAAAGCTGCAAAATCAATGGATAAAATCAAAACCCGTGATGACTTCAGTCACTTGATGAACAATTTATTAATAACAACAATATTGAAATGATGGGAATGGCAACGACAATATACTTCACAGTAAAAGAAACGTAATTGGAATTTTGAAACTATCGATGACGCAGTCATTTTTCATTGTCGTTTCAGTAGTGCTAAGAACCACAACAGTGATCGAGGGAACACATAACATGTAGCATAGCACACAACATTCTCCACAACAAGAATCTGAGAGGCATTGAACCTCGAACGGACATTGCCTTTGAGGCGCAGACACACATATAGCAGACCACTTGAGCGGACTGCTAAAACGCTCGGTACCTGAGCAGTCAGTAACTATGATACCCAACGTGATTATATTATTTACAATATCTACCAGCGCGTAGGGAAATTTCTAACACTGTTCTTATGTATCTTCTTAATAATTAATTACATAGACCATAACTGGTAGGAAGACAAATGAAATTAATAAAAAATGTCAGCCCACCTGTGACAATGTATGATAGATTTTGATTAGTAAATGTACAAATGTAGCTATTGCTCAATTATTATTTGAGGAGTAAATTATATTAATAATGTATGATAAAATATTCTTATATTAGTTATAGGAATACTCTTAATACTGAATTAACGGGATATTTATATCATTAACTTGAGGTAAACCATGTTTACAATAGTGATAGAAATATAATTGTCATTGAATAATTCGAAAAGTTTCAGTTAGCAAATGATGATCAATAATTTTTTTCAATCATGATATGTTTACTGCAAAATTTAGTTTTAATTAGTGGAAGCATCCTATATTAAATACTCGGTTAAGTATATAGGTAGCACCTTGTCAACTAAGTCGTACTAAGATATTTAGAAATTTTGTTTCTTGTTCAATGTTAATAAAAATAATCCTATTATTAAATTAATAGAAGAGTTTCATTTAGTTACGTGCGATAAATCTATTTTGTACTATATTAACAAAGATAATTATCAACGAATTGATGATAGAATTACCACCGTAAAAGTAGACATAGCACCTGATAAACCACATCAGCCATGTAAACTTGCTCGATCTTATACACTTGAAGGAGCTTACAATATCATGTCATGGTCCAAGTTGCCGCAGCACCTAACCAACTATGTAAGGCGTGTAGGTAAACATGCTCGATCTTAAATACTTGAAGTACCTTACAATATCATGTCATGGTCTCAGTTGCCGCAGCATCTGATCAACAATGTAAGGCGTGTAGGTAAACATGCTCGATCTTAAATACTTGACGTAGCGTACAATATCATGTCATGGTCCCAGTTGCCGCAGCATCTGATCAACTATGTAAGGCGCGTAGGTAAACATGCTCGATCTTAGATACTTGAAGTAGGACACAATATCGTGTCATGTTCTCAGCTGCCCACGTCTTGTCGTCCGTCTTATCTTAGTACCTTGAAGTACCGCGAACTCCAAATGTGTTCTGCATATAGTGTAAATGTCTAAATCTGGTGGTCGGTACTATCAGAACATTGATGTTATTCTAAATATTACAAGTGCTATTAAGAAAAGTTCTTGCGGTTGATCATCTTCAAAATAAAGGTTATGCTGGTCTAAGTATGGTCGATGGTTGCTGTCAAGTAAAACTATTCTGCTTACTATTACAAGTTCTATACCTAATGTAGTAATTTATTGTGGTGGATCATTATCAAGTAATTATTATGCAAGGCTAAATGTGGCTATTGGCCCTGCTAAATAACCGCTCTGTTAGATAGAGCACAAGTGTATGTATTAAATAATACTTCCCTTTGTAAGGAGTATCTGTGTAAAATCAAATATACACATATGGTCATAGCTGTAGTATAACAATATAATTTTGTAAGTATTCATCTCATTGTTGGTGAGATCAGAGATTTTCTTCTTAGCTTGTAGTTTATTCTACATTTTATTCACTAATCTAAAGCTTAATTCTGCCGAGCCTATTAAGATAAATATTAAACTGCAAGTTTAAACTTGGCTATTGGTGCTATCAAATCATACTGACCCCTGGTCTGGAGATGTACACTCCAAATTGCAATTTCACCGAAATTGTAAATTTTATAGTTTCCATGCATGAATCCGATTATTTTTGTATGGTTGAACCATAGATCCCAACAATAATTGACTCTAAGGTCCAAGTGGCCTCTGACATGGAAAAAACGGGATTTCATTAAGAGCTATTATGAACATGTCCAGACACAGTCATGCAGGCAAGCGCCCAAGTGCGTCCCCGCCGTATACAAGATACCTTCTCCGCAAGAAAAATGTTGGGTACCTCGGATATTTTTTTTTTTTTTTCACTATTAGATAGTGGGAAAGAATAGCACTTGAGAAAATCTCATATTTCCGTTGCCGACTTTTGGCCGACAGCGTCAGACCTAAGAGTCAAGTACTGTCGAGGTCTATGGTTGAACCATATATACCAAGCGATACACCAATGGTAAAGGTACTATTGCGCCTAAAATGTTTATTGACGCATTCTAAAATTAATCAGATGTCAGAATACTCGCTTGATCTATTGGGTGGTATACTTTGTTGAACCAATTTTCTGATGATGGAAAGGTGATGTATAATACGCACAACTGGTAATCAGTTTTCTTAGAGATTAGTAACTTCTAAAAGTTTAATACAAAGTCGAAAAGTCTCCTTTACAGAGTTTATAATGACCGTAATTATTTTGTTTTAGTTGGTATGGTCAAAAATATTTTATTTTTCGGTAAAATCCTTTATTCATTCAATTTTTATTGTTTGTTTTAAAACGAATTCATAGTGGCTTGATTATGGTCGCTCGCACTGCCAAAACATGTTGATACTATTAATACTTGCACATAAAATTATATAATTTTAAGAATGTAATATATTTAGGCATTGTACATGAACATCATATGCTCATAATTCTAAAGCTTTCCTTGTTTTTAATTATACCTCAAGAACTATGTATTTGCATGTCTGTCAATCATTGTCATTGTGCATGAACATCATATGCACATAATTCTAAAGCTTGCCTTGTTTTTAATTATACCTCAAGAACTATGTATTTGCATGTCTGTCAGTCATGCTCCAGATCTTGAGAACACGAGGCTGTAAGAACACGAGTCAAAGTCTTCATTTAAATTTGGCATTTTACATTTACAATAAAACTCCTCAAACAGAAACTCCTCAGCACCCCAGAAACTGAATACACTCCTGAAAGGGAGTAACGACGCAGCCATCTGTGATCAATTGTAGCGATGCCATATTAAATAAGCAGCAAAATGTGCATTAAAATTTAATTGATAGTTTGATAGTATACTGAATGGTACAACTTTACGATTTCATGTGGTGTTAGCCAAAGAAAAAGTTTTGCGAATGTCGGGAAAACAAGCATGCTGTAGAAGTGGTCATCTCCAAACTGAATATGCCCTTCCAAAACTGAGACGATATGACTGTTTGCGATTTAAAAATTCTGCTGTATCGCTCTACTCTGACGATTGATTTAGTTATATTTTAGACATTTATACACATCCCCATAACTACATTACGTCTATACGACCCTGTGTATCACAATGGTAACCGTCTCGCGGAGACTGATGGAAACAGTAATATTTCCCTCACGTCATGTCCATTCGCTGCTGCCCCTCGCAAGCTGTTGCAGGAGCGCAAGCTGCGGCACCGAGGGGAGCCACAGCTGCGTCCGACCTCCCTCGCACACTGAACTTTTAAACCTAATGTTGCTCTACATTAATTAGATATTTGTGTGGTGTATGTATTGCTGAAGTTAGCTTACGCAGAGAATGGAATAACCTTAGAAATATAATACCTAATGTTGTAGTACATGAATTAATTACAGTGTAATGCTGAAGTTAGCTTCGCTCAGAGTATAGAAAGACCTCAATTATGTAATACATAATGTTGTAGATTATATATATTAATACGGGGTGTTATGCTGAACTAAAATTTACGTAGAGTATAGATAGAATGATCTTAGTACAACCTAATGTAGCACTTTCATTAATGTACAGTATTTCTCACGCTAGCCTTACGAAGAGTATCATACCTAGTTTGATTTTCGCGTTCACATGATACTTTCCCACACTATTTCTAAACTAAGGTTTAAAGTATACACAGAGGATGGACTGACCGATAACGATATGCATATGCATGGCGTTACACAATACTCAGATATTGGCAAACTCAACTGGCAAATACGCAATATTTAAATTGACCTATATGTCGAATCGGAAACTGTGGCTAATCGAACTAGTGCGGTAACCTTTTTCAAGAAACACGTCGTTTTCTGTTGTGACTGTTACGGGATTATCCCAGTTGTCAAGCTGGCCTCAGAATTTCAACGCTATCGTATATAAAGATTCGCGTGTCGCCTGTGCTTCCTTCAATGAACCGTTTAGCACTTCAAGTGACTATTCAGGCATTTAGTTCTATATGGGAAAAAGGCCTTTGTCAGTTTAACGGGATTTTTGGGCGTCGTGGTGACACGATTACTACCCGTGACAGCTAAAGTGATTTTTTTTTAGCAAAATACCTTAAAATTAAGAGCCAGTTCTGTTGGAAATTCAAGGATCCAGCGTAAAATTATGGAATAGTTCTCTTAAAAACTTTATGGATCAACCGTAAATTTTACTTAGATTTTTGGCCTTCTTTTTACCAAAGTTATGGAATATTTTTACAAAACATTTCCACGGAATTTAACTGATAACATGAACTTTTAAGGGTTAAAAGACCAATACCCGTATCCTCTATTTTATTTATATTTTTCTATTCATTTTCCTAAGTGTTCTATCCTTTGGTTTCCCTGCCTGCCTCCCCCCCACCTCTTCATATCAATACCGCTCCGACCCATCGGAGCTCAAGGGCCCTCGTTCATAGGCCGCTGCTCATATCGACGGCTCTTCTCTGCCATTTAAATAGAAAACGATTAGAAAACGAACTCATGGCTAAGTTAGCAAATTAGGATACGGTATAATTGGACTCTCGATTGGTCTGCCCAGCTGCGATTCATGGCCCGCTCGTTTCGATAATTGTGCGCATACTATTTGCATTTTTGAATTAATGTGGGCCCACAATAATTCTCAATATAATTTCAGGGCTCAGCTCATTAATTGTACCTATCTAGAAAAAATTCATGGCGAGCGGATAGCAGATTCTCTACCAATTCATTACTAGCAATTGATTTTCAATCTGCAGATGAGTAGCACTTCGAGATATACATGTATTCACACAGAAATAGCAATTTCAATTTACGAAACGGTAGTAAGTGTTAGCTCGCGGCGTCCTGCCGGAGAAGAACTGAAGAAATGCAGGAAACAGCTCATGATTAACTAAAAAAGAACCTGACGGCCCAAAAAAGGATATCGGGTTTAGAATCAAGCAATGAAGCTTAAAAAATCCATTTGGGAAAACCGAATTGTGTCAAATCCAAGTTTACAGCAAATCATAAAACTGAACAGGCTTATGGAATTAAACATTAAACTGATAGAAAACTCACCTGTCATAATCAAGTTTACAGTAGATTTTGTTATCCCTGGCGAAGCAAGAATTGGTTAACTGCAGTCTGCAGACACAACAGACCAAGCACTCTTCATGCCAGGATGAGTCCAACACCCTCATGATGAATCTGTCCTGTATGGGTCTTTGGCAGCCCTCACACAGCTCCGCACACCCTCGCGACAGGTCACCTGAGGGGGGGGGGGGGATAGAAACTTATTTCTACCAGGAAATCCATTGAAAACTGATGGACAGTACATATGGACCTGAAAAGAAACTCAATTGAACGAAATTTTTTCAGTTACTTCCGATGTCTTCCCAAGTCTTGATTTTCTATATTCTTACGTGATATTCTAAACGAAGCGGAGAGTCATTAACTCAAAAGAAAAGTGAGTGCACTTCCAAATCAGCCACGGACGGCCATCTTCCTCCCCGCGGTGTCAAATCAAAGCAGAAAAATCGAAATAAATATCTTTTATTTTAATTTGTCAGGAACTGTCGCCAAAATACCCGTGTCTAAGTTGTATCAATTTGAAAATCAGAGAATATTATGAACACCGTCATGTGTTTATTTGTTATATGCATACAGTATATGTACGTGTTCATATATTTCCATATTTGTATGTAACGTGTCACGCTCTTAACGGAATAGGCGAATAACAGGCCACTAGGCAGGTTGTGCAATTCAGTTGCGTTTTCATGGAGATAGATGACCAGGTTGCAAAACAGAGCAAAAGTGTAATCCTTCTTCCTTTATCTGAATGCATTGGAACAGTTGAAACGGTCGACATCGAAACAATGACAATATTGTAATTGCAGCTTCTCTTAGCGCGGCTATGGAATCTGGTTATTATCACTTTTTCCATACATCGAAATATAGGTTTACTCTCAGTTCACGAGAGTTCATAAAGATCCTTGAATAAGTTTTTGAGATATGTTACCAAGAAAAAAGAGGTGCAAAAACAAACAAATGGTCGAATGGATCTTCACCAAAATGCCAAACTCGACAAAAAAATAATAATAACCTCATTCGATGAGGTAATTACAACATGGTTTTCAAGTCGGCATACCGCAGCAAATAGCCACCCAAGGTAGCACTGAGCAGCAGAAAGTCGATTTGGCGCCGCATAAGTCTCTATCAATGAATTATTATAGTAGGGTAGCTAAGGCTGGTTGTAATAAGTAATTTTACTGCACAGTTCAAACAGGGCTACTCTAATCTATAATTTTCCAACCCTAAACCTGCTTACATGCACCTATTTCGACACACACATACATAGTCCTAAAACGATACTCACTGATTTTAAATTATGTTTATATAATTTTCAATCAGCTTCGAGGTCTACAGATAGTAGGAAAGCTAGGGGCACTGAAAAGCCCCGTATGCCGAGACCGGACGTTCTGTTCACAGGTCTTTCAACTTTATGTTAAAATTCGGCTATTCAAAACTTATTGATTATATATTACAAGTCTCATTGGGCTAAATTCTCGGGACAGGCCATCAGAAAGTAGCGTGTACATGCGTATAATGTTATATTTCGGCGGTTGGTGGGTGTTCCCAGATACACAGGAGCTGGTGATGTCTTTGCTTCGTATAATGTAGACTGTCTCAATATTCTTTCTCGAAAGTGTGCATTTAGCATGCGGAAGGGTAGAGAAAAATTCTGATAGCTTGTTATTTCAGGAGATATCGTTTGATCCACTCTACCAGAGTTCGGCGCTCAAGCAGCGGTGGGTCAAGATTCTGTACGATGGCGATGACTAATAACTATGATCGAAATGACCTTTAGCTGCTGGGACTATGATCTACTGCTGCTCAACTCTTGTACGTTTTGCCATTTTCCCCATAGAAAACGAGTTATTCAAAGAAAACGGTTTTCAACGTTGTTTACTGCTCCCGACAGACGTGAGCTGATTTCGCTATAATATCTTTTCTATTTTCTTATTATTTCCTTTTCAGCCACTACATGTATATGATGTTGCTTTACCCAAGATACAATAGGCCAATATGTAAAGCTGTTATTTTATTGATCACTGGATTTTTCATTAAACTTATGCCATTATCATTGTTACTAGCCCCTTTTCCAAGCAAGTTATTTAATATCGGAACTCACTCTAGTCCGACATTCCTGAGTTTTTTTTTTTAACCTCCCGATTAAGAAGTAAGCGAGAGTCATTTTGCAAATCTCTGCAGGGTTGCAGCAAGTTGATTTTACTCTTTTTTTATTCATGTTGCGTTCGAGTGAGAACGAGCTGTTAATTTGGTGCTAATTAATGCATGCAGGTGTAGGCTCAGAGCATTCAAGTATCTACTATGTACTTTTACGCGCATTTGCGAACATATTGTGTTCTCAATAACAGTTGTTGGTATTATATCATTGTTATTAACTCTATGTAACATCGGTGGACGATTTCGTCGGCAGTTATTTACTGTTACTATTACTGTATCTCTCTGAAAATTGATACCATGTAGGGTTAAGTATTTTCTATGAGTATCTTTGCTCCACAGACTTTGACGACGCGCAAGTGTGAATTTAAAAATTAATATTTCGCCGGTTTTCATGATAGACAATTCGAAAGCACTATAGGACATAATTAATCTAAAACCGGATTGAGAATCAGAATAGCACAATGGCCTTCAAGTTGTATTAGACAGCGACTGTCAATAGATTTCGTTTCTTAATTATTATATTTTTAGACAGATCGTCATTTAATATCTTGAACATTGGACCTCATATTCAATATTATTTTTATGCTGTCATATTTGTCCCTTTTTTGTTTATTTACTTGTTTATTTCTTTTTTACTAGTTTGTTTAACCGTGTTCTTGCTTATTTGTATATTTGTTCCCTTATTGCCTCATTTTGAATACTTTGCATACTCTCTCTGTTTATCTTGTATCTTTATCTAATTATTTATTTCTTTTTTAATATATTTCCATTCATGTTGTGTATATTTTTGTGAGTAGTGCTTATTTATTCATTCATTTGTTAATCCGTCCATTTTGAATCAAGCCTGAAGCCTTAGCATCGGCTATACTTCTAAAATGTAAAATTTAATCAAAACTTGTCGAGGGCTGAGAAGCAAAGAATACAATACGTTGACCACAGTTTCTAAATAGTTACGTAGTAAGATTAAAAATTAATCTTTGGCAACACGAGAAGAAGGATTGTAATACTTTGCATTAGTAGAACTAGCTATGCCCACTCCGTAAAATATTTTCAATAAATGAAAACCCCGTAAAACACTTTCAATAAGTGAAAATCCCGTAAAACACTTTCAATAAGTGAAAATCCCGTTAAGCACTTTAAAGAAATGAAAAAAACATTTAGGCTATGCACTGAGTCTGCAAAAACCCACCATAACCACTTGCATCAACAATACAATGATGAGTTCCAACTAAAATATTTTACCGCCAGTACTGTACTGCGTAAAGTAAGTAAATTTTGTTTCAGGAGCAACACATATTTCACTTTTTATTTACTGATTACTGGTACTTTTTTATTGTTTTTTTTAGTGCTGTTGAAATCACTTCCCTGAATACCTATTTATGTGTAGTAAGAAATATGTACCAAATATGTTTAATACAAGCATATGTTCTGTATGTACGGCATATCAGTACTATATAATAATTCACGTCGTGTTTTTATATATTTATTTAGTTGTCTGAGCGAAAAACAATTGGAGTGTGCGTAACATAAGTCTATGCGCAATTCATCATCACTTCATAAATAAAAAGCCCTATTGCTGCTAGCGGATGACAGGGTAGGCTTGTGGGGGACACACTCCCTGCTTAAAAAGTTACATGCAGCCTTCACTGGAAATGAGGCCTTGAAATAAATGTACTGCTTTGGCTTAGCTTTTGTGTGTCGCTGCCCCCCCCCCCCCCCCCCCCNCTCCTAGTGCCCAACCCTAGATTGAAACCTTCCAGGTCCCAACCCGTTCATTCAGAAGAGCACAGGGGTGTAAAAATTACTAAAAAGACCTTGCCTAGCTGCACAGGACTGCTGACCTCCGCGTATCATTGGACCCGTGGCATATTTGTGTAAGCTAGCAGCACCCCTAAACTTTCACGGTCTGGCAAGGCGCTTCAGATAGATCAGTAAAACCTCCACATTGTAACACTTCACCAAAACCCCCGCCGTCTTTTGGGCTTCCTCATTTTCCCCCTATCTAATACTGAAGAAAAAGATTCCAAGGTACCCAACTTTTTTTTTTTTGCCTTTTGAAATCTGAATTTTCTCCTATCTTATTAGTTCTATTTTTCCCCTATCTAATACTGAAGAAAAAGATTGCAAGGTACCCCACT
>LQNS02278174.1:11458468-11483225 GCA_001587735.2 Parhyale hawaiensis
TTTTTCTTCAGTATTAGACAGGGGAAAAATGAGGAAGCCCAAAAGACGGCGGGGGTTTTGGTGAAGTGTTAATTTTTTGCCGTCATTTATAATGACGGCACGGGCCACTAGTATACATATATTTAACCATCAATTTATGTTTGAATATAAAAAATGCTAAAGTTGCGAGCACATAAACATATCACTGTATATTGTTGTACAGGCATCTATATTTATATGAAAATTTCATTGGAAAACGTTATTAACCGGCTATGAAATGCTGAACGCAAGTTACAAATGCTCTAGCTACTAAATAGAACACTTCACATATTCATACGGTATGTGGCTGAGTTATTATGACCTTCATGGAATAACACGAGCTCGTAGGTCTCCTAAGGCCACCCACACACCGCCGAGACAAGCGACGTGTATCGCCACAAATTTGTTGCACGACAAAATGTAACGGAGGGTACAGCAGTCTGCTGTCCCCACCGCCGCAACTGCGATGCCTCGCGACACCCGTGCATTGCTGCAACACCACTCCCGTAAAAATCGCATCGCGTCGCTCGTTGCGCTCTGTGGGACCCCGGCCTTAAGATTTACGGTGTACGATCCACTTGTAAATAGAACAATAGATCTGTCCATCGTATGAATTCTTCACATATATGAACACTATAAACTAATTCACAATGCGTATAATGATTAGTTATCATCAGATGCATGTATTTTTATTTCAGGTATTTGTATTTTTCTTGGAACTCTGCAATGGGATACAGTAAGGAGAAATTCAGCCATTGAAATAACATCCAGAGCACGTCATATCGGTGAAACACCTGGTATCAGGGCTAAGGAAATGTCTCCAACCAACTGATGACAGAGCAAGGAATTTCAGGCAACTTGAAAAGTCAAATAAAGAATTCATTAATAGCAAATAAGGTCATGTTTTCAATCAAACGTATACGGGGTGTTGCAAAATTGTTGGTACAAACTTCGGCTAGTAATAGAAAATATTGATATAAGCACTATTTTATCAATAAACAACGTTCACATCGCTTCGTTTTTGAGATTTTAAGCTTAGAAACTTTATTTCTTGAAGAAGTCCTTCCGGATTTATCGGCCGCTGTTCCATTATGTATTCGTAAATGAATGTGGTTTCAGCAGGACGAAGCTCCGGCATCTTTTTCTGTGGATGTGAGACGTTATCTTGACGTTCAATTTCCAAATCGATGGATTAGTCGTAATGGTCCTGTGTCATGGCCACCAAGTTCTCCAGATCTGATTCCCTTAGACTTTTTATATGGGGGCACATGAAAAGCATTATTTATGAGATACCTGTCGAGTCGGGAGAAGATCTTGTCGCCAGAATTGGTGTAGCTGCAGGAGATAATACTGAAGTGCCCGGACTCTTTTGAAACGTACCGACGAAGGTTTCGCATTTATATCGATGCTCATGGTAGACGTTTTGAACATCTACTGAAACGAGATCCTTGCTAATGAGTTATCTGCTATTAATTTGTTTTAATTACCCGCTTGTGTAGTACTAAACAGAGTGTAGCTAATAATTGTTGTTCTTATTTTAATAGCTGCTTATCTCAAACGGACGAAGCGTGTTTTTGAACTTTGTTTATTGATGAAATAGTGTTTATATCAATATTGTCTATTAGTAACCGAAGTTTGTACTACCATCAATTTTATAACACCCTGTATATACGATATATTTATATATATACACATATATATCTAACCATCTATTTGTGCTTAAATATAAAAACTACTAAACATACGAGCACATTTAAATATATTATATTTTTATACATGTATTATATGATATATTGTTAAATAAAACATTCATTGGAAAAAGTTATCCACCGGCGATGAAATGATGAACGCAAGTTACGAATACAATACCTACTAAATTGAACACTTCGCATATTCATATGGTATGTGGCTTATTATGAACTTCATGGAATAAAACATACTTGTAGTTCACTTACGATAGGTCTACAGTATGTGATCTACTAGCAAATAGAACAATTTAATTGTCCACCATTGGTTTCTTCACTTATATCAACATTATGAACTAATTCACTATGCGTAAAATTTATTAGTAGATATATTTATTTATTTTTTAGGTATTTATATTTTTCCTGCTACACTGTATGGGGATGCAATAGGGAGAAATCTGACCGCTGGAAACACATCCAGAGCACTTCATACCGGGGAAACAAATTATATCAGTGCTAAGGAAATGCTGCTTGCCAATCTCTATATAGCTAGGTGATGTATCAGCTGTGTTAACCGATGCCAGTAAAAAAAATGTCAGGAAACTTGAGAAATCAAGTAAAAAATTTATTATTGGTACGTATGGTCATGCTTTCAATCAAACATATATAACTACAGAGCACTCGATCTGAGGGCGCGTATCTCCGCAAAGTAAAGTTAACAAAAAATTCAAATTATTTTTAAAACTATGATTTATTTATTATCACCACCAAAATATGGTCATATGTTCTTTTTGACAGAATAACAGCTTCTGTAATTTTCTTAAAGATCTGTTAAATTCCGTTCCTAACTTTTCAAGTTATGCTGCTGATAAACATCAGTCATAGCTGCACACAAATGGATGGTCACCAAAATTATATCATTTACTTTTCGTAATATACCTAACTACTCGTGGAAATTTCATAAAAATCTGCTCATAACAGTCTGAGTTATTTTGCTAACAAACATAAAATCAGACACAGACAGACGCAAACAAACCAATGAACGAACATTTCATCACAAAATTATCATCATTTACTCTTCCTACTATACTTTGCAACTCACGTAGATTTAAGTAAAATGTCTTCATAACTTTTCGAGTTATAGTACTACGAAAAAGAGGAAAACAAGCAAAAAAAAAAAAACGTTTAACTGATCTCCACCAGAAGTGAACCATCTGTTTCTCTTAACATGCCTAATTATCCCTCTAAATTTCGTAAAGATCCCACCATAAATTTCTGAGTTATCTTGATGATGCACCTACAGAGAGACAGACTAACTCGAAAAAACATAACCTCCTTAGTAGAGGTGAGGTAATTATATACATGCATATACATATTTATTTATTTTAAGCCTACACGCCAAATTTTTATTCTTCGTTTGAGTAGTCCACGGAAAAGTAGGAAATTCGAGTACCATATTCCGCCGTCGATAATGGCGAGCACGAGTCACTATATATAACAATACTTGATAATATATCAACAAAACACATCACACAGCACCGGGTATACACAAAGGCACAACACTTACACATGGCAGTACTAATCCTCCTCACACAAATACCACTACTGCACATGTCACGGTCCATGCGGCAACTGACGAGGTTTATGTTCCAATCGCTTATCAGAACAGCTACCTACTAGGGATTGTAAAACACAAACGTTGTTCTTATCTAACAGGAGCTTAGGGTGCCAGCCGTGTCACTGGTTCTGTATCATGACTACGTCACTAAATAATGGGAACTTTTTTTGCGCACCTTATATGAATGCATATGCGAAATGCTTCCGGTATTGAAAGCAGCTTAAAGTTAAGGGTGATGCCCATCGTCGCCTCAAGCTCCTGTTAGATAAGAACAACGTTCTATAGTATGTATCTACGATGGCAGCGAATACTGTTGCCTGATGGAGGCCAAGCAATGGGACGTAAGAAGGTCTAGAACGTAAGACGACAACGACATGTCCTTTGTTTGTAATCTAGAAATAAGCTACATTCTTTTGTACCATGTAACATTTCAATCTTGTAATGTTTCCATCCGTACAAAATTAAGTTTATTGTTATTATTTTTATTATCAAATTTACTATCTCAAGTTTGTTAAGAATTAAATTTCATCGGCGACTTTTAGATTTGCCACATTGGATCGAGTTTAAGGTGGTAACAGCAAACATATTACGCTCAAGATGGCCAAAAATAACGTGAAAAGCGACGAATAAAACGCTCAAATAAGTTTTGGGTAAGTGAAAGCGAAGGGCAGTAGATTAATTTCATCAAAGCGATTACATCAAACAAAGCTTTAGTGATGCGATAGTTATCTGAATGGGGTCAGCAAAAGGGGATACCCCCCGTGTGTGAAATTTCAGATACGGATACATCTATGCTCACAACTAGAGAAATCTCTAGTTATATGCGACTCAATACCTCAACCAAAAGCAGTTTGATTTTTGCATTCTTGAAAGAGTTTATGTATTTTCATTATACATTTTAAAGTAGTTTTATTCGTTTCTGTACATTTTTTTTTCTCTCAGAATGCTCTCTATAGAGTAAGTGAAACTTAATCTTTTACCTGCAAGTATTTTGAATCTGAAAACTAGGTATGATTATGCATATGATCTGTATTGAAGGAAAAGGTCGCTGTTTGCTCGATAAAACCACTTAGTTTCTTCATGGTTGAAGTACCTACATCAACTAGGGAGTTTTCTACGTATACAAGTATACTTTCAAACTAAGTACTATAGTTATATTATAGAAATATACTGATAGAGACAAAACCCAATAGCCATAAATTCAGTATATTCTTATGGATAATAAATACATTTAGAAAAAATCCATCAATTGAATTATTGGATATATCACACCAAATATTATAGACGCTTATCTAATAAATCTATCTGAGGAGAAGTCCTTCTCTTGATGGAACTATGCCAAATTTTGCTGATATTTATATTCCGAATTAATTGTGGAAGTGATGCACATTCATTTATTTTTGGTATCATGGTAATATCACACCTAACATTCCATAAAACTGACACCATCCAGATGATTGACCATAATTATAGTAGCCCCACCAGTATCGAAATATAAATCAGGGACCCAAAATACATCTTAGAGGAAGTCATTTTGTTCCATCGATATTCATCAGTTCCATACATTTTTTCATGCCCATGTGTTTATAGTGCACTGCTTTATAAAAGTTGTTTCTCCCCATAAAACTACTGCCTACTGTAGTTTCCTTCGCATTGAATTTTATTGTTACGAACATTAGAGTTCAAGTGAGGAAGATAACAATCGAAAGATGAAGAAAGAAAGATGAGATTTTTTAATATATATTGGATCTCGGGTACAACAAAAAAGTCAATTCACACAACAGTAAGTCAAGGAAGACAGAGGAAAGGGGAAAAAATCAATTCACACAACAGTAAGTCAAGGAAGACAGAGGAAAGGGGGAAGGCGGACGGCCACCAGACGCGAAGCAATTAAAACAAGTAACTCATGCAGGCATTGAGGGCATTATTGGTAATTTTTTTAATGTTTATATCTTATCTACCACATTGACTAAATAGCTTCGCAGCTTTTCCCAAGCACAGAAACTGTCGAAATTAATTTCTGGTGATATCGAGAGCTCCACTAATTTTATTTGAATAGGATGATAGAGGCAAAAATAAGTTGTTTCTTATCGCCATCTTAGTCATTTCAGCAATACTGAACGTTACAGACGCCACGACAGCGCCACGAACAAACGAAGGCACAAACGCACAACTTCTAAGCGCTCCTCAAATCGATCGCACGAGACCGTTGTGACGTCATCATTGTTTCTGGGCACGACTGGATATATCTATGTAGCACTGGTATCTTCGATACGGACATACGATTTAAAGCTAGCAATAAGTTGTGACGTCATCGTTGTCATTAATTTTTTAGCAAATATACTGAAGAAATGCCCGCCTGTGTTCTATTGTCTGTGAAACTGCGATGTACATACAACTGATTATTAATTACCTCCGCCAAGGAGGTTATGTTTTTGTCGTTTTTGTCTGTCTGTCTGTATGTTTTTCTGTCTGTCTGTCGGTATGTTTGTACGTCGCCAAGATCACTCAAAAGGTTATGAACCGAGCTTTACAAAATTTATAGGGATTGTTAGTCACGTTCAATAACAAATAATTAACTATTGGTGAAAATCCGTTCATCTTTTTGTCTACCTATTTCTTCTTAGTGCCATAACTAAAAAGTTATGGATGGATTTTCATTAAATTTACATGAGTTGTTAGGTATATTAGTAACGGCAAAGGACATAAATGATTAAATTTTGCTAATGATCGGTTGGTCCATTTGTGTGTTTGACTTTTGTTTGTCATAATGTTTCTTAGCAGCATAACTCAAAAAGTTATGAACGGATCGTCGCAAAAATTACAGAAGCTGTTAATGCTATTAAAAGGCACAAATTATTGAATTTTGGTGTTGATACAAAGAAAATTATGGGTTCAGTTTACATTTTTTGTTACCGTTGCCTTGCTTGGCGGAGGTATGCGCTCTCAGGGCTCTCTCTCTCTAGTTATTTGTAGTTTGGATACGATAACACATCGAGCTTTTATATCGCTAAGAAAAAATCTTTAATATAACTACAGTCTATTATTATCAGTTGCACAGATAAGTTACTTTATGCGATTCCATACTTTATGCGTTTCCATGGAAACACGAACAGTGAAGTTTTTCACTATCTGTGACATGAACATGACCCTAAGCGAGCTTTCCAAAACAAATTTTGAAGAAATTAAAATGTCACACCAGTTGGCCTGCAGCATTAATTGATGCCACGCTTCTCTTAATTACTGTGCAAGATCGTAGAGAAAAACTGCATGGCAATCTCCGAAGAATTTTGGTAGGATAAATTTGGTAGTAAACATGCATAGTTTCACCCTAAAATCTTCTTAGAAAAGTATAAAGCTATCGATTATTGACAGGGCATTGATTGATTGTATTCATCTAAATTTTGCAACTAGGATTGAAATAAAAAACTGCACAGAGGATGAAGGGGCTACCGAATTTGCATCATTCAAAACAATCAGTTTTAAAATAGACACTGCTGAACAACTGATTGTCCATACAATAGCATGGACAGGACATTCTCGAAAATTGCGAAACAAAAGCTCGAACCAAGAACTCTAAAGGGGGTTATTTCAGGTAGCACTGATGCTACCCGATGAAAATTTTTAATCGATTTTTTAATAGGAACCAATAAAAGATTTAAAGATATGCTTAATTGGAGCACTGCGTAGCGGTGCGAAGCCTAACTGTTAAAGTTTAACTGATAACGCTTATCCTGCATCCGATGCTTGATACCACGTGATCAATAGTTCTTTGTACGCAGCGATAAGGAGGAATATTTGAAGCGTGACTAAGATACTCATAACTCGAAAGGAAGAAATATTTATTGTGCAAAAAAATATCTATGTTTCAAGAAAAAAGTACGGTTATTTGTTGTGAAAACGAGAAACCCCTGGTGAATAAAGCAGTTATTTCGTTAGTGATCAAGAAATTCAAACCTAACAAATATGAGTGCCTGTTGCGCGCATGGGATATTATTCTTATAATGCCAGGATTAACATAAATATTTACTACAGATTGCGATCGCCATATATCCTGGACCTAAACTTACAAACGTTACAACATTGTAGGATTTATTCTGTTGTAACTCTCAACGTTTTTACTGTACATACATAGCGAGAAACTGGCTGTGAGGAAAAGCGACCACAGTTCATTTACTACAGGTAGTTATGTCAGCTCTAAGGGAACATCCCTTCGCCCAATCTTAGCCATGACTGACGTCAATTTCAGCCTATGGGCCACTGCCACATCACCATGCTGGTGTAAACAAATAAGGCCGCGAGCGGTGGCTCCTTGTACTGCAGTATACCAGAAAGAGTTTCCCGCCAGTTGTTTATCATTTATTACCTCAAATTGGAACTACCCATACTGACCATACACTTAATTACATAAGTAAAGGAAAATGATAGACCATAGATTTGATGTATTGTACTCCATCTTGATTTTCAGCGCCATAAAAACAAACTGAAGGAAAATGATAGACCCATAGATTTGATGTATTGTACTGCTTCTTTGTTTTTAGCGCCATAAAAAAAACTAAGAAAATCATCTGAAAATGTTTGCTTAAGCTGGAGCGAATGCTTTGCGCGAAATAGAATGTTTCGCATGAGTTTACAAAGACAAAATTAGACAAATTTTCGTTCACCAAGTAAACTATGTATTACAACAAATTATAAAGTAGAATGTTATACACACATGAAAAGCACAATGAACTGCAACTGAACAATTTTACCAACGTTTATATAATAAACATTCGCGACACACACTTAACCTCTCGTTCACATGACGCCATATTGGAAATTACCCAAGATGCCTCTGTCTTGGCCTTACCCAGGATGCCCCCGCTGCAAAAGGAGTGACGCTATTGGCTGAAACATTTTTGTGTGACGCCACTATACTGCAACTGAAAGTGCTGCAGGCTCTATTGTTTGACATAACTATCTGTAGCAAATGAACTTTGGAGCAACACTGCAACACAGTCATCTTAAAATATTTTTAAGCTCGGTAGCATAGATACGTATGCATGAACGGCATGCGAGTTTCATATCCTCAAACGTCACGTTGTTCCTACAGAAGTGTAGTGTGGTTCCGGTATTAGGCACTAAGAGGCGCTTGGGCTTCGTAAATGAACTTACAAGTGGTAACTGTGAGATACAATATGGGCCGAGCTTTACGAACTTGTATCTTGCTTAGTAAATCTGTGCCCTGGATATTAGTGGATCAGAATCAAGCATAGCTTTGTAAAATGCAAAAAAAAGTAGGCCTGGATGCGATTAAGTATGCATTACGATAGCAAAATGCTACATGTATAATGTCGTTGTGTCTGGTATTGGGAAAATTATTGATATTTCGGTTTCTGAAGCACCAAGACCATTTTTAAATACTATTCTACTACTACTACTATCTACTATCAGAAAATTGAACTATGTAAGTGAAATTTCCCACTGAAAATTCTTCCTTTGCCCCCTGATTCAGTTTCCTGTGACAATTATTGGTTTTTATTGTTAAATAGAAGTAAGCATGGTTCGCTCTCTTTAAAATGAATTGAGTTCAATTTAAGAACTTAAAGAAATATTTGATACCTGTAGCTTAACTTACATTAATCCAACTTCCATCATTTAAAATTGACTTAAGCTGTTGGTTAAATTAAGCTTCTTTTGATTTGAAAGCAACAGCAGTTGTGCTGCCCTATATAATTTCGATACTTCCATTTGAGGATGAAAGAATGCAGAAGCTTTTCGGAACGTATCAATGTTCCCAATACAAAGGAACTGCATGTTTTGTTTTCTTTCAGCGTCAATTATAAATGATCATAGTACTCTGAAGGATAACCATTCAAATCGAAAGCTCCCTTTGGAACAGGGGCGTAGCAGCGACAAAATAGATTTGCTGCTTCTGTACCCTGCCTGAGGTAGGAGTTTAGCATCATGATGACGTCACTCTTCCACTAAGCTGAAAGGCTTGGTTTACTGTGCTTGTGGCTTCGGTAGTGAAACCACAGCTACGCTGCTTTATATACTTGCCCACCCGCGCAAAAGAAAACCTTTACTCAGATTCAGGAAACTAATTTATGTAAATTTTAATAAAATGTTTTACATTTAATACAGTGCCGCATAAAATAAATTAAAATCAATATCATCATCAAGATTAAAAGAATGTACTTCTTAGAAAGAAACACAAGTTTTCATTTCAAGCCCCAAGGACAGCATATTACTGAATCAGCATCATATAACCCCCATTTGAAAAGAGTGGACAGGCTAGTGGGTACGTATATGATGCTAGTCTATTTCATACATGCCAGGAGTTTTCCTGGAGCTACAGTGTTTATCATAACGGAAATACCAATCTGTTTGTCAACACGTCATTGTTGCGTTACTCAACAGCATTCTTTTTTCATTGGAAAGACCAAATAAAGGAAAGTAGCAACTTGTATTTATTCTTTTTATTATCTGATTCAATTCATTGTACACATTTTTATTTGGAGTTCCAGTAATTACACTGTTGTTTAAAGTAAGAAAACTTAAATGGCTCTGCGAACTTGAATTCTACTACTAGTTCGCTGTTAGAATAAGTTTTAAATTTGTAGCTGAAACTTGGCTAGCTCGGCGACTTTCGCCACATACTTACCGTTGATATTTTTGCATTAATAGCATCATATGAAATACCACTCATGATGCGCCCCGGGGGCGTTCTATAAAAATAATGTTGATGAGATGCCAGCAACAAACTGTGACGACTAAAAAATCTGAAGCCAGAAGGAAAAAAACGGTATTGTTGCTTGAAATAATAAAGTACAACAACAAAAGAGATCCAGAAACATGTGGCTTACTGACAAGTGTCATTTATAGGATTTCAAATGCGCTACAATGCCATTATGTTAATTTTTAAGAATTCTAAATGCACTACAACTTCAAAATATTCTAAAACTTTTTTCTGTAGTTATGATAAAGTTCCATTAATTCAATTACGTACCTGGGTTGTAATGGTGGTTGACAATCTCCTGGGCCTCGTGCACCATGTTAGCGAGCTTGGTTGCAATTTTTTCAACCATGTTCACCCCCTGCCTCTTTCCCTATACTCAATTTTTTAGTTATTCAAGTCAATCTCTGTAAATCTTAATTACGCCTCCTGTTATTAGGACACCTTAAGTTCAATCTTTGATTTTTCTATTCCACCGCCGAGAGCGCTTACACTTGGGGTAATCATAGAGTCCTCATTCAAGAAAGTACTGTAGAAGCCAAAAGCGTATATAAATAGTTATGTCATTGAAACACTCCTTTGTTTTCGTACTTTTTCTCGTTGAAATAAGATTGCGTTCATATGCATAATTACTGAGAACTTCACATGCGACCGGAAGTACCAACTAAAAAATTCTTAAGACGGATAGACACTAGCGACTTCATTGACACTACATACATCGGCAGAGAGTCAATTAAACTAATCCGATTACGTTCAGCTCACTCTCGCTCATAATTTAGATATTAAATGTCCAAAAGTTATCGCAAACTTCAGCCGCTGCTGCAAGTTTTGTCCTATCTATATAGCTAGTGCCAATAGTATAAGCTTTCGGCTACCTCTCCAAATTCCGGGCTATTTTAAACTTGTCAAGAGTTATATTTTAGCATTTAACGCGTAAAGTTCAAACTCTCCAAGTTGCAGTCAATCACGGTTGCGGCAGCGTAATCGGGTTAGTTGAGTTGGTTATATGCTGATAGCGCCGACAAAAGCCACTTGTGTGAACCCTACATGAGACTATAACTGTTTCGGCATATGGGATGTGTTCAAGATACAGTATGTACTTTGTTGCAGTTGATTTCGCAATTTGATCAGTCAAGTTAACTCAAAAGCTTGAAGTATAGCGGTATATATATATATCCTTTATGCCTTTATTTTTTTTTGCCTAACTCTTCTGAAACTAGAGAACTTAAGTTTTTTAAAGCAACTGAAATCAAAGAAAACTATTGGAAATTTCTAAATGCTCATGCCATGATGCATAACTTCTAAACACCAAAGTGTATCATCCGAGGGCAAAATTTTCTTTTCGATACGCCCATAAACTTTCATTTTATTTGCAGCTTTTTAATTAGAGACCGGCCGGGCCTCGGGGCCAACTGCACCTCAGTCACGGGGATCGAAAGGCAACAGATCTGGAACCCACGAGCAGAGATGTTCCTTTGAACACCGGATCAGTGCGGAAGAACTCTTCAGACAAAAGAAACTGAATAGAACAGAACAAATGTTGTCTGCAGAAGATGGGAAGAGGAAGGAAGCAAAGTGGGCACGAAGTATGAATGTTCCAAAAGCCTGACTGCGGCTAAGGTAACTTATGGGATCCTCCAAAAGAGCGACTTCTCGAAACAAAGGATGGGCGGACGTAATTCGCCGAAGCCAATATGGCCCATATGCTCTACCCTTACATTGAGAGAAATGTTGTCCGAAAACCAGCACGGTTTCATGTGCACTTACGGGATACACCTGCACTGGTGTGCTCGCACGGCACGAAAATAACCTTTTTCACGCTGTAAGAGAACGCCAGGAGGGTAATTTCTGGCCGCACGTGCGCTCGAAAGCATGCTGGCTTTGTAACTCTTCTCGGTGTGCTGAAGAGGACGGGCAGCTGAAGAGTATGACTACAGAGGAGCGTATTTCATAATATATACAGTTTCAAAATATGTCATATTATATGTAATGGGCTAAAATAACTTTACCAAACAGCAAAGAGACTTTCTCAACATCTCGCATTGACTTATTAGACATACTGCTCTATTTGTATAGTTCGACTAGAAAATAAATCAATTACTGAGCAGATGTCAACAATTCATTATTGTAATGGACTCGAGCCTGTATTGTTTGTTGTACGGAATATTAACTATTTTGTCACTTGACATCATTTCAAACCTTGTAAAGGTAAGCATCAACTACACCCTAGTCCATGGTAGTAGTAATAGTAGTCCTTGGTACTGATTTACTAACGTTGCACAACATTACAATTTACAACATCTCTACATTCCGAGAGAAGCACGATCTATGAACCCCACGCTTGTAATTGTAGTTGTAAAACGTTTTCCACAAGCCCCGTGCGGGCCCCGTCAATATGAGAGATGCTCGTTGCATACGACTTGGGCTCTCACCCCCCAGGAGCGCTTGAGCTTCGTAAATGAACTTACAAGTGGTAATTGTGATGTACAGTACGGGCCGAGCGTACAACAAGCTCGTGTCTACCAAACTGGATACATCAGCAATCCCGTTAATTTTAATTAGTTATCGGGATTCAGATCAACAGCGATCGAGATGGGGTCGGTTAACCGACACACGGGAGCATTGAGCAATAGACCGGAACTGTACTAAGAAATTGTTCATGCATTTTTGGAAAGAACATTTAGCCAGTCGTTTTTAATGCTTTTTAGATTACTATTCTCAAATCTTAAATTAAGCGTAAAAACAGACGTCACAGAGAGGATAGAATATCGAAAGCGTCCTGTTATAAAAATACATTGTATTACGTTTTTTTATTGCTTGCCTGCCTCTTTGTAGCCACGTGAAGGACTAAATAGAAGAAAATTCAACTAATGAAAGACCAGAGGGCCGTTGCCTTAGCAATTATTTTTTACTTCGAAGGATGTGAAGACGAGCTATTCACAGTACCTCTGCATGGTAGTTTACTACCCACTGTAATTTTTTTTAGTTCATAATGCGCACAATGAGTACAGGAACGAAGGGAATGAACGAAATATTCCTGAAAATGGAACCACGAGACCGAATGAGTGATAGAAATGGGGCTTTTTAAACGTAGTAATTATATTTCCGCCATTTTATGACGACGGCAGCCACTAATCAATAATATTATCCCGTTTTCGGTAAGTACGTTAAGATTTCAATATTAGTTGAGCGGTAGAAAGTTGGGTATCATTAATTGAAACAGGAATTCTTTTCAGGCTACTAAACTGCTCCATGTATAGACGTGCTAATACTGACTTAGAAAATATTTTCGCGCTTGAGAGCCATGTTATACTGGGGACACACTGAGCATTATCTATACAGACAACTTGATGCAAGGACGCGACACTCGGATGCTATATATGTAACGGTATCTATGCTACAGATTTTGAATATATACCGAATCGGGCCGCGAGCTGCTCATCCTAACAACCAGATGGGTGTAGGAATGCCAAGTGTGTCCCCGGCATTAAGGCAGCCTGGCATGATGAGGAATAACACTTAATTCTGTTCTGTGAAATTTCCAAAGGTCTCTTCTAGTAAAAAAATCAATAAGATTAATAGCATTGTTCTATGCGTTCCTTCGTGTGTTACGCTCAAGGAGGTTGTAATGGTAGGAGAAAGCCTCAGCTCTCTTTGGGCGAGTGCACACACGGCTTAACGTCACGTGACGGGAGCTGGCGTTTTGGACCCCCTAAGCTGGCTGAACTGCTCCCATGCAGTAGGCCGAAGGCTGTGGTCAGCACATATTGAGGATGATAATTATATACAGGCAGTTGTTCAATGTTTTTGTAAGAAAATTTTGTCTGAAGATTGATATCACAGAGTCCCCTATGTTACTTTCTTTATAAGTTGGTATACAGGATGCAAGTTTCATTTACAAACCTCCATATCCGCTCCGAATTTCGTCGATGATTAATATGGCTATAAGACTCTGAACTCAGGACTCCGTTCTGGACAGGCTCCGTGAGGCAATGCCGCTCTCTGATCAGAAACGCCATTCAGCCACTTCAAAGGAAAAATTTACTCGAAACACTCCCGTAGAGTAAATAGAGAGGGTTCACTCTTTCCATTACAACCTCCTTGGTTACTCTCTTCATCAGCAACAGATAGTAGGAAATAGATATATAGTTCGGTTGTATCCATGATGTAGAGCTCGGCTGTATGAACGTGCACATTAAATTTAAGGTGATAGGAGCAATACAATTGGCCAATACGTCACATTAATACAGTATTTCCCTTGCGCATAGGCAGGGCTAAATATCGCTTTCAAAGCAAAGGAGCTGGTGATCGTGACCCACACGGCAAGGAGTGAACGGGGACAACTAGCGCGTTGTCCATGACCAGCTAAGTAACACTCAACTTTTGCGAAAGGAAAAAAAATAGTGATAACGATCCAATGGGTCACAGGCAGTTTAGTATATATACTTTAAAGCTTGATAATATTTGTTCATTACTGTAGAATTTCCAGGAGTCCAACCTGAAAGATCCACCAGATTGTGAAATTTTCACGAGTGCAGCTAGTATTATCTACCATTTACTACGTGGAAGCGCTTTCAGTCAGGTTAAAGTATTGAATACTATTGAGAATAGATTGTTGACGTTGGATCGAAAATGAGTGCAATGGAAAAATCACTATAAAAATACAAAAACTTCCGACTATCTCATTATTCTCTTCGGAAATCCGGGCATTCGTCCGTCTGCTCTTTACGCCCTCAGTATTTGAGGGAAAAATAGTATATCCATCATACGAGATCCGGAACAACAGGAGACAATTTGAAGCCACTCTTCACAGGTCAAAGATACGTGGTCCAACACACAAATTTTCACGCTTTATAAACAAGATAGTGGCCCGTGCAGTAACGAAAATTTTTTGTGGCATTGTCAGGTATTCCTGCATGTTACAGTTTTCTTCAAAATTTAGAGAGGACAGTCATCATATTTTTAGAGTTGAGGTACAGGTGCACCAATAGTCTCTGCAATTGCACCCATATCGATTTAACATTAAAGTGGCAGTGCCGATTAAAAATTTTGCACGGCATATCGAAAACGATCTATGGTCGATTAAGGATTCCTTATAGTTTATATACATGTCAGATTCACTCAAAGTTTGTCAAGGCGTTGGTATGTATATTTAATCACTTGTCACAATCACTACACACACATACCCGCTCACTATCACTCACTACAACACAATACCATCGACTTATCTTGCTACCCTCACTGTCATTATCAGCCACTACCCTCGCAGGGCGGAGCCACACTCGGTAGGCGGAGCATCATATACCCTCGGACCAGTGGGCGGAGCTTCGACATTGTTAGAAAGGAAAGCTGATGATCTTGCCTTGCGAAAGAAGACTCTATCAAAACTAAACGTGGGCGAAAAAATAATCGCTAAGAAGGCGTGAATATTACAAAATATAGATACATTTTGTGTTTACTTATGAGATGATAAACAACAGATAAACCACAAAGCTAGAGTTACGTAAACAAGCTAAGGAAGACCTGCATATTAGCAAATATCATCTATTGCTCAACAGATGACAAACCGTAGGTAAACCACAGTAAAAGTACACAATGATTGGGCAGTTGCCTGACTGCCGAACTATAGATTAATAATAACGTTAATTACGCACTTCATCGTCCGGTTACACTGCTAGATAGATATAGGCCTACGAAAACCTATTTCCAGCATTTATTTTCTCTTGAATATCGAACTGTTCGAGCAATGAAATATAACTGTACTGACAGTGACTGAGCAGCTTATGCTCTACTAAACGTACTCTAGAATAGTTGCCACAAACATAGATACCAAGAGAATTATCAGGTTGTCAGTACTTTTCGATTATTGAACGTACATATGGCAGTAAAAATTATGTTGAAAACAAAAGCAAACTAAAAAAAAAAACAGATTGGCTAGAGATGCTTCGGATATCGCCTGAGTGAAAAGAAAATATGCTAACTTTTCACTGCTCAAAAATAAAAAATATCTGAATTTACATCAGCAGCAAGTATTTATTAATAAATTATATATAGTCTTTACTAGTAGAAGTTTCAAAATTAGATCCTCCTTTTCTGATTTCTGTTAATGCCTGAATTAGATTGTAATATAACGTTAATATAACATGGTTCTAGAGTAGGTAAAAGAGTTTTTTTTTTTCGCCAGAAAAGCTGAAATAGCAAGTTTGTTTTCCGCGACTTTTTTTCGCGTTTTATGTTCACTACCACAGAGGCTGATGCATTAATTGTTTGTATTATTAGTTTATCGTACCAATTCTTTCTGGGCATCTCTTGTGTGTTTATATGAACTCGATTTAGACATATAAATAATATATGTATATAAATTAATTGAGTTTGATAGGTTTATTAGACACAGACACATTTGATACACTACAAATATCATTTGGTACAATAGTATGCGGTATACTGAACGTAGAATAATGTACCTGCATAGCCACTGGAAATCAAGCAAAGTTTTTGGGCAACACAACAGCATACACAAATTCGTGGAGTCATGGCCCACTCACATCCATCCAGATGCTGCAGCCCAGGAAGCAAAGAGCGTAACGTTGCATTCTTTGCTTCCTGCTGCAGCCTGTCTTGATCGACGCACCCATGCAAGAGGACGTCATAGATTCGTGTGACAGTCAGGCTAATTAAGCTTACCTCCCGAGGTTCAACTTAGATTGTCAGTCAAGGACGTTGTTTTTCCCACCTTGGTGCGAATTTTACACGTTAAAACCAAATCGATTATCACTGAGAAAGTTAATCAAGTGGTGTTAGCTGTGATCTGATGCGCTCTCTGGCTGCGACGTAAACCTGCTATTTGATCCAAATTAATTAAGCGGTGAATCTAAAGCACCTGTTCTAAGTCCCGGACAATTAAATCCATTAATGTTCATAAGCGCATAGTTTCACGCGCCTTCGCCTTGTCAATTGTCGACGCATTAACTCTAGCACAGTAGAAAGAAGACAAATTGGATCTAGTTAACAATAAGCACCCCAGTATGACCTTGTTAAGAATACGCACCCCATGCAGTAGTTTTCCTGTATCCGTGCTACATTCTTTAGGTTAGGTTAGGTTAGACCTAAATAGACCTAATTTGTTTGTATTATTCATTCAATAAACGTTGTTAAGAATACGCACCCTATAGTAACGTCTGGGGTGCGTATTCTTAACAAGATCCGACAAATTTAATAAGCTTAATCCACTCTGTATATTGATCAAAAATTATCTTAAAATTGGTAATAAAAATAACTTAAAACTAGCCTTGAGGTAAATGTTGACCATAGTTCAACATCGGTCCGGAAAGGGATATGCAAGGTTACTGGCATGATTTTGAATAAGCTTTAAAGTTCGTTTTTTCTTAAGCATTTTAAACATAAAACCAATTCCATTCCAAGACAGCGTATGTATATAGATTTTATAAGCTACCTGTGCGATATTGACACGACAATCATTATATACCAATTTTATAAGCATACAAGGCTTAACTTCTCTAGAGCTTTAGATGAAATCGTTGGCCTCGTCATTTGTCATGTGTTTGAATTAAGCAGTCCACGTGCACTCTATAGTCTATATGGCTGCAAGAAACCCATTTCACTGAACGAGATCGAATTCGGAAGTCACAAGGGAACTTGAAATTAAGGGTTACGTCAAAACTCAATACTACGTTAAGGGCGAAGCCAACGCACCTGTCTGAATTTCCAGACAAGGTAAACCTGTTTAGTTTAATTTTACCCACTATATAGCTGATGCTGTCACACGGTGCCCCAACAGTGTCGCCATCACGCACAGAAAAGAGGCCGGTTAGAGCCATTGCAACTCAGCTAAGTTAGGTTAGGGAGAAGAAACTAACCTCTCAAAAACATCTATTTCAAATATAATTATTGTTATTATAGTGGGATAGGTTAATATTTCAAATATAAGGGAGCACAAAATTATGAAAATGAATAAGAGAAAAAACGATGCTTAAGCTCCGTATATAGCCCGGAGTAATTAAGTAAACATGTACATATTTCGAACTCTGTAAACGAAATTACAGTTAACATGGTAGTTCAATATTGTTAAGATTACGCCGCTTGTCGACAGTTGGCGCTCCCATATACTAGCATTTTAGGTTACGGTTACCATTTTTCAGGTTGTAGTAGTCCAAATGGGTTGTGATCACAACACTCTTCAGAATCGGTTGAGTCTGCACTATGTCTCTTTTTTTTTTCTCAAGAAGGATTAGTGCGTTCATTGTATTATTTTGCGAGCATGATCAAGAAGGAAAAATACTCTTTACTGACAAGGTGGATAGATTCTGTAGCTCCTTTACGGAGATAATGAATACTTATTCAGTTGCTCACGATACTTTTTTCCAACGGAGCTGTATTGGTGATTTTTACCCTCTGCGTGTGAGGAGCGTGCTGACTATTTCCTGGTAGAAGCTGTCATGCTCTTCTGCGGAGAACATCTTCGCTTTTTACCTTTCATGTTTTTACAGAAAACGAGCTCGGCTGGAGCTCTCAGCCAAGTGCGGAGAACATTGCTCTATAAACTGCACGGGGCGGAGCTTGCATAGCCCTCACATATTAGGCCACGCCCACCGACCTACCCTCTACAACCACGTGACCACACGCCCACCAATGTTATTGGAACACTGCTAGAGCTCCTGCCAGCGTTGCTGCAGTTCAACTCTAAAACACAGATGCTCTCTAAAAGCGTCAATGGGAAGCACTAAGCACGGGTGATAGGGTCATGATTAGATAATTTACGACTGAGGAAATTGTGTCATCGGGACTTGAGATGAGATAAGTACAGATAACTGTAGGCTATGGCGACGAAATATTGCCCGACCTCGCGGTATAACACAGAATTCCTTGAGCTTCCAACAAGCCAGGGCTGGTTTTACTGTTAACGTTATTCGCTGCCTACGCGCGATATAACGTAAAGAACATTGTGGATGTTCCCACTTTGCTTGGTTCATTCTCAGCTGCAATATGAAGTACGGAGACCAGCAGGTCTCTATAGAATTCTGTCGGTGTAGCTACCTATAAATTTCATACAATTTCGGGTTATCTTATTTGGTTCTAATTAAATGTGGGATTGGAAATATACAGCGCAGTAGTTGTGTCGCCAAGGGCGTTGCTCTGAATTTTATATCATTTCGTTCTCATTAAATATGGCAATAGCTAAGGTGAAACTGAACGAGCTTTACGTGAATTGTTTAAACTCTTTAATTGACACGTTGTCGTGGAATCTTCTGTTTGGTTCTAATTGTTTCTATGAGCAGTAATTTAATTAATCACAACGGTATAAACACGCTGTTTTACCGTGTTACATACATTTGACATTGGTTCGTGTATCTTATTTGGTTATTTAACTAGACCTAAAGTTACAAACAGATAACTAAAAGTAAAGACACGTACTGTCATTCTGAGCGAGACCTTAGCCGTTGTTTACTCTATCGCTCTAATTAAATTGTATCAGGATAGACACGGAATTATTATTAAAACCTTTTATATATCTTTGAATAATTGCATACCCTGTATTTAATTAAATACTGAGGCTATAGCAAAAAACAAAAGTGGACGTTTGTTACGCATTAGATATATTTCTTTGTATCTCTTCTTCTTATAAATAAGGATCAGGTTTAAAATAAATAAACTCTGGGGGGGGCCTGTCAATTGATATCACCATCCATTAAATTTGGACAACTGCAAACAGGAAAATAATAACCGTACGTAACTCGAAATGTGGTTGAATAAGCACCATATTAACATTTGGTATTACAAGCTCAATAATAATGAAGATTGGTTCTGATCGTCTATACGCACGGAGCTTTACTTATTGGCTGCGTGCTATACGGAATTTACTCACCGTTCATTTGATAATTATCACTGGCGAACGAAGTGAGAGAGGTGATAATGTTTTCGTTGAAGATTTAAGTAACTATTTATATATATAATTATTTTGTATGTCTCTCCACCTAAAAAGTGGTCGAAGGAGTTGAGCAATCTTCATAAGTTTTTGTAGGGAGTTTGGTGAGTTGACCTAGATGTGACCCATGTCAAAAAACTGGGCCTAGCTGGCCATAAAAAATGAAGGCCTTGAATTTTCTCCACCGCAGCGGATCGTCTGGAGAACGGAGCATTCTATTTTTTTCCTATGTCATTATTGAAGAGCTAATCTCTGGGAAGAATGCAGCTGTGCCCTAGCCTCGTTCATCAAAAATTACTTCGTTGAATTTCATCCCTACCGCGGGTGATGGTCTTACGACACAGAGACGTTTAAGTTTTTGTTCCGTTTGTTTGAGGATGGCTAATTCACGAGAGGTTATACACTTGAGCCACTGCATGAACCCGTGTTGCAATAATTGTAGTTTCGGTTTATAGGGTTCTGATTGCGGCACAGTTTTTTCAGCTGCGAGGTGAGCAGTGTAGCTCAACTATAGGTAACCCTAATGTTAGTTGTGGTTACAACATGCTTCTGAAGTTTGGTCATTATTTATGTGCATTCCTTTGAATTCTGCACATGGCATTCATTTCGTTTAAATTTGGGTAAGATGCATACTTAGCAAAGCACTACTGGTTTAATTCTACACGCTGTTGATAATGCCATATTTTATTTTATGTTGATAAAAGGGATCCAGTCAGGACCTGAACTGAGGGCTTCCGTGTTACTACACCGATACTAGAGCACCGAACAAGACGACTTTTTAAGTAAAGCGCAGTAGCACAGAGCCGCGGTTGCTAGCTCGCAATCACGATCGAGGCAGCGGAGGTTCTAGCCCTCACCAGAGAAGGTCTTGATGCTCAGGAAAGTATGGGATCAGCAATTCTTTCATTCGTAGACACTGGAGGGGGGAGGGGCCCTGTCCTGAAGGTAGAGGGACTGTCCTGGGTCGGGGGCACAGTTTTCCGTCGGATATTCCATCAATATGACGCCGTAGCTCGGACCATTTGTGATCGACTGCAGCCGTACGCTCCTCTGGGCCCAAGTGGGTATTTATACCTGCATCACGAACAAGTGCATGAGGGTTTCCTAGTTGGAGTGCGCGGCCGAGGTGACTTACCACTGCATTCCGTGGCTGCTCTGTTCATCACAATACTCTATGGTCCCTTCAGCTACAGTCGTTCCTTTATAGAAGGGAGCTAATAGTTTTACCCTGTTAAGTTTAATACCTGACTAGCACTATAATAACCGAAAAATCATACCGTTGTGGAAAAATTGAATATATTTTTCACAGACCGCAACAGTACTTGACTCTTTGGTCTGACGCTGGCGGCCAAAAGTCGGTAACGGAAAAATGGGATTTTTTCAAGAGCTATTCTTTTCCCCCTATCTAATACTGAAGAAAAAAATTCCAAGATACCCAACATTTTTCTTGCAGAGAAGGTATCTTGGATACGGCGGGGACGCACTTGTGCGCTTGCCTGCATGACCGTGTCTGGACATGTTCATAATAGCTCTTGAGAAAATCTCATTTTTCTTATTTTGGCCGCCAGCGTCAGAGGCCCTTGGATCTAAGAGTCAAGTACTGTTGCGGTCTATGTATTTATTTACATATACCTATAGTACAATACCAATGTATAATATATTTACAATCATGAGCACTGCAGTTTTAACTTGAGCAGAACAGAGAAGTGCTCCAGAATCTGATGTTAGCATCCAACTTTTCAATTTGTGCTCAGCAGTACAGCATATATATGGCTGCTGACATAAATACTCGATTCAGCTCAAATACTAATCACATTTTATTATTGGATACAAGCTCATTTTCTCAAAATTAGCTCAAGTTCAATGCGATTACCAAACAAAAGTTAGCTAAACTGTAAGTCATGCAACAGCTGTTTTTTTCTGTGTTTCTTTATTTTTGAACTATTCCAGTTCAACAGATAGCTAGTGAGTAACAGATGTAATGGGACCCACATATACAACACTCTTATTTTTAATTGGGGTTCACACGATTCATATGAGCGAGTTTAAGCATTTTGACCAGCAAAACAATGTTAGAAAACCAGCTAACTCACATACATGCTTGCGCAGTAAGTGCATGAGGATGGAGCCCGCTGCATTTTTCACCGAGATTGGTTAAATAAACCATCCGTAACTCCTTTCAGGAAACCATCGTTGCTATGTTAACAGGCTCTACAACAAATGTAGTAGTAGAAGTTTTACCAGCGTATCAGGGACTCTTTGTCTATATCGTGCCGAACTATTCCTGTGTTTAACCACAGGCTCGTGCGCCACTAGAGCGCGTTTTAAATTGTCAATGATATTTGTCTCGGCTTTTCTGCCGTTAGGTCTCAGAGTGGTCAGTGCGCTACTGACAGGAAAAAGGCGCAAGCTGAGCATCTCGAACCCCAGGGCACAGCTGAACGGTTTCGTTCAGCTACGTCGCACAGGGCAAGGAATCGAAATATAAGAAGGTAGAAGTCTAGCGGGAATAGGTCGGCAACCTCGATCGGCAGCCCACCTCCCGAAGCAGTAAGGAAAGTATTGAGAGCCTACCTAACTTTAAAAAACTAACCTCGTCAGCAGGAACTGCGGTAAGCTGCAGCATTTCCTGGGGAAAAGGCACTCGTGACCCTTGAGTGAGTGAGGCCCGATATATTGTGGCAGGGAAAGGGCCCGCCAGAACATACCACTGAGGGCTCTACAGCATATATAATAATACAGACACTATATATAGCTTCACTACTGATATTGACGAACGGTATGCAATAGAAAGTCATCACACATAATACTGTAAGTTATAATGTGGCGGCAGTGAGAGTGAATTCAATAACGCCCTCGTCACAACTTCCAACTTGACAAAAGTTGGCCAGTGAAACGCAGTCACACATGCTGCGTGCTTCATTCTCAAAACTGTGCTGAAATGCGTGAGTTTACAGGTTTTCTGATGACGATTTAATGATTAAAACCAGCAAACCCATTCATTTCACTGTCGTGTGACACCCATTATGTTGTTAGTATAACCAAAGAATAATAAGAGTAACATACGCTGAGCAAACTGATTGAATGGTCAATATTTTAGCACTTCTTGTTGTTGAAACAGCTGTGTTGACGAGGCCTCAATTAAGTTTTCAGGCGATTAAGGGAGGAAACTGACATGCATGAGTATACTGTCCCTTGAACTGCAGCATGGTAGTTCGTTTTGGGTTTTTTTTTTAACTCCATACCATTTGCCAATAAAATAAATCATCTCGCTGTTCAGCTTAGCACGTCCTTGCTTTGAGAATAAAATGATAGAGATCTAACTTTTCAGTTTATCACGCACGTCTCCCAATTTGAGAAGAAAACTATGAAACTCGATTCAACAAATCGACAGGACAGTACCTGCCTCAAGTTGACGATAAGTCAAGTCTATTGAGTTTAATTTCGTTTACCAGTCGATTTAAAACCTTTACCATTCAACTTAGCAGTTAGTTAGCACGTCTCTCAAATTTAAAAGAAAGCCGTACCTACTTATCTCACGTTTTAACTTAGTAAGTGTCCCAACTTTAGATAAAAATTATTACAGGTATATAATAACGTATGTGGGTAATTAGGCATTTCCCTATTTGCCTGAGCAAAGGCGCCTTCGATTTAGCAGCAAAATTAAGCCGCTGATTTGCTAATTCAAGTTTGAGACTTTGGCTCTCTTAAGCAACTGCATGTGTGACTTCTAAGGACTCAATATGTTACTTCGTCAAGTGGAGACTTCGATCTATCAGCTCAATATAATCCCTCTGCTTCTAACACCAGAAACACGATTCAAAGTGGCGAATCCAAAGTTACTGTCTGCAGTTGCGGACAAGATCGACTTTGATAACCCGATCATACATTTATTTATTTAGCATTTATTTCTCCACACGCGGGAGGTGTCCTGGATTAATATATAACAGCTTACAATAAAAATTCTGTATACATTAATTTGTTAGAAATATTACAGCTATATATAATATATTCACAACCTAATCTACATGGCTCAGTGCCACCACATACCAAACGAGTTAACTGGACTGGCTCCGCAATAGAGCTACCTAGCTAACAATCACCCTCGCGCGAGAGCGAGAAGCAAAATAAGATATAATTGTTTCTACTAATATTAACATTACAGTTTGTTCACTTAAAGTAAGGTAAACGGAAAATGCAGTAATTGCTTCCCGAGGAAAGATCTACATGGCTTAATACTATTTCACCTGATTGCATAAATACTATTATATACAATTACATCCAATAGGTATGGCGGTACATACAGCTAGCATGACCTACAGTACAGACATGTAAATTTGAAATTATGTATTTATATCTCATAATATGACGACTTTCATCAAGTGGATTATTATTTCCGCCAAAGGGCGATCCGCACAGTGGTACTATAGTCGGCCAGGAGGCGCAATTAGGAATATCCTATCTCGACATCGGCTCTCGATCCTCCGCCATATACATGTAGTAGAAGTTGGCACAGTGCACCACCACTGGCAGGAGAAGGGTGCAAAGAATAGAGGAAAGACACTCGAGTGGACGGCCCCTTTCATGGCCTACCACACGAGAGAGACTAGAGGTGCCCCGCGTACGAGATCAGTTATCTCGATCAACGGTACCTACACCTCACGGAACAGAAGGGGGATAAATAGGTAGAGAACCTACGTAACTGAACAAAACTAACCATTTCAGCAGGAACTGCAGCCAGCTGCAACATCCCCCGCGGAGCAGTCACTCAGGAC
>LQNS02278174.1:11549835-11564342 GCA_001587735.2 Parhyale hawaiensis
ATCCGGGACCTCTCTCTCTATACCGGACTTTCTCTTTTTATACCGGACGATTCCAGTATATAAAGAGTCGTCCGGTGGGGCCATGAAATCCTCCGTTATATAGAGAGTCCGTTATATAAGAGTCCGTTATATAGAGAGTTTACTGTATTTCCGGGAAATTTAATGCCAGAAAAACCTTCGTTTGCCGCAAGTTGATGCACGAAAATGAAACTACTGTGTTTCCGGAATTGCCGTTCCACACAGTATTGTACATTATGTGCATAATAACATCGTAGTACAGTACTCTATCTACTTAACATAGTGCGTTACATACGGTAGCTATTAATATACAGTAACTATATAGTACATATAAATTCATAGTACCGTAGATAATGATACTCACCATTTGCAGTGTTGAGGCTGGGGTCACTGTTATTATTAACATTAGCCATTATGAAAACTTCTGTATACAGCACAGTGAGGCTAGGCTCAAATATGTAATCCCCACCCTCCCAAAAAAACTAAGAATAACATTAATGTATCTAATAAACCTTACTGCTCATAATGCATACATACTGTACAGTATGTATGTAGTTAGCTACAGTACTTGATGCATTTGCGTTTGAATGACTGCAAAGCTGGTCTATGGGCTAGAGTTGACTTACGAGTTCACCAAGTGATATCATATTTTCATTAGAAGTAATGAATAAGTGACTTTTCTAGCCTACTTTTATTTAGTATAGCACTCAATATTATTCATCACATTCACTTTAAAAATCCAAAATTAAATCCATAAATTTGAATTTAAATCACTTAGCTAAATAGCACTTTTCAACTGAACACCACGATGTGCAGATTCATATCCTACTGAGCAAAAATTGCGGAGGTTGCCTTCCGATTCCCGAAAGAGACGCTATGCAATAGGCAAATTTCAGTATCTGCGCAGCGTCACTTCCGGGAATTCTTCTGAAGGTCCGGAACTTCTGCCGGACTTTTTCCAGAAAATGCTGAAGTTTTGAGGTATTCTGGCTTTGTTTCAGTTTCCGGGAACACCCCAGAAAAGTTAAAAAAGTCCTGGAAAACAAGAAGTCCGGAAAAACGGGGTTCCACTCTAGCTAGTTGATCAAGCAACAAGTGCTTTTGAACATGGTGGTCATAGGAGCACACTGTGTATGCAAGTTGCAGTAAGTAGGCTATATAGCTAGTGCTCAGTGTATAGGTACTTACACTTGATAATGTAGTCCCTCAATAAGTTATATACAAAGGAATAATTTTATGACCTGTGTGAATGCTAGATTTTTGTAGAATGAACAAACGGACATCTACTGTAACTACAAAATGTGTGTAGAATTTATGAAAGTGCATCAGCCCAAAATAGCTCAATTCTGAGATAGGTGTGTATTCTATTTGGTACTAGTTTATGGGAAAGGGGCATATTTATTTTTTATGTAATTTTTTTATATTGTGCACAATTGCAGGTATATCTATAATTGATGTGTAAGTTCCAGTTTTTGTTCTGATAAGCATTGCTGCACCAAGCTTATCTGTACAAGTCCCAGGTAGCGAATTTAAAAAGAATTTATAATGGCTTACAACCATCGACCGCCAATGATGCCTGGAGTCACTATGGTGGCTGGTACCCAATTTCTTGGAGGTAAGCTGTGTATTGTGCATGTAAAAATTTGAAATTGTATAGCCAGGCTTCTAGAGTTGAAAATTCTAAACTCTCCCTGCACCATCACGTGGGGTATTATGGGCCACTTTTGACGTTTTTTTTTAAACTCCCTGTTTACAATTTTTGCAACAAACTGGGTGTCAATTTATAGGTCTGAATGACAGCTATAAAATGGTAGCTATATAAGAAAAATACTTACTCTTCACAGTAGCTGGTAGTAGAGGAAAAATGAGTGTCATGTCATGTGGGGCCTTCTGGTACACTTGCTAATAAAGTGTCAAAAATGTCTTTTAAAATTTACAGGAGCTTAAATTTTTTAAATGAGGATTAATAGTGTTCAGCTTGTATTTTTTCACCAAATTAATTTGTTGGATGAAGTTCATGAAATGCACCAGTGTTGTAAAAGTGAATTATATTTTTACTGTTGTGTTTCGTCACTTATTTCTGAAAAATTTTCAACTCTATTCTACATACCTACATATAAGCTTTATTTGCTGGCAGATGTCATTGACAGTTAATGTTGAAAAACTGTCAGTGATGAAGTACGACCATATATGCCACGCTGATGAATCCTCTATGACGTTCTGATTAACATTACAATACAAAGCATTCCTTGGGATGATGTAAAGTAGAGCTACTGTCCTAAAGTACCATACCTATCTTCTCTACACTTCTCAGTGCTGGTTACTTATTCATCTTGGTGTAGCTAATTCCTCCCTAAAATGTAGCTAATTAAAAACAACTTTATACCAAGCTAATGCCGTGCTGTCGTCATTGCAAAGTGCAATTTCACCAGCAATAGGCTATCCAGTGCTAGATTGACATTATCAGTACATTCTTCATATAAATATTTAATAATACTTATCACCTGGAACAACAATGAATGTTTTTTGTCGTTTTTAAGATAAATCAGACCCTTTTACTAGAAAAAATTCTTCATAAACATGTTTTACTGGGTGTCCGGTTATAGCTTCGAGGCGAGTGAGTGATTGCAAAATCCCGCGAGTTGCGATTGCACTAAAACTATCGTAGCAGCAGAAACGTGCTTTATTTGTGCAGGATGGCACTAATATGAGGTAACTGTCCTAAAAATATTTTGTGGCTCACGCAATTACAGAAAAAGTTATTTAGGAAAAATATGCGATCGCTTACAGACAGAAAATCGGGCGAGTGATTGCACCAAGGCAGGCGAGTGATTGCACCAAGGCAGGCGAGTGATTGCACCAAGGCGGGCGAGGGATCGCAGCGATCACTCGCCCGCCGGGTAGATGACTGATTGCGGTGGCGATCACTCACCCGCCTGGTCACTGATTGCAGCAAACAGTCCATCATTGTTCGTGGTCCTATAAAGTAATTACAGTAGAACCCCGACTTACCATGTAATATTTATGTTTGCAGCCAAATTGATTAGATTTCAGAGATTGCTCACTACTTTCCTCTCTAATGTCTTTTGCTTATATTTGTGCACCATTTTACAATGAAGCTGTGTAACTTGGTATCACTCAAGTACAGTCAATATTTCTGAAAGCTAACACACTTATGATACAATAGGTACATTTTTTCTGCTTCAACTTAACTTCCTTACGTAGCACGTATCTGTTTCATATTAAAGGTTTTTTTTTTATAGCTACCAGGTAATTATGCCCTGGATAGGGTGCAATCACTCGCCCGCCCAACAGTGAAGATGGCGGACGAGTGATCGCACTTGCAAAAAATATATAGATAAAAAATCAGTTGCATATACACCATTATGCTTTTTAGAGCGTCAAATACTTACATGTATTTTCTCAACTTTGTGAAAATTTTTAGGCTGGTAGGCCTACATTGTTTAGTTTCGTTGTAACATCAAAGTTTGCGGGATGACCATTTTTTGGTCTTGAAATGTTTTTTGACCTCCAAAAACTTAGCTATTATTGGGAGATACGGCAAACATTCTCAGAGTGGTAATTACAATATGATTACATATGTTCTAAGGTTGAATAACCTGCCATTTCCAATTATGTATTCAGATTTTGGCTAGCTCTTCTAGTTTTTGAAAAAAATGGGGGTGCAATCACTCACCCGTCTTGACACTACCGCACATTGCAAAAATGGCAGTCATTTTGTTTTAAGGAGAGCTAGATAAATTTTGATTGTGAGGTTTTATAGCCAACTCCCTGGTCTACATATCATCTAAGCAACTTTTTGTCTTCTGCCTTTTGGATTTTTCCCCGGATCATAGCAGGACTTTAAAAAAGAAATGAAAAATAGCTAGGTACAGGTTTTTTCTAAAAAATTTTTCTTGAATTTGCATGACCTATATTGGATTCTCACTATGCTGAAGATATAGCAAAAATGTTGTACTTTATTGCCCTATTTTTATATTAGGGAAGCTCCTTATGGTTTGGTTTCTACAGCTATTAACAGCTGTCCCGTAATACCTCGGGTGTCCCGAATAGCCTTGCATGACGGTATCTACTGTGCATTGGTACTAGCAACAGGTGTTTGATTCTGATACCATGCACCAAAAAAAAAAAGCTGGGGTAGACTGTATACTATCTACATATTTTCTCTATTATAAATCTCTGCATAGAAACATGCCTGTAGCAAGACCCTGTCAACTAGATATAAACTAATTTTCTTTAGCTATGCTCCATGCATCCAAAAACCTCCCCTAGCAAGATAGAATGTTGGCTGTTAATTCTCACTAGACTCCATGCACAATGAAGAAGAAAAAACTCGAACAACATAGACCGTCTGCTATAAATTTTCCGTTGACTCCACACACCCAAAAACTTTTGCTTATGCCACATTGATAATTCTGCTTGTTAGGGCCATTAGGCCTATAGATATGTGGACTTTCTTAAGGTCAATTGACTACTAGATACCTATTGTACTAAACCCCACCCATGTGCCCACTCATTGACTAGAGCTGCAAGCATACCTGTCCGGGCGTTTATAATGCAATTAGTGCTGTAGCTACAGACATTCGTGGAGTGTAGGTACCCAATGGCATTCTCAAGGGATGCTGTGACATTACTCAAGATGTACAAAGATGCACCTAGGTATGAAAGCTTGTGAGATACTGCATTGACTGCAAGTGGCAAACAAGGCTACATGTGAAAGCATTAGCAGCAGCTGTGTACGCAATGACTCAATGGCCGTGGCTTCATGTGTTACTGACAGCAACAATGTATGTTGACTACCTACTGCCCTTGTAAAAGAGCCTTTACTGTCAGGTTGGAAGACATTAAATGCAGGGTGGAAGGAGACTGATATTTGGGCTATTCCAACTGTAATACCTGAAGTTATTCTCAACTGAACTGCAATCTTTTATGGTTTTTGAGAGAAGACAGAACCCAAATTCCTTGAATGAAGCAAAGTGGAACCAGTGTTACAGAGTTGGATGGATCAAGTCCCACTTCAATTCTTGGAGTTTGCCAATTTCTAATTCCAACTCTGACTCCTTGGACCTAAAGTGATTGATTCCAACTCATTTTCTTATCAAAAACGTGTGACTTTATTCCAATTCTGACTCCCAGTTCTAGCCAGTTTCAGACTTTATATCTAGACCCAAAAAAATTACCACCTCCACAACCCCAAAAGGAAGAACAGAAATCCATCATCAGTGCTACCACTCAGAGGTAGCTAGCCATTTTAGACATACCTACTCAACCCTTAGATTTTCTCAGTGGCTTGCTCTGGCAGAACACCTCAGGCTCTGTCAGTAGCACTAGACCCTCAACAGCGCCCAACTCGAGTGGCGTCTAAATGGTAGTTTGGACCGTTTTGAGGCGTAACCCCACTTGTAGACAGATTTCGGTGTTCTTATAAAAAAGTAGCTATTTCTTTTTTCTGGCCCCGCCCACCTGGTAGCTACCTCAGGAGCCCAGCACTAGCACTCCTCACTCTGTTATGACTAGCACTACTGTTAACATCTGTGCTGTGGTCTGGACTGCTGCTCTGTGTTCACCTATCGATCTTACAGCTTGGGAAATAGCTACTTCCCTTACTGTTTATTAGTGCTCTAATATGGTGTTTCCTGTGTGGAAATGTGTTGTAACCGTTTTTAGTGATACATTTTGGAGATTGTGTTTGGTGTGTGCTTGGTCTAGGGTGCCGCCATCTTTGATCCTTAACCCATGTCTCTTTGTGTTTACAGAGCTGCAGCAGCTGTTTTTCATGAAGACCAGTGACAAGTGATGGTTATTTGTGCTTTGAATTGAAATTAACATAATTCGTTTTTCCTCGAAATAGAGGCATAAATACTTGGTGGTAGGCACTTGTGCCCTAAGACTTCCAACTATAACTATATTGTTTGCTTAAATACTTCGTGGTAGGCTCCAGTGGCCCTAAAGCTTCCACGAAGTATATTGCCTTATGATTTTTGCTACTTTTGCGGTGGTGGTCCTTACGGCCTTTCTGTGCCACCTGTTAATGTACCATCACAGACTGGATGGTAGGCCTTTGTTGCCCTAACAATTCCATCTAGCATGGGCAGAGAAAGGCAGTATCCCTTCGTGTTTCAGGCCGAGTCGAAGTTGTATAGACGAGGACCATCTACCAGTAGAGGATTGAGCCCTCTAAGAGTAGGTTAATTCTGCCCCCTACTGTCACAGGACAACAATTACCTTAAGCCAGAGTCACCCAGTTCCAAGGCTGGGTAGCAGCTTAAATTACAACAGGCTTAAATAGTGGGTCTGTCACAAGGATGAGACTGGACTCAAGCCTGGAGGGTAGGTGTCTCTGTCGCGGAAAAATTGGAGAAAGAAACGTTGGGCTCAGAAGAGCTGACCAAAGATCCCTTCAGATCCCATTCCAGAGGCTTTGGCCTCCAGGGCTGAGGGAAATCCAATTTTTGAGCTTTTCTCCACTCACAAGGCCCTCATTGAGAGGTCTCCTTGCCCTTGTTTGAAAGGGTAAGCTTATTTAGCCTAACTATAGAGTAATTAAGGCCAGTACAGAAACCTCTCTGAGGGTCCTGTTAAGGTTTTGGATTTTTACAATGGTGGAAACCACCTTTGCTGCAAGAAATTGCCCTCAACTAGACACAATGAAAAGGTCCTTTTCCTGCTTAGCGTCTAACAGACTTCAGAGTTGGTCTTCCTAAGCCTAGGAGGTTACTGCTTCCTTAGGTAGTCCAGTGGAAAGGGTACTTCTTGAAGTTCCTGTAATGGAACTAGTGAACTTCCGGGAATTAGGAATCATCATTAATTGACCTAGTCTGTTCCACTGAGCAGACAGTTCAGGAGGCTGGCTGAGAGTGAATAGAGGCTGTAAGCCTTCTACGGGTTCCCTATTCAGCAACCAAGGCTTCAAAATCCTCAGTCGAGGAATCTCAGCCTGCCGTCAGAGTTAATGCTAGGGAAGACAATCCCAGAAAACTTCTGGTCTGCAGTTGGTCTTCACGGATAGCCACCGGCTAACCAGGTAGGCTACGGAAGTTTGGGTGAAGGATCTCAGCTCTTGCTGGAAATTCAGCGCTCGTGAATATTTTGACCACCATTACAGATGGTCAGTTGCGGAAAGAGTCTAATCGCGCTCCGAGAAAGGATTCAAACTCCTTTTCTTCCTAAGAAGGAGCCAGGCTAAAGCAGTAACCCTAAGGGGTCCAAGAAGGTTCCGAGTTACAGGCGATTCAACTCATTGGCTAATCGCCTTAGAACCTCAGGTAAAGGTGGAAATCAACAAGAATACTGGTTAGAACAGTTCTGCCCTAACAGGGTTTTTGCTCCATTGATTTGTTCCTCTACAATCCAGAAGAAAGCAATCCATTACTAACTTTCTATCTTTGATAGTAGGCCAGGGGTACAGCAACTCGCTGTAGATGGTTACCAAGTAAGCTAGCTACCCCTGAGGTTAGAGGTCACTTACTGTCACTACCCTGCCGTTGCCAAAAGAGGTGGATTGTCTGAAGGAAAGGTCAAAAAGGAAAAGTAGAGAGTAGTTCAGGTCAGTATCCTTTGCACCAGCAACTCAGAGGGGCTGACATAGGTGTTCTGTCGGAGCGAGCCTCTGAAAATGGATGGAGGGTTGTTACAAATTTTTCTCTGTTGTGAGCAAAGACAGAACACCTCTGAAAGACCAAACAAACCCAAAGCGTCTTCAGTTCCATGGCCTAGGGTGATGTATTAGTATGCTCGTCGTGCCAAAGTGAGGAGTGCTGGTGCTGGGCTCCTGAGGTTCCTGATGCGTGGGGCCTGAAAAAAAAAAACTTATAAGAACACCGAAATCTGTCTACAAAGAGGGTTAAGCCTCGAAACGGTCTAAGCTACCATTTAGATGCCCCCTGAGTTGGGCACTGTTGCGGTTCTGGTGCAACCGACAGAGGTGTTCTGTCTTCACTCACCACTAAGAAAATTTGTTACAACACTATCCATTATTACTATGGCCAAAGAAGGACCCTCTTGCTCTAGAGCAAATAAATATCTCTTGGGTATCTAGCTATAGAATATTTCATGATGGGACAAAGGGACCAGCCCAGCAACCAATAAATTGTTTTATTATTTGTCAGCTAGCATTTGATGTGTCTGACTTTCCATCTTTGTGATCGTCTAGAAAGATGAAAGAGGCCGCTTATTATTAGCATTGTGCCTGAGTTGACAGTCTAGCTAAATGCTAGTTAGGTGGAGGAGTTGGAAGTCAAAGTCCTATGAATTGAGAATACAAGGAGTCAGACAAATGGTAGCTCCAGGATTGAGAGCAATTGCCACAGCATAAACTATTAGCTACAGTATCTATAGCTTGTTATCAGCTAAGCTGAAATACTGGTAGTTACTCATTCCTGATAAATTGATTGCATCCACTGACAAAAGTGTCACAAGTGCGCTCAATAGTTGCGCCAAAGATAGTTCAGCTGTAAAGATGAGGTATCTACTGCAATTGTTTTAATGTAGGTAGCTGTAGCACTTCCATTAGCTATGCAAACTTTTCTTAATCTCTTAGTGCGTAACTTTTGAGACATTTTGTCCTTTTTGAAGTTGTGAAATTTCAACAGATGTTTGATTTAGTTGTTATATTGTATGGTGTTTTTTCTCCCTCTCTCTCTTTATACACCTACCATAGCTAGGATAATTTTCTTTCAATTGTCAAATGTTATCTTAAAAAAAAAATTACGCTTGTAGCACAACCCATATGAAAGTAGGCTACAGCATAGCTAAAGTAGCTAGGGTAAGGGGCCCAAAGGAGATGCACTGGCCCAGTGAAGACGCACCTGCAGTGAGGGGGGCTGTACGGTGGCTGGATGTTGGGAGCAATGTCCAATCATACATCATTTTTGGTGGGTGTTTTGGAGACATATTAAGCTTTATTTTGAAGGTATTGGACATTTATTGCTGCGTCCGGTTGCCACGCCACAGCCTTCCTACCACAACTGCGTCTGCTTGGGGCCACTTACCCTATAGTTATGTTTTATCATTTAGCATCCCACAGCATTTCCACATTGTCAGTTCACTCCTTGGATTATTAAGTTGAGAAATGTCCTGCTTTACTATAGCTATTTGATGTTCTGCCTCTTCATCAAAAATTGCAGTGTTTTTAAGCAGCCATCCTAATTAATTAGCTAGCTATATTAGGTGTTGTAAATGAGAAATAAAAAGCTCTGCTTGGAATTTTAACTAGATGAAAGTGTTGATGTTGTTGCCAATATATGTTGGAAGTAGCTACTGAGGTAGCTACCCTACCAAGTTGTTTGGTAAGCTATTGATTCTTGCCATTGAAGAGTGTAGCTAACTCATACATTTGCAATAATAGTGTAATTAATTTACAGGTGCTATGGTGCCTGCAGTTGGGATTCCCATGGGCCAGGTAAGAACCTTTTTGTTGTAGCGTGAGGAGGCTGCCAACACTTCATTGTGACATGCCTCACCACACTTGGTAAGGCTACTGCTGCTATTCGGTGTTGTTCATCTGCATCACGTAATACCTACACTTCCTGTGATTGCTGAAAGTGAAATTTGGCCCCTAGTTACTGTATCGGCAGTTCAGTTTTATTTTGCTATCTAGATTGTAGCAGAATCTCAAGTGGGTTTGTTTACAGCAAACACTTGATCAGGGATCCTGCTAGTGGGTTCTTTCAGAGGAAGTGTGTTAGAGCCTGGTGTTGCTCTCTCTCTCCAATGTTTGTTTAGCTAGCTACTTCTTGTTGACATTTCTGATGTTTTCTGTTACCTGAGGTACTGATGTAGCTACAAGGCTATCTATCTAACTCTTCAGGTCATTTTATGAGGATTTTTCATGTTGTTAGTGGCTTAGCTAGCTACTTTTTTTAACTTTAAGAATTGTAGTATCTAGTATGAATGTTACACGAAATGTTGAACTGTTATCTTTTAAGCTGAGTAATGAATTATAGGTATGTAGCATCTTTCTAGTGGTCAGTTGTAGAGTTCTGTATGAGGATTTTATTGATTACATATGCTCATGATAATCTCATTGAACTAATGTTTGTGTATGTGGATTGCAGCCTATTGGTTCTATGCAAATGGGAGGCGGCTCAATGCCAATGGGCAACCGTCCTATGGGTCCTCCAGGCCCAATGGGTGGCCCCATGAGTATGGGAGGCCCTAGTGGGCCTATGAGACATGGCAACATGGGCCCTAGCACCACTGGGGCTATGCCCCCATTACACATGGGCACTACTGGGCCTACCAGCTATGGCATGCATGTGACCAGCAGCCCCATCACTGCCCCCGGAACCACCAATGCTCGGGACAAGGCCGGGGTCAAGTCCACCACCAGTCTGAACAAGCCTATTGCCTTCTCCAAGCGTGTTGAAAGCTCAGGCCCAGCTGTTACTGTGTTTGTAGGCAACATCACTGAGCGGGCGCCTGATGTTATGATTCGACAAATTCTCAACACGTGTGGTCCTGTGCTCAGCTGGAAGAGAGTGCAAGGGGCTTCAGGCAAGCTTCAGGGTATGTACCTATACTCTCGGGATATCTATTATTCATTTCCATATATTTTTTAAAGTTTTAGTTCTGTTCTTAATGCTAATTTTTAATAGGTGTATAGATGATATTGATGGGACTGTCGAGGCAGAGCACTACAGAATCTATGTATAGCTTACAAGTTACAATCTGATTAATTAACATCTTTGTACTACATACGTTATAGCCATAGCTAGCTCCCTACCTACCTATGTAATAATATTAGGTAGCTAGGTATGTAGTTACCAATGTAAAACTGTGCACAAAGAAGTTTGCTTTTTTGTTTGTCCAGTTCATTCTATTGATCTTACTGGCAGAAAAATGTGATCCTACCCAAAAATTATGTTAGGCCTCTGTCTATGACTGGTTCCCCGTTCTTTCCTATCCCCCTCAATGGTGAGACTCGTAGTAGGGCCTCCACCTTTAGTCTCAAGCTGGAGCAGACAAGACAATTACAACAGGTTGTGCCTTTACATATAAGGTAGCTACCGTAATGAGAAATTGTGCATCCAAAATTGTAATGTAATATTCATTCTCTGTAGAAAACTCATGAAAAACGTAGGTGAGGTGTTTGTAAAGTGCTTTTTTTTCTTATGTATAAGAATGACATTCTCATGTTAGCTTTAAGAATGAATAGCTAGGTAGGTACCTCAGGGTGCAACACTCTAACCTGTTGAACACTGCGTCCATTTGAGAAATTAATGTTCTATTATTCTAATCAACTTTTTCATAAGTGGTACTGGAAGCTGTTTATGTTAATGTGCTTTGTTCAGTCTGCTATTTGTCAGTTTGAGTTGTTTATTTAGCTGATTAAACACCTACCGCACTACCATCTGCAGGATAAGTGTTCTATTTTTATTACCCAAGTCTATACTATGTTCTCTTTTCCTTCAGCATTTGGTTTCTGTGAGTACGGCAATCCAGACAGCGCCCTACGAGCCATACGCCTCCTTCATGATTATGAAATAGCTGACAAGAAACTTGTTGTCAAAGCAGATGCCAAAACTAAACAGCTTATTGATGAATATAAAGGTAAGCCTGCCTTGGCCCTCATATGGGCAGTTGAGTAGCTGTGTAGCGACTTAATAGCCTGAAAACTTATTTGCTAGTTGATTTTGAAGTCTACTCTGATGACCATACTCCGGGGAATGTTGACTGAGGGACCTCGTGGTCAATTTAACGGAAATGCCCCTAAGACTTTCCTCATTAGATGTGACCTTTATAATAAATTGTGATGAACTCATCACAATAGTTACCACCACCAACTATGTCATTATCTTCTTCTTTGCGAAGTAGGCTTCATATACTTTATGTAGCTAAAATTGATAGTAATTCCCTCTTTGATATTTCTTTTTGTATAGAATGAGACTTACTTCGCGCCCTAGCGGCACACGAGCCTGTTGTTAAACACAAGAATAGTTCGGCGCGATATTGCTACAGTAGTCACTGTGCCACTGAAGCGCGCTAGGTAGTAAAACTTCTACTACTACTCTGATGACATTGAGCTAATATATACAGTCTTCCAGTAGACTACAGTGTAAACACAGACCGCAACAGTACTCGACTCTTAGATCTGACGCTGGCGGCCAAAAGTCGGCAACGGAAAATGGGATTTTCTCGAGGGTTATTGTTTTCCCCCTATCTAATATGGAAGAAAAAATTCCTAGGTACCCAACATTTTTCTTGCGGAGAAGGTATCTTAGATACGGCGGGGACGCACTTGGGCACTTGCCTGCATGACCGTGTCTGGACATGGTCATAATAGCTCTTGAGAAAATCCCATTTTTCCCATTTTGGCCGCCAGCGTCAGAGGCCACTTGGACCTAAGAGTCAAGTACTGTTGCGGTCTATGATGTAAGGTTTGCTCGTGCATGCCACCTACAGTAGTTAGCTTTGCATTACATCTATGAATATTCCTAGTTAAAAAAGTCTGTATATCCACTGGTTTCTGTCTTTTCTCCATGCTCACCTTGGTTCCTCCCATTTTAATGCGCTTACTGATGATGCTTGGTTTTATTCTTCCTCGTCTTCCCCTCACGCACCTACTGTTCTCATGCACGTTACGTTAATGCTGCGTTTGAATTCTTGAGCGTCGATTACACATTTTTCTTGGCGTATGATAGTTGATGCCTCATCCTTTTCTCTCAGAGCAGCTAATATGTGCCGGATTAGGGAGGCTTTAACTATTTTATTACGAGGTATAATAATAATAATCATTGGCTTCTCTCATCGCAGTTGTAGCAGTCAAGAACACTGAGCTTTGCGTAGTAGTATCTACCTGTACTAGCCACATAAGATATGTGATGTGGATATATTAATGTTGACTTCTGTTGGACCAGGTTGCCAATGTAACCGAGTTTTAATTAATTTGATTTAGTAATAATGGTAGCTTATATTTCTTGTTTTCACAGTTGGGTAATATCTTATATATACCTACACCTGCCTTATATTTTCAGAGAAGAGACGAAAGTCGCGTCAAAACGGCAGCGACGGCACCAAAGCACCTGGCGATTTTCCGGAGGACCAAAAAATAAAGGACGCCGACAAAGACGCCGACTCCAATGCCAGCACTGACAGCTCTAAGAAAGAGAGCTCAGCTGCTAGTCCCAGCTCTGGAGGGAATGAAGAGGAACCAGAAGATGAGGAGGAGTCTTACATGGATGAAACCATGCAGAGAGAAGATGCTGTTTGTCGAGAAGAAATCAAGGGAATACTCAATGAACACCGAAGAGAGATTCTAAACTACATTCCACCACCAAGCAAGGCGGACATACGGGAGAAGAAAATGTCCAAGGTTCAGAGTAAACTGGCGGCTTTATCGGGTGGTATGGACATAGCCGGTACTCCTTCCGATGCCGTCCGTAAGGTAAATTGATATAAAGCCTACAGGAAATATAGGTTGGCTCTGTAGCTTATTTCATATCATATTGGGCTTGTTAGAGCAACAGGGACTTTTGTTTTACTGTGCTGAGCATCATATTTATGCATTTATTGTAGTGGAACCACTTTTGATGGTAATGGACTAATTATGTTCAAAGTTGAATTAATTGTGAGGGGGTGCTTTCAGCAAAAGTTAGTCAAATCTCGGCATTTGCCTCTCATCTTTCTCTAGCTACTATATTTGTACAGTCAAAAATAAGAAGCACAAAGTTACGGTACGCTCTGAAGGGAACACCCTAGGTAATTCTAGCTTTACCTATTTCTTTTAGACACCTTTCTTTCATTCCCGTATTGCTTCCTTAAATTTTCAAACTGTTACTAATGATGCTCGTGTTCTAAACTTCTTTCCCGGCTTGATGCTTCTATGGACGTTTATCCAGCTAGGGAATATCTTCGTGCGTAGGTTGTGTCACATGACTTGGTGAATAGAGTATAGCTACTAGTTATAGGTAGTTAGCTCTTCCTCCCTCAGAACGTACGTCCTCGCGGTAGCTAGGAATGCATGAACTAACTTGACAATATTACTGCGTACCGTGAATCCGTTTATCTATCCTGCGTACGATTACAGTGTAGCTAGCCTACTCTCTGAGTGAGTAGGGCAGCCCCATCTAAGAACTTTGTTGCACAACTTTGATGGGGTCATAACAAATTAACAACAATAATGATGAGGGCGTAGGTTTGGTCAGAAAGGCTAATCTCTGCTTTTTACTGCAGAGACTGGATGAAGTAGAACAGGGAAGGAAACGGCCATTACTCTAGAAATTAACCCTTATAAAAATTTTCATTTCAGAATCTGGACGAGATGGAGGACGTTGAAGAGGGCAAGAAAGAACTAATTACTCGAGAAATTACGCAATTCCGCCAGCAGATGCAGGTGAGGATCTGCTTACTATGACAAGCTGATGTGTCAAACTGGGCTATTCTACTTATATTATGCCTTTGAGAAATATATCTTTGAGTGGGGATGTAAATGGTGAATCAACTTACACTACATCTTCAGATTGCTCTGA
>LQNS02278174.1:11573931-11590994 GCA_001587735.2 Parhyale hawaiensis
TCTCGCATATGCGCGATATAATATCTGTGCTTACAATACTCTTCTTTCAGGAAAAGACAGAGCCTCAGGCGGTCTCAATAAAGAGAAGGGTGGTGAAGACAAACGACGTAACATCAAAAATCTCATCGACAGAATACCTACTACAAAAGAAGAATTATTTGCTTATCCCATCGACTCGTCACTCGTCAATAACGTAAGTGTACTTGAGGATTTTTGTTGTGCCTTGAAGCTTCTGTTCTTCTGACGGACGTTGAGTGAACCATAGGTTACTAGCTTTATTTTCTATCCTAGGTGATGAGGAGTTGGCTCTTCCCAGATGACCCAATCTTTAGGCTGCTGTAGTATTAGTTAACTGCTGCTACAACTACTAAGGCCTTTGGAATATCTTTTTTGATGCATCCATTCTGCATAACATTGTCATATACCTTTCAGGGGTTATTTTGCGTACCTTAAGCCTCTTTATTACGTGAACCTTAGGCTTTCGGGTCATTTGTGTTTGTGTCCCTACTGTCGTAGACTGAGTCTGTGTTCAGTTCTTACTTTTCTTTCCCGCCCCTATTTCAGATGCTCTACGATTCTCAGCGTATGCGCCCCTGTTTTTCTGAACTTGATTTGTGTCCCTTGCTTCTCCGCCTTGTAGTAGTGTAGGCAGGTAGGTACTTCAAACTACTAGTTACCTACTAAATAACAGTAGTTTGTGATTGTTAAGTAATGTTGACTTGCAGGTGCTAATGGAGAAGCGAATCAGACCGTGGATAAGTAAGAAGATTATTGAATACATTGGTGAACCGGAGCCCACGTTGGTCGACTTCATTTGCTCCAAAGTGTTGCTTGGCTCTGAACCAGAGAGCCTATTGAACGATGTACAAATGGTGAGTAATTGTGCGCTTCTCTGTCTATATACAGCTAATACTCATATTAATGGACGATTCTGTTCGAATCGTACTACTGTATGTTCTGTGGATGAGATGTTGCGCTCTTTCTGCAGCATCCTGTGTCTGTTAGTGAGTGGTTGCAGTTGGTTTGTTGCATCCAGTGTTCATAAATAAGAGGAGGGTCACTTGTGCATATGATCAACGAGTTAAAATTGACAACACTGACAAATATTAGCCTCAGCATCGCCAGTGGTCATTCAGAAAAATTAAGATGACCAATCAGCGTTGCTGTTTTGGCTAGATGTTGTAATTGATACGAAAGATGTCCAAGGATTGTATAACGAAACGGGAAGTAAGCGGTTATTATAGTGAGGAGGAAGGGCTGTGCCAAACTACCGCTTGAATGATGTACCTACTACTGGTCGGTTAGTATATACGGTATGTGGCCCATTTGTGTAACTGCTAGTAACCTGTATGTGTATGCAGTCTGTCAGATGAAAGAAGTGATTGGGCTTCCCTTTTTTCTTTTACTACATAGCCTATCCATTACTCGTAAGACTTAGATGCGCGTACACGCATTGTTATATCAAATAGTTAAAGCTTTCGTTTCCACTATGTCGGTGATCTAACAGTGAAAAAATGGGAGACCTACAGTGTATTTATCGAGACATAATAGCCATGCACGAGGGCATTCCCGCTCATAATCGACGTGCACGAAAACAGCGAGTCGGGAAAGATGAAGAGCAGAACTAAGCTTCATCAATAGCTGTTTGGAACGTGGAAGAAAGCAAAGTGGGCACGAAAGATTGATATCCAGAAGGTTATGGCAACCTATGGCATGAACGCTGCTCGCCATAACGTAGGATTGGCGAACCTAACCTACCCTAACCCTATGGCCCATTCTATGCCCCCTGAGGGGCTACACTGTTGGAGAGGACTTGCGCTGTCACATAATGTAATGCTCCTCAAGGACATTGGTTGGGTTTTAGACTTAGGGTTTAGGTAAGTTAGTCACATTCACCTTTCCTCTAGTATGGGGAGTAGCAGCCCGAGTAACCCTATAGGCTACCGTAACCTTCGCTCGACCTTCGTGACGTCTGTCTTTCGCGCCCACTTTGCTTCCTGCAATTTGCATACGTCTCCTGATGACGCTTTGCTCCGTTCTTCCTCTTTATTCCCGACTTGCTGTTCCCTTACGCTCTTCCTCTGTCAAGAGCACTCCCGTGCTTGAGCTCCACATTTCTATCGAGACACTGCATGCTTCTTCCTATTCTTCTCTCAAAGTGCCGCGGTTATTTCGGAAAGCTTCAACAAGTTATGAGTCACCTATAATTTAGTGTTGTGTATAGCGCTTCATATGTTACGTTCTGCTCTGCATTTCAGGTATTAGACGATGAAGCCGAGGTGTTCGTAGTGAAGATGTGGCGGCTGTTGATATACGAAATTGAGTCTCAGAAACGAGGACTTGGCAAATCATAACCTGACTCAATCACTGCTGCCGCTGCTGGAATCCATTGCTAGTACCTACAACTTATATTGAGCCTATTTGTTTGTAAGATAGATTGTAGCTACTGTACATTATTCGTTTGGTATGCTACCTAGTGCGTTTCCAGAAACATAGGCGTCCTTCTGCCCCAAAGTTTGGTTACAGTCGTAGCATTCTTGGACCTTGTTGCCACTCTTGTGTTGCCGTTCCTTGGGTTTGACATCCGGCAATATGTTCTTGACGAAGGAGGTACACTTCTGCTCTAGAAATTTATGTCGGTGTTCCTAAGAAATGATAGAAACTCCATCCCTGAACCGAGGTGCAGGTCTCTTTTCCCTCAGTGTTTGATTATTGCCAGTAACTATATTAATGCTGGTACCGAAGCTACATCCTCCTGCTCGGAAAAGCACTTTAAATCATTTTAGGAAAATAATAAATGCAATAGGTCTCCAGGTGATAGGTACTTATCCAAACGTACTTTTAGTAATCATGTGACATGTCTGTGGCTTATATCCACAATGGTAATTTTGATCTGTCGCAATTTTGAATTGGGTCTGGGTATGAGAAATATTGCATAACTTGAGTCGGTCCGTAAATTTCACTTTCAAATGAGATAGGCCTAAAACTTTCTCACAATTTTATCCCAAGTTATTACTGAACCAAAATATTGACTTCTATGCATAGCCAGCCTGTACTCCCGTTGCATGGTCCGATTTAGATCGCAACAACCGGAAACAGCCATTGCACTTGATAAAGCATTGCCGTACATCAGCAGAGTCCTTAGAATATTTAAATTTTAGGTAAAGGTTCACATCATTCATCATTGATGCAATTTTCTTCGTACAACCAGCATATTGTTGCGTTTTCTTTACTGCTAGTAAGTTGAACTGTTCGCTGCAGCAGCTCATGCGATGCTAAAATATTCTATCTTTTTAGACATAAGTTTAGAATTGGTACCTTAAAATTGCATTTTTTATATTAGGTAGACAGACCTGTTTGATGCAAAAACTCATACCTACGGTGCGGCAAAAATTATGTTATTTTCTTCTGAAGGCAATGCCACCCTGGAATGAGAATATGCCGAGCGTGACGCAAAATACAGATACATACATATTTGTCTCTATTATGGTGTTTGATTATACTGGTGGTTATGTCGGAAAAGTGCGCTTTCAGTACTGGATGGGGAAATCATTCCATCAATAGTGGCTGGGGGGTCGTGTTTATTCAAGATACACATGGCGAGGGAAACCGGCGGTGGAGGTAGAGATTGAATTCAAGTAAGATGGGCGGGCTGAATGGTTTGTGTAAGTTAACCCTACTGCACCCGGGCTATAGAACCTCGCTACAAGGCTCTCAGAAGGCCCTAGTTTTCTTTTACAATGAATGTTAAGCAACGTGACCGCACCCTCGAGTGCTGCAGCTGAATACCCGCTTTCCCCGAAGGACTGCACGGCTGCAATTGATGACAGATTTTCTCAGCTATGGCATCGCGTCAGAGGTGAAGGCTCATGCGACACTCCCCCATTCTTATTAGTAACCCCCCACAATGGCGCCCGAACGCCCTAAATACTGACCTAACAAACCAAGCACCACAAGAATGAACCTATGTGGAAGAGAGGCGATTCCTTGTATTAGCACATGAAAGTGCAACACTCGAACGGACCTGCCACTGTGGGACGAAAAATCCTTGGAGTAAAATTTACCAGTCCGATTGAAAAAATCTAATGGAAAGGACCAGCGGGATATATTACAACGCTGTACCATAACGCTGCTTTTAAATCGCAGGCACTGGAAGCTATTTCTGCAATATCTGCCTTTTGTTCTGTGGAACGACTTGGGGTCTTAAAAGAATCATTTAGCGAAACATAATCTCAACTCCGACCCTGACTCGGTCAGGCTCAGACCCAGGTGGGCTTGGCGCCAGCGGACACATCGGTAGAGAGCTAGACAGTCTCCTCTATAACCTCGCTTTTGCTTTACTGTATCGACGGTTATGACATATATATTACATTTCAGAGTGTGATAAAAACCTGAAATATGGTGTTTTTCCGCCAGTACAGTAGCAGCGCATTGGCCAAGTCGAGACTTGCTCTAAAAACGTCGGAATAACTCGTATGTATGATTTGCAAGCTGTAGAAACTTAGTCATAATGCGACAAGGTGAAGGCTATTTGCTAAATAACGTCACTCTACGGATTGCCTAGGTTGACCAAGTGATTTAACTAACTAGCTACAAAATAAAACACTAGACGCCGCTAAATAAGACCGCTTTTGGACTCCTTGATCTAGCAATTGCTGTTTACTGAAGTGTTGGTCATATTTTCCCCATCGATCATCATTGTTCATTTCATAACAAGGATAATGTATGTTTTGGGACCAGTCCAGTGGGTCATATTAAGCGGTAGGTCACATTTACCGGTGGTCATATTATACGCATTTGTCTTTGGTAATCGTAATAATAGTAATATTACGGTGACACTTTATTACCTGTCAGACCATATATGGGCATCACTCACCCACAATCAAACCCTAGTGCTTTTGCAGTTCCTGCTGACGAGGTTAGTTTTGTATAGCTACTTAATTAAATGGGTTCTCTATACTTCTGTTCCGCGAGGTAGGCGCCGAATAGTAATGAGCGACCTATCCCATGGGACTCGTACCTTCTCCCGTGTGGGAGCCTCGTAAGGGACCCTCCGCACAGATGTTTCTTCTTATCTCGTTTTTCGTCTCTTGCCCTATATCGCATGTCTGAGCAACTTCGTTCGGCCGAGTTGTGCAGTGTTAGAGATGCAGAGATGCACCCGACCAAACCGTGCTATACGAAACTGGATCGCTGTTATGTTAGTCTTCGTATCTGATATGGGGGGAAAGCCCTCGATATTAAATTAAATGACTTTTAACAGGACAATTTGCTTTTCTGAATTTAAAATTAAAGGTTTTCGGCAGACGGCAGCGTATCTTCACTGTAAGAGGAACGTAGATGTGGATATCTGGAACTATTTATCCCTTACTCAATCCGGCTGTAGCGTTTTGTTTGTCTGGTTCTTCATCTTATTGTTTTCCTGAGAGACAAGAGCTTTTACAGTGAGGTAGTTGAGCCTGGTCAAGTCAGGGTTAAACTTCATACTTTTCATTTATTTAATATGTTGCAAACGTATGTATTTAAACTGATTTTATATGCAGCATTGGAAATTTCTTATTGTATCTTTTTGTGTGTGTATCAATATGTTTATATATTAGCATACACATGTATTTTATGCTTCAGTGCCACCTCCTTGTTTTAACTTATCTATTGTTCATTGGCTATTCATTTCTTGCCCAGATTCATTTGTTAGGAGTTATAAACTTTTTCATAACGAATATATTTTGTATCATTTATTCCATTTGCGGTGATTTGGGGTAGCAACCGATTTCATTCTTCCCCGACTTGCTGTTCCTATCCACCTCAGGTGGCATAGGATGGGCCATAGGGTAAGTTTAGGTTCACCCATCTATGTTATGGGGAGCGGCGCTCCTAGAGGCACCCTATAGGTTATCTTAGCCATTACCTACGCTTTCGGAACGTCTGTCCAAACTTTGTTTCCTTCCTATCTTATACTCGTCCTGATCTAGCTTCCCTCTGTACCCCCTCTTCTTTCCCGACTTGCTGTTCCTGTGCGCGGTGATACTGTGTGGGAACGCCCTCGGGCATGGGTTCCCCATTTCTATCGTCATGCTATATGTCCCTTGCTTCTTCCTCTGTGATATCGCCTTTGTTGCGGAAACGGAGACTTCGAACTTCTGAATATAACAACAATGCTGTTCCCATGCTCGTTTATCGTTTATGGGAACACCTTCGTGCATGGGTTCCTCGTGACTAGCGACATACTAGCTATATGCCCCTTCCTTTTCCTCTCTTAGAATAGCTTTGTACTTATTTAGGAAGGCTTAAACTATCTAATACTACTATTACTACCAGTTTCATTTCAATATTTCAGGTGACTATCGATCTTCACATATTGAACGGAGAAAGTGTTAAGGCAAAAAATAAAGTTTGGTATATATCATCTTCCCTATTAAAATTACAGAGATGGTTTTACATTTCCATAAGAATTCTTGTAACTTCGATCAGTGATAAGGTACTTAGTGAGATGCAACGATAGCTTTGATTATGGGGAGCAGCGCCCCTAGGGAGACCCTGTTGGGAACCTTCGCCGTGAGCTAGGCTTCGGGACGTCAGTCTTTCGTGCCCACTTTGTTTCCTTCCGATTTCACACTCTTACTGATCTTACTTTCATCGGTTCATCCTCTTCATCTGTTCCCATGCACATTGATCTAGTGTGGAAACACCCTCGTGCATGGTTCCCCATTTCTATCTTCATACTATATGTCCCTTGCTTCTTCCTCTGTGATATCGCCTTTGTTGGGGAAACGGAGACTTAAACTTCCAAATATAATTATAATAGTTTCTGTTCTTTTTTATTATTTATGTATTTTATTGCCTGCAAATCAAAAATGTTGATACCAAGACTGCTTGCATATTACCAGTTCGTTTTCAGTTCTCAAGTCAGCGAAAAGTGCCCTCAGGGGTTTATTCCGGCGGGCCCTTTCCTTGTCAGAATATATATGGGCCTTACGAACCCAAGGGCCATCCCAAGTGCCTTCTCCAGAGGGGATCTTGCACCTGGCCGCACTTCCTGCTGAGAAGGTTAGTTTGTTAGGTAGGTTCTCTCTGCTTCCCTTTCTTTTCCGCGAGGTGGGCCGCCGAATGGTGGTAAGCGACTCATCCCATGGGACTCCAATATGCTCCCGTGTGGGTGACCAAGACAGGGACCCTCCGCACGAGTATTTTCTTCCATCTTTCCTCTTTCATTTGTTTTCCTGCGCCGCATGGCTGAGCGCGTTTGTTCGGCCGAGTCGTGCAGGGTTGGGAGGATTTCTGCCAAATTTTTTCCGCCCGCAGTAACGCACTGAGCCAAGCGAGACTTCCCGGGAGAAATGCTGACATGAAATATTTCTACTGAGCTATGTAAAACGACCGAGTCTGCACTGAAGGGATCACTCATTGAGTCTATACCGAGTGTCTTCTCCGCAGGGGATGTAGCATCTGGCCGCAGTTCTTGCTGAGAAGGTTGGTTTTGTAGTAAGGTAGGTTCTCTATATTTCCTTTCTGTCCCGCGAGGTAAGCCGCCGATCGAGGTGACCGACTTCTTCTGCGGGCTTTTACCTCGCCCGTGCGGAGGGCCACAGAAGGGACCGACCGCACGGGCGTTTCTTTCTTCCTCTTTTCGTCCTTCATCTCTTGCCACCTGAGCACAATGTTGTGGTTCCGGCTGTAAGCGGAGTAAATCATCTTAGATCGCTATTGATTCTTAGTTTCAGAAATAGCGGGATAATACCAGTGTAATAATAATAATAATAATTGAGTCGATACGGTGATACGACTATGACTACAGTAATTAGAGCACTCTAAGAGCGCATACCTGCGCCAAGCAAGGTAAAGTTATGGCATTGAAAAAATCAAACTATGGTATCCTTTGTATCAACACAACTTCCCCTGTCATGGGGCATAAGATGGGACATAGGGTTAGGTTAAGCCAAGGCTCTCTAGAAAGATGTTATTCTAGGGAGCGTTGGTTAGACTCGCCCATCCTATGTTGTGGGCGGGGCAACCCCAGGCGACTCGTGTAGGTTACCTCAGCCATTAGCTAGGCCATCAGGACGTCTCATTCGTGCCCACTTTGCTTCCTTCCATTTTCATACTCCTACTTCCTCTTCTTTACTGACTTGCGGATCTTCACCACAAGTTAATCATCTGTTTCTCTTAACATATTTAGCAATCCCTGTAAATTTCATTCAAATCCGTCCTCAACTTTTTGAGTTATCTTTGTGGCATACAGACTTGCAAACCGATAGACTAACTCGACGAAAACGTAACCTCCTTGGCGGAGGTTATAATAATACTCAGTGAAAGGAAAATAAAGAACTATGAACCTAGTTGTTTCTTTATATCAACGTCAAAACTAGGTATCCGCCGCTTCCTATCACAAATAATAGTGCTTGCTTTAATAGTTATTTATACCCTAGCTAGGCTTTCGAGCTCATTCCTTTGCGCCCAGCTCATTCTATTTCGTCTTCATACTTTTGCTGATGATTCTTTGTTCTGTTCTTCCTTTTCTATTCCCACTTGCGGTTCCCGTGCGCTTTTATCCTGTGCGGCGACACTCGCGTGCGTATGTTCCACGTGTCCTCTAACCTGCTACATACTCATTCCCCACCCTCTCTTGAACATATTTTCAGTAATTGGGGAAACTTAATCTAGCCTATAGCTATTTAACAGTAAAGATAACAGTGGCCTAATTAAACACATGACAGTTTGCAAGTCATAGGTATGGGAATTACCCGATTGCCCAAGTAACTCTATTTTCGAACAACCAGTTAGATTTGCTGTGTGAAATAAAATTAATCCCATAAAATAATTACTGTTTCTTCGGAAACAGTTCGGGGATTGGGTAATTCCCCTAGTACGCTAGTAGACGAAAATGTCGTGCGCCTATATAGGTTTTGCACTGAATGTGCTTCTGAAGAAAAACGGCGCCTCTGTTTTGCAGACGGTTAGCTCAAGCCAACACTGCCCTGGCCGAAGCGTGTTTCAACCAGAATTGCAGAGTATGACTGAGTCCGATCTTGGATGTTGAATCCTGGCTTCAGTTAGCTTCCGATTCCCACTTTAACTGTTGAAGTACCTGACTCTTGACTTTTTTTAACACAATAGTCCCAATAGTATATCTTACTGTATAATCCTGGCTACAGTAATTCTCAATCGTAATTGAAGCAGTTCAATCATGAAAGACCTTTGACCTCTAGGCCAAAAGTTGAAAGAGGCGTTTTGTTTGTTAAACTACCGTGCAGGCACTCCTCGTTGCAGATCGGACATACATGTTTTATACAGGCTTCGATATAGGCCTAAAACTATTAATTTCAGGTCCTTGATTTACCTACCTTGGTTCTGAATTGACCCGTCTTACCAGTAACACTACTGTATACTCGCAAGAGTTTTACTGCGCCTTCATGTACCGTTTGTCTCAGTTTATTAATTTTACATACATTAAACACTAAGGTGTAGCTAAATGGGGAGAAAAAATTCGGTTAAAAGCCTTTTTTTTCTGTAAATATATCTTCCTCCGACCCAAGACCGTTGAATTTGGAAAAGAAGTTCTCTTAAGCCTTATTAAGGGATCGTCCCGAGAAAAGTAAATTTTTCCCGGATTTTTTTTTCACTTGACCATAATTATACATCAGACGGACAGGCAGGCGTAGTTTTAGGCAGCCAGCACAACCCTATAAGTGAGTAGAGCATGGGATGAAGAAGAAGAAGGGCGGGTCTCTCATGAATAGTATATTTCTCGACTTCAAAATAAGTTTTTTATTATTGGGCCGATCTTCATGGAAGTTGCTATTGATATGTAAAATCGAAAAAGAACTAACACCATTGGACTCAAAAATATGGGCTGAATGCGAGGTACGCAGTGTAAGCAGAATAAGCGAAACCTTACCCTTAAGTATTGCTGATGGAGCTTTAATTTGGCTTATTTTTTCGGATAAGAATGTGAAAAACCTGCAAGAGGGTAAATACACATCAGCTATGGAACATTCTCTTTGTTTTCGTATATGAATTGATCGCAAAGTTTACAAGCAAAGGGATTGTCTGTAGCAAAGGTGATTTTACCTAGTTTGTTGCTCTACGAAGAGAGTTACTTTTAGACGGATTGCGAACTGTTTGGGGAAGAGGGTATGCGACAAGCAAACGATATGTGTTTGATGAATAATCTGTCCGTTGTATATGCCAGTTACAGTACATGTAGTGATAAATTCTCGCACGAATACATCCCTCTGTGTGAAGAGCACTGCATATACGATGTGACGTCCCACCTCAGGTTGCGGACAATTTGTGGGAGACCCTAGTTAGTTGTAGTTAGGAAGTTCAAGCCTCCATTTTCGAGCAGAACGATATTGCAGAGGAAAGAGCAAGGGACATATAGTATGCCAAGAACAACGGGGAACCCATGCACGAAGATGTTCCCACATGGGATGAACGCGCATGGGAACAACAAGTCAGGAACGAAGAGGAAGAATAGAATAAAGCATGAGCAATTGGGAGTATGAAATGGGGAAGGAAGCAGAGTGGGCTCAAAAGAGAGACGTCCCGAAGGCCTTGCTAATGGCTGAGGTAACCTTCACGGGCCACTAGGATTGCCTGGCCCCATAGCATAGGATGGACGAACCTAAACTAACCTAACCCTATGGCCCATCCTAAGGGTGTGGGAGACCCTATGCTGTCAACATCTATATTCTCATCGACCAACATATTGATTATAAATATCAATCGCAGCTTGCACTGGTAAATTCAAGTCATAAGGCATTCCTCTGCGTAAAAAATTCTGTATTATGCCTTAACACAGACTGCGGATAATTTGCAATAGACGCTCTGCAAAGATGCAAATCATAGGTTCTCACCCAAACTGTCTTCAGCTATTTTTTTGACAGCGAATCGTTTAATGCAGCAATTTAAAGGAATTATACGAACTTACTAGCGCAAGTACTGCAGTTGCCATTGACGTGCGATATGCTGCTTAACAAGTATATTATCTTACGCACATTGGCGTCTCCCGCAAATTGTCCTAAGCCTGTGATGAGAGGTCACATCTTATATTGCAGTGCTTTTCACGCAGAGGGATGTCTTAGTACTTGAATTTATCTCTGCATGTCCTGTTATTCACATTTGCAACCGATATATTGTTCAACAAATACATAACGTTTGCCAAATGTTCCGCAAAAATTTTCCGCAGTCCGTCAAAAAATGAATCCTCTCTATAAATGATGAAGTTGTCGTCGTCGGTGTTACCCAGGAAGCAAAGAATGCAACGGGAGGACTCAATAGGGCTAAAATCAAACTTAGCCGTGACCGCAAGTAGCAAATTTTCATCACATCGACGAGTCGAAGTATTTGAGCGTGGGACCTCAGGCCTTCGTATGTTGTTTTCTTGAACATATCACCTTATTTTTTCGATTTATTTCATTCAATCTCCCGTCATGACTGCCCAGCTACTTGAGCTGCAAAATACCGTTAAATGTTGTCGCCAAGTAGAGAAAGTTCGAGCAATAGGCTAACTGTTGCTGTGGTTTCTCTCGCGTACAGAACTGGCTATAATGGTGCTTATATATGTTGGTGAGGAATAAATATGTTCTGTGAAGAGCCCTGTGAACTGAATATGAAGTGTAAATCAGGCTTCAATCAAGATAAAGAAGTTAAATCATGTCGCCGAAAGGAAGTAAATTCGGCGCTAGTGCTGTGAAAGTATCCACCAGCGTGCACTGCGATTTCTATAGATAATTGCTAATATAGTATATGTTATCTCTATTTATACGCTAGAGACGAAAATCGCAATTTAAAACGATTTTGGCTGCTCAGCCATAGATTCGTCGATAACGACGTCACTTTTTGATGCTAATTTCTCTCGAGTTCTCCCGTTACGCTCTTTGCTTCCTGGTGTTACCTAACCAGTGTCGCATTGAATTTCTGGTGACACGCAGTTCTCTTCTTGTTTTGTTTTAGTCCACTTGGACTTGATCCATACCGCTTCATTCCTGCACGGATCTCTCGCCTATACCGAGGACTTCCTCTATTACAAACTAACTCCAAATGCAAATTTACGGTGTTATGCCAAACTTGGGTAGGGCGCCAACATCTATGCCTATGGCGTTGGAAACTTGAGCCATATCGCTGCAGTGAACTAGTGACATACCGATGCAAAATATCCGTACAGTCATTGGTTGTGGTAGTAAAAAGGGTAATGATAGAAAAATAGCTTCCCATTAGTACTGTATTTTTCAATCTCAAGTACGGTGTACATTGTAAATTAACTGCCGTTCCTACCTTTTGGAATAAAACGTTGCCTATTCAATATAATAATTAATAATACGTTTACAATCCTAGAGTAATGGGTAGGACGTGCACGTAGCTCTTCACTTAGTGTAGGTTACTTATTTTTTTACTATTGCTGTACTCGACGTCATACAAAAGCGATGTTTTTTTTTTTAACAAGCGCGCAACAGCGCGAATTCAGTGCAAAACTTATGCCAGGCCGCACTCGCATTTATATTTACTCATAACTTCTTAAGAGGATGTGCAGCTTGCATGTCGTGCATGCAACCGAAGCTAAGGCACAGATTTTAAATATGAATCGGGACGACTTTTGAGCTGCACATCCTCGCATCAAGTTATGAGTATATGAATGCAGTTGCGGCCCAGGCACAATCACAAAGGAAATGGGAAATGGCGCATGAGCACAGGCGAAGGACGCGCGTGTTGCATCCAGTGATTGGTCTTGTGCAACTAACTACCTTTTCCAAGAAAAAAATATGTATTCGCATAATAATCCAAGCTACGTTTATGTCGTCAGATGTTAGTAAATTCTGTATCAGCATGAAACATTATTGTTACTGGAATGTTTTAACAAGCGCCGCTTCTGGTATTTCGTTTTTTCTTAGGTAATGAGATCCGGAAAGTATAGAGCTTTATGTGTAGCCTCATTGGCGGATACCTACAAGAGCACAATTGCGAAACGTTTGTTGCACTTATACTGCCTGCGTCGCTACGGCTTCGTCTTGCACGTTGTTACCTTGCTGTAAACATTTTGATACATATGACTTACAGTGCCTATAATATTTCTTTCGGGAGGCACAGATTATTATTGGTGGTTCCTAAGGACCACCTGTTGAAGTAACCAAGTGTAACAACGCCTTATAAGCTATGAGACATAGAGTAAAACGGTACAATTTATGGATGACCCCTAAAAATTGTAAATTGGCATGGTATATCAGGTAGTTTGTGAACGTAAAGGAAACAGTTAGAAGCTCGTGGAGGGAAAGAAAGAGTATGAGAAACACCAGTAACGGCAGCAAGAATCTGACGCTAGGATGAAAGAGGAGGAAGCGAGATACGGTCCTTTTCAGCAGTTGATGCAGGCGAGACGATGGGAACAGCCAATAATGGGAAATGGCCTAGATGTGAGTAGAAGAAAAAAAAAATACTTGGAGGGACTGACACGCCTGCACTTGTATCACTGACAGCGAAGCTACTTTGGTCAGCCGGTGACAGCACGCTTCGCTTTGAATGAAAAGGCTTAGAGCGACTACATACAGTTTCTATTCCGCCAATAGAGAGGGCACTCCCGAGAACATTTCCTGGCCGCTTCCCCGAATTGCTGATGATACCAGCACTCTGTATCCACGGAATCGTGAATTTCACTGCCCGTACGAGATTGAGAGCGACGCCGCCCACCCGAAGTCCGACTTAGTGACCGGCTGCGAGACGCAGAGCGCCTTGGGATTTGACGCTCGGCAGCATGCGTGAGTGTATCACTCCGGCGTTCCATGGCTAGCACTCTATCATTTAATTTATGTAATAAGGACTGAAGAGATGTTATTGAGGATTGCATTGTCTTCATGCAAGCTGATTGCTCCTTGATGAGCGTAAGTAACGAAGTAAAATCCGGACCACTGCGTTGAACAGCAGTCGACGCAGAACCAGATGCAGACGATAGATTGTTGTTAATACGATTGATATTGTCAGATCTAATGGTGATTCGGCTTTCAATTAATTCATCCGCGACGAATGCAAGATCATCTAAGTCTTTAGTCGAGCTAGTGTTTAGTATATTGTACACTTCAGGTGGCAGTTTGGTAAGGAAAAGTTCCCGAAGGAAATCTTCTGAGACATAGGTCATTGTACGTCTAAGATCACTCAAAATGTGCGATGGCCATGTTGTTTCTGATGATTTTTCACGCCAGCACCTATACCGTCGCATCAGTTTCGCCTTGAATACCGAATACGGCGTGACAGGATCAGATTCAATAATAAAATCCCTTATGTGCTGGAGAACCTCTGTTGGGAGGGAAGTGTAAGCAAGGACAAAACATGCTTTCTCGTCGTGAATCTGATATAAGGAAAATAAATCATCACAAGATTTTATCCATAAAGCAGGATCGCTGGGACTGAAATCAGGGAAGTTGATATTATAGTAAACTGGTGAAAAGTTAGTGATCAAAGAAGGAGCACTAACAATGGAGTCTGTAGAGCTAGAGCGTTGCAAAGGGGTTGCGTCCGATGTAACAACACTAGCGGTTTGCTCACCGGCAGCGTTAGGAGACTGCTGTTCACCGGCAGCGTTGGGAGACTGTTGTTCACCGGCAACGTTACGAGACTGTTGTTCAACGGCAGCGTTGGGAGACTGTTGTTCTCCGGCAACGTTACGAGACTGCTGTTCACCGGCAGCGTTAGTAGACTGATGTTCAGCGGCAGCGTTTGAAGACTGCTGTTCAGCAGCAGCGTGTGGAGACTGCTGTTCACCGGCCGCGTTTGATGACGGCTGTTCGCCGACAGAAATAGAAATATTTGGAAAGGCGCTGAGAGAATGGGTTGTGGTGATAGTAGATGGCACAGAAGCTGATGAATTTGGATCGTCAGACATAGTGATAACACAAAAGAACAGAAAATACGCGAAAATATTCAATTTGACGCAATGGAAATAACCGGTGGTGAGCACGAGCTATAAGAATTTTCAAATTAGATGTCTCCAAACAAATTTAGTTACTCTGAAAACACAACGTAATGTTCAGTTTGTGTTAATAAACGAAATTTCAGTCTGCAAAATGAATTCGAAAAGAGACGGAAAACATGAGTCATTAGTCAACCTGACAATAACGTGATGATTTAATGATTTAGACTGGACTTTGGCACGACAAAAATAGAAAGTTTGTGTCTCCAGTTATAGGGCAGAGAGAAAGAGCCACTACTAATAATCAGACCAGGTCGCGATGAGCAAAACAGTTAACTCACTCTCGCGCCCTTTTCTCTATTTGTCAATGCTTAGGCGAAATACGGGCTCCTCTTCTTAGCTCGATGTTCCTTTTTTAAAATGCAGGAACGAGCTGTCTCCGGATTCTGCTGAACCTCCTTCTTTTTTTAGGTTCCCGTAGAGGTCGCCTACTATCTAGTGCCCTCGGAAGTTGATCCGTAAGACTGTTCCCGAACCGATAGTGAGCACCTTTCGTAAGATCGGCTGCAGGAACGCAGGAGGAATTCCAGATGAATCAGCGCGGCTTGAGTGCAGAAGAGGCTCAGCCTGTAAAAAAAAATCAAAGTGAGTGTTTCGCTGCCATGGATAGGATAGGTTTAATTACCAACACAATAAGTCTTCCATAAACTCCTACACAATCATGAACTGACGTTCATTAATTTTAATTGGAGCAGTATACGGTATTAGCCAATCGTTGACGCTAAGAACAAGTACAAAAACACCAAATAAAGTGTTGATTCTTTATAGGGAACTAACATCGCTTGAAACGTCATTGATGAACTCTATGAACTAGAGTTAATTACTTCCGCCAAGGAGGTTATGTTAATGTCGAGTTTGTCAATTTTGTTTGTCTGTCAACAAGATCACTCAAAAAGTTATGGACAGATCTTCACAAAATGCACAACAACTGTTAAGTATATCATTAATAAAGCCCGGTGCCCACGTAAAAGTTTCGTTTGTGTCTATAGCAGCAAATCAACAAATCCGTTTATGTAGCCGCGGCACGGCTTCAGCTGGAGCAAAATTTAACTGATTAAAAAATTGCCGAATCTCTCAGTCGCTACTGCCATTTTTACATCATACCAAGTGGCAAAGGTGAACTTTCAAGTATCGCTCCTAATTATGAGCACTTTAAGTACACCACGATTGATATTTCAAGACTTAGCTAAAGCACGATGTTCATAGACGTCGTGCTGAAGTCACGGCCACGACTACGCAGTTGGATTAGTTGAGTTGCCTCTAGGCTGCCGGCGACAACGAAAGGCACCGTTTTTTTATGGAACAGAGGATTAACTTTTGGTGAAGATTTGTTCTGCCTTTTTTTTTTTTGTTTCCTCCTTTTTTCTTGGTGACATCAGTCAAAAAGTTATGGACGGATCAATACGAAATTTTCAAAATAAACAAATTTTGCTGATGATCAGTTTGTTCTTTTGTGTGTTTTACTAATGTCTGTCAGAACATACGTCAAACAGTTATGAGCGGATATTCATGATATTTGCAGGAATTGTTAGAAAATAGTATGAAGCGCAAATAATCAAGTTTTGGTCTTGAGAGGAAATCTTAGTTTCCGGATAAATTTAAACTTTCTGTTAACATTGCCTTGTTTGACGGGAGGTATGCGCTCTCACAGTTTTTTTATTGACTGAATTTATTGTTATTACTAATTAACGTCAATTGAATTTGGATCAGAAAATATTATTGTGCAGTATTACTGGTAAATAGTAATCATAGCATTAAGTATTGTGAGTGGAAGAAAATTAATCCTTACTTGAGTGCATTATCTTCGCTAATAAAACTTCAATTCACGCATAGCACTTTTCACGTAATAAAATCTGCACCGTTATTGCTCACGTATCATTATTTGTAGTACGTTTAATTTTTAAGTCTAATAATTCTATTCTAATAATTTACTACGTGTCTAAAATAAAAAATAGTGAACCACTTTCTTTTGCAATATCATACCGTATTACCTGTATACTATTTTTAGCAACGGGCGGACACTGACTATCCACATTCTTCTTCATACCTTCCGCCACATGCCCGACCCCCCCCCCCCCCCCCCCCCCCCCCCCCCCCCCCCCCC
>LQNS02278174.1:11616342-11646703 GCA_001587735.2 Parhyale hawaiensis
ATTTCATACAAAGGGGCTGGCAGTTATGTGAGCAGTTTGAGCTTGTTAGGTGTATTCTGTAAAGTAGGTGGACTCTTGTATGAAGAGTAGACTGAAACAGCTGGAGGTATAGGTAGTACCGTAGCCTACTCAAAAGTCAATGATATGGATCGCAAGATGGGCTTATGCCCGATTTTATTTATAGCTTGAAATAGTAGGATAGAAGAAATAATTTTTTATTCATTAAAAGCAGCTGAAAACAAAAATAATGGATAATAATTTAAAAATTGTCACTATTATTGGAGGGAGGGAAAATCGGTGCTTAAAAACATTATTAGGTGAATGCGGCCAAAAACTCAAAAATTGAGAGATTATGTGAAAATTTATTTATCAAGTGCAGTTACTTTCTTATAGATTCCCTTTACTAATTTTACATAGGTAGGAAATTTTTTATGTCCATCATTTTAGGTTATTTCAGTACCTTTGAGTTGAACTCTGTCGCAATTCAATTTAAAAAAAAAAATTTGTCCCGATTCATCTCTAACTGCCGACATATATTTTGCTATGAAATGTCTGTCATAAGTTAAGCTAAACTTATAAATTAGTCTGCCTGAAACTTATCACTAGAGCATTTGGGAGTAGAGTATTGCATTTTTAAACACAATTTTAGACTAATGCCTTTGAGATGACTGATAAAACAACACTGCTGACTAAGCAGGATTTTATGTCTTTTCAAACACCATCAGGATCCAAATAATCTCTGTAACGCCTGCTGCACCCTAGAGTCGAAGAACAAAAAAAAAACTTTCACTTTCTTGTAGCTAGTTGGCACTTGCTGTAGAAGAAATTTTCAATAGCAGCTTATATTTTTGGCTATTTTTGGCCATTGAAATCTGGTCAACCGGAATGGTACGCCTTTGTTGTCGTAGCGACAAATTCGGATGAGTAAGGAGAAACGTTCCCGTGTTTTGACTTTCTTCTACAGCGGGCTTAATACGTTTAAAGGGATAAAAGCTATGCTGCTATCTGATTTTTTGTAAGCCCGATCATTCATACTTCTTAGTTGGGGTTTGCAGTCAAGGAGATTTAAAATTTTCGCTCTGGCCCATTACAGTATGTTCATTTTTCCTCCCTAGGGTTCCTACCATTCACATGTAGGTAGCTACTTGAGTGTGCCTCGCTGATGTTGCTCTGCATTTCAGTACCTTTTTAATGGGCCTAAAAAAAACGATAGAACACCAAAAGCTGTCTACAATGAGGGTTACGCCTCAAAATGGTCTAATCTGCCATTTAGATGCCCCCAGAGTTAGGCGCTGTTGCGGGGCTGGTGCTACCGACAAAGGTGTTCTGTCTACGCTCGCCATTGAGATAAATTCGTTGCAACACTATCCATTTTTGCCCCTGCTCTTCGCCAACTCCACCTCCAATTTAGGTCCTCCAGAAACCAAGATTTTTTGCATGTGAGCACTAAACTATATAACTAAGGTAGCTACCAGTGTAATGTTTATTTCTATAGGGTAGGTACCCCTACCATAGGTGTAGGCTATGCTAGGAATGTATTTACGTGACGTTGCAGCCATATTGTACCTAGGTACCGCAAGTGTTTACGCCAAGACGAATTCAATATTTTTTGCCATCGCCGCCCAGGAAGACACAATTCTATTGTCATTAGAGTGTCATACTCTGATAGGTAGCATCGACTGGGGTGATTCATCGCACCTCGTACGTCGGGGTGAATAATCGCAGTAGACTTTTCACCTCAAAAGTGAAAAAAAAAACAGAAGAAAACTGAATGCATTATCGGAAAGCCCATATTTTTCTCTATAAAATGATGTGTTCATTTATTTAAGTTCGCTCGATTTTGTTGCCTTTATTTACTGATGAAAAACAGTCACAGTTTTCCACCCCTAAAAACTTTTTTTGCGAGTTTCGCAAAAATCCCGCAACTTTGATGCTGGAGACCAAAGTTTCTGGTGAAATTTGTTAAAATTTTGCAGAAACGTAGTTAAAGGACCCATAATGAATGTGTTAAAAAAGCATTTTGCTGTAATCCCTCTGGTTCATTAGTTAGACTATAATGAATTTAGTGAGTGCGATGATTCACCCCGATCTAAAAAAATTGTACGGGGTGGAAAATCGCACTTGCAAAATTACATTTTATAAGTTGTTCATGGCTCAGAATGTATCAATATTGCTTGTCAAACCATTTAGCATCATTTCTAATGCAATGTTTAACAGTTTGTTTTTTTTTCTGATAGGTTACGATTTACGATTATTATCTTATTATCGATTATTCACTGTGTAGTGTGGTTTAAATAAAAAAATTGGACAATGAACATATAAGCAAATGCTATAAATAATGTAAGGAAACTAATGCTCATGAATGAAAGACAAATATCTGTGGAATCATAGAGGTCTTGGAGCCCTGCAATAAGGCTTTGTACATGATAAAAAAAAAAATTATAAGGAGGGGTGAACAATCAATTTTTTTCCTGTAAAAAAAAAACTTCATCTGGGCAAAAAAAAAAAAAAAACTAGATGCAGTGAAAAATGAAATTGGAGCATACCACCATCTATATATTATTCAATATGATAAGCTTCCACTTTGAAATATTATAGACTTTATTAAAAAAAATGTTGAATTTCAGTGCTCAAAAAATTTTTTTGTGTCTTGTTTTTTGTGCGGTGACATAGGACAGCCTTTTCTACTAATTAGTATCATTAGTATCGTATCCTTTTTGTACTAATTGTTATCGTGTGGGCAGGGGTGGGTTTAGTGAGCTCCCACAGGCAAGACTCATGTGCGACAGCAGATGCTCAAGACACTGGACACCGACCGATGAAGCTCAAGCGACAGCCTGTCAATCATGCTGTCAACCTGTCAAGAGTCATCAATCACACTCAAGCGAGAGCCTGCCAACCTGTCAATCATCCTGTCAATGTGTCAATCATCCTGTCAAATGTGTCAATCATTAATCAAGGGAGAGCAGAAGTTACTCCATGAAATTAAAGTTTTAACATTACGTAGTCCACAAACGCATGTTATAATATACGAAATATACATATACATACCGGGAAATTTACATATCTACCTGCCTGGAAACATCTTATATAGCTTCCTAGCAGTTTGTTTTCATTTTAGTAGCATTTTTACCCATTTTTACTGTTATTATTGCACTGCGATTTATCACCCCAACAGTGTAAAGAAATCACCCCGTTTTACAGTAAGAAGTTCATCGCGCGGTTTTCCGTTAATAACTTAGATACAAAAAAACGTACCTCTCCACAAATTGACATGAACGTACCTTGAAACATCACATACAAGTGTGAAAAGTTTCAGCTTCCTAGCCCCGGCCGTTTTTTAGTAATTTTAAAGTATGCAGAAAATGCGATGAATCACCCGATCGACGCTACAGTGGAACCCCGTTTTCCCAGACAGCACGAGGGAGCTCGTTCCAGGAAACTGAAATTTCCGGGAAAACGAGAAAATTTCAATCCCCGGAAATCCCCTTTTTTCTGGCTGTATGTTCGGTAAATTGAAACTATTTCTGGGAAATTCAATGCCAGAAAAACCCCCATTTGCTGCACGTTGATGCACAAAAATGAAACTATTTCCAGAATTTGCCATTGCACACAGTATTGTACATTATGTGCATAATAACATCGTAGTACATTACTGTATCTATTACATTACTGCTCATAATGCATACATACTGTACAGTATGTATGTAGTTAGCTACAGTAATTGATGCATTCCCGTTTGAATGACAGCAAAGCTGGCCTAGGGGCTAGAGTTGACTTACGAGTTCACCAAGTGATGTTTTCGTTAAAAGTAAAAAATAAGTGACCTTTCTAGCCTACTTTTATTAAGTATAGCACTCAATATTATTCATCACATTCATTGAAAAAAACCCAAAATTAACCCATAAATTTAAATTTAAATCACTAAAATAGCACTTTTCAAATGAACACCACGAAGTGCAGACGAATACTGAACGATAATGGCGTAGGTTGCCTTCCGATTCCTGGAAGAGACGCTGCGCAATAGGCGAATTTCAGTATCTGCGCAGCGTCACTTCCGGGAAATTCTTCTGAAGGTCCGAAACTCCTGCCGGACTTTTTCCAGGAAATGCCAAAGTTTTCCGGTATTCCGGCTTGGTTTCAGTTTCCCGGAACGTTCCCGAAAAACCCCGGAAATGTGAAAAAAGTCCGGGAAAACGGGGTTCCACTGTAAATTGATATGGAGGTAGGTAAAAAATACTATGACACACATTTATAGACCTGTTTCGTTTTTCAGACATATCTACTTCTGAATTAATTGATCTCATATACATTTCTCATTTTATTATGCCTCCTGCATCATCATCTCTCCTCCTGAGGGTGCCACTCCTGACACGTTCCTTGGTAAGTTATAATATATAGGTAGGCCTACTTGCTAAATTTATTTTTATTCTTGTAATTCCTACCCTACCCAAGTAAATGCTAACTTTGTCTTTGTTTAACCTAGGTAGGTATTGTGTAAGAAGCTAATTAACTTTTGAAAGGTGACAAATGTTAGTCATGAGTCACTGGATAGTTCTTGCTATAGGCATAATCAGGGTTGCGGAGTTGGTGGATTTGAGGGGGAGCCGGTGTCGGAATCTCACTTGCTCTAGGAGTCGGAGTCGGAATTTTTACCCCGACTCCGGAATCCCATTTATAAACAAATATCATTCAATTCTGAATTTTCAGTCACAGGTGTTTCAAAAAAAAAAAAAAAAAAAATTGTAAATGTGGATATTTTTTTGTACATTTCTCTTTTATAGCTATAGCTACCATGCATTTTCCTATTGCAGATAATGAGGCCATTGACAAAATGTTGGGTAGAACTATCGCACCTGGTACATTATGCGAAGGGGTCATGGGGGGCAAAATAATCAATTTGGACCGATTGCTTTGAAATTTGCATAGTATGAGTATTTTTAAAAAAGAAACACATTTTGCTTGATTGCTTCTCACAAATTTTTTGATTTAGGCCTTAGTTTTTGAGATAATGAGAAATATCTATAATTACCTATAGCTATAACTCTGCATTTTTTCTAAGTTTCCAAGGAATAGAACTCAATGAGTTTTCATGCTAGAATAAAAGAAATGACAATTTTGCAACCTTGAAACATTCCTAACAAAACTATAGAGCATTATTTTCTATTTTTGCCCTAATTTTTTTTATTTTTCTTCAATGCAGCTTAAAACTGATTTTTTCCCTATATTTTAGTTAGGTAGTGATTGGACAGAATAGAAAATGGAGAGGCCAGCTTGGTAATATTGTTAAGAATGTTGCAAGGATTCAAAACTGTCGTTGTTTTTATTGTAGCTTAAAAATTCATTGAGTTCTATTCCTTTGAAATTTAAGAAAATGCGTATATATATATATATGATTGGTTAAAAATATTGCCATAGCGGATATTAACGATCGTTTTATTTATTTTCTCTAACTGTCGAAGTTTAAAAATAATTTCTTCGTCTGCAGTCAGAGGGAAAAGTTGGCCAGTGCTGTAGTCTTCGTAGTGATGCTCCTGCATAGGTTGTTCCATGGTGCTAGCTGATTTATTGTTGCTGCGACGTGTTTCGACCAAAACCAGTGGTCATCTTCAGGCAAGAGGGTGTAGCATGCAATGTGCGCTGAGTGATGTCATTTAGAATCTGAAGTTAGACAGTACGGTGACCTATATATATATTTGTAAAGTTCAGAAGCGCGTATGCATCTTGGAGCTCGTTGCTGATTGGTCAGTGGACCGCTTCGAGCAGCCGGTCTAGTGGCTGGTGTGTAGCAGATTCAGGCGTTGAGCTGTTCTCCGTGCAGTTTAAGTAATTGGCTCGTTCCCGTTATTTGTCCATTGAATTTCAAGGTTGGCTTTAATTTTCTGATGAGAAGGGTCTCCATGATCTGCAGGCGCTGGTTGTCTGTGGTTCGATGCAGTACTGTATTCTGGTTCCTGTTACAAGCATTTCTCTTGTTAAGTTAGTGTCGTGGTACTGCTGGCTGTGTGCTCGCATTCCTCCAGATTGCAAATGCATTGTGAGTCTCCTTGATAGCGTTGTGGTGGTCATGCCGATGTAAGAAGTTTTGTGGAGCTTGCAGTCTCCATTGGAACAGAGCAGACATATGCGTACACGACATTTGTTTGCTTAAGGTCCGGTTTGGCTGCGTTGGGGTTGTTGCGCATTACAAGGCTGCTTATGGTTGGGCTCTTGTAGTAAATTAATATCTTTAGATTGTCATTGCTGTTGATACATCTGCTGTTGTTCTTGATTTTGTTTCAGCACCCGCTCATCCGTTCTGTATGACTCTGACATTTGGTTTTGGTAAAATACAGCATGTGTGGTTGGAGGGCTTGTAGCTACCGGAGGTTTCACTGTTTTTCACTACATTGTCCAGATAGTTTTTCAACCAATCACGGATAAAAGAGAGGCTGCTCCCAAATTTCTCGAATATATATATGTATGTATATTAGGGATGTGCCGAATAGTATAGTGATTGCCGAAACCGAATATTCGGCCGAATAATAAGTTTCGACAAGAATAAAAAACGAAAAAAACTGTTTAAAGTGACTGGAGTAATAGGGTGCCACTTATTTGAGGGTGTTTGTTTTTTTAGATTTGTTGTTTTCAATTGGGCCTTGTGCATTTCTGGATCCATTTCATTTAAAATATACCTATCGCATGGAAAATAGTTTTGAAAGAAACTAAGAATTAGGACTGCCTCAGGCATATCAAAGTTCTCATTTTAGCCTGAAATCAGAAACTTTTTTGAGCTTGTTTCTGCTTCCCAGGAATAAGTTTGTTAGCTACGAGTTTTCCAAGCACCAACTATGTACACTCTCTGAGTTCTGAAAATGCACATTGGCTTCGACATTAAGAAATAAACGGCGCCCGAGCTTTTAGTGGCTATGAACCGCAGAATCACAGGTACGGTAGAGTCCTGCTTACACAATACAGGTGCTGCAGTTTTTTTTTTATCTTCACCTTACGGTCAAGAAGCCGATTATATTATTCCCATAGCTATTACATAAAGTGGGACACAGTGCCGGGTGCGATGGCCATCGCCAATAATACGATGGCGATGGTGTGAAGACGATCGCCATCAGTCGAACTACGATTTTACGATGAAACGTCACAAAAAATCCATCGGCGATGGCGATCAAACGATGGTCCGATGGATTATATCAAACATCGGCGATGGCCATTTTCTCCATTGGCGATGGTGTTATGAGGAAGCACTAGTCCGATGAAATGGCGCAACATCCCATTGGCGATGGCATACGATGGGGATCGTCATTGGTTGTACTTCCGATGCCGATGAAATAAGGCTAAAATTACTGAAAAGCAGCCTTACGAGTTTGAAACATTTACTTTTTTTAGAAACATTAAAGCAAAGAGTGGGTCAAAAGAGATGCTGCGGTTTGAGATCTTTGTATTTATCACCCGGGCAACGAAATGTGAGGAGTGGTGATGATTTTGTTCAAGATTTAGGTACGGTATATATACTTGTGTATACACCTATACCTGCAAATATATATGTCTGTCCACCCAAAAACAAGTAAAAGGAGTTGAGCAAGCTTCATAATTTGTTGCAGGGAGCTTGATGCGTTGACCTAGATGTGATCCACGCCAAAAACTAGATCTAGCAGGCCATAAAAATGACGGCGTTGAATTTGCCTCCACCGCAGCAGATTGTCTTGCGCCACGACGCGCTCTATTTTTCTTATGTTATTATTATAGTGAAGAGTTTGGGCTTCCGTTTCCACTACAACGGCGATCTAACAGAGGGAGAAACAAGGGACACGCGCGGGTGATTGTCTTATGCCACGAGGCGTTCTAGTTTTAAAATGTGTTAAAGCGATAGTACATCGCCAATAATTGTGACTCCCTACAATGGCCATCGCCGATGGTTATTTCATCGTAGGTCATCGCCGATGAAAACTGACGATTTTTGGTTCCGATGGCGAAGGAGCGATGGTCATGGTCTTCCATTCTCCATCGTACCATCGATTTTGCCATCGTAATATCGTACCATAATCTCCGATACCGACCTCTGATGTGACAGCTGCTGATGCCCGTGCTTGCGACACTTCTGTCCCCAAAATTTCACCCCCAATAACATCGACGGCCGCCCCATAGCGCTTGCCTTATGCATCAATATGAGCGGAGTTTACTTCGAGGCTAAAGACAAGTGCTATAGAGCGAAAATGAGTTTAATTTAGGGGAGAGACGTGCGCCAGCATGGACAACAGCAACTGTCGCATTATATGTAGCTAATAAGAGCATAAGCAAGAGCTGAGACAGTGACCGCAGTCAAGAAATTCTGAGCGATTCCACATTCTACACGAAAGCTCCGACGTTCATAGGACAAAGTCCTCCAAATGTGCCACAGTTGGCAGACCGAGAATAAGAACTCGAAACGTCGCACTTTGCCCAAATTCAGAAACGAGTCAGAGTTTCTTTTGTCTCTTGACCACATTATTGATTTTCTCGGCGATATCGATCATCACAATCAAAGAGGACAGGGATTCCTGATGAGACAAACGACTTAGGTGCCGTGCAGTCGCATTTCCTCCACACAAGACGTGACGCTACACACCCAAGAGGAGCACGAGGAGCCGCTGTCGCTACATCATCATCTGGCATAAGAAAGGGTACCGGTATATATGTCTCATGCCCAGCTCCGGCAATTGTTGAGTCATCCACAGCTCCTTTAACGTTGAAGCGATGCCGCGTGTCGAAAAATATGCTCAGCCGTAATTTCACAACAGAGATGGTTTGGTCAAAACGTGCGACAAATAAACAGAGTTTCGTCCCGACACGACCGAACGAAGTTTCGTGCTATAGACTAGCTGCGTAACCACTCACCGCCCAATGCAACTTCATCGATCAAGCGAAGCCTACGTCTTTCAAAATGGAACTATGCCTGTTTCATCTGAAAAACGCCCGTGAAGACCTGCTGGTCGAATTCGCCCCATTCTGGAAGGTCAACTTCTACCCTGTCCGAACAACGGGATTGCCTGATTCGCTCATCCAGGCCCGTTCCATCACTCACGCTTGGTGATAAAGTCAACTACGAGGTCAAACGGATTTTATTCCAGAAGAAATTTTAGATTGTCGTCAACCAATGTGGTAAGAAACGGGTGGTTCTTTATCTTTATCGAATCCATCTGTATGAGGGCATGGTACGAAGCACTGCTTTCGGCGAAGGCCTCAGCCGAGGACGTCACTACCCTCCAGGTCCGCGCATAATAGCCGGATCCAGCCAGCAATGGCTAAGGTGATGTTTGCTGTCTTCGCTAGGCTCCTATAATACTGAGTAAGCGCCTCGTGACCTTGGTCACTCGAAAAAAAAGATGATTACAGCTACAGAGGAAGCAGATGGGTCGGAGTATGTACCACGGCGTATCAATGTGGCGTTTACACATATACACATCGTCAGTCACCAGCAAGAGACACCGGTCAAGTTGACAATGATTATATCCATCAAAAGAGCTTTATTAATGTTCTGGGCATCACTATCGCTTTACTACTCGAGGATCCGGAGAAGTGGACACTGGACAACAGACCCACCTTTGCCATATCATTTCGTGTGCCGAGTCCTGGCCCATGAAACAGTTCATGACTTCGCGAAGCGTGGGATGGCGTTGCAGCCCTCTTCCAACTTGCTTCGTTCAGCCTTCCCTCTTCCAAACGGTGAAAAACAGAGGCAATCCCACTTACCAGTGGTTGCAATGCATGGCTGTGGTTTTCCAACCGCCCGAAAGTGCATTTTTTCTCTACGATGTACGTAACAATGTGCGGAAAACAAGCGTCCATTACCGTATACTCGCATCTTTTAAGGGACTATTGCTCTAGTTGAGGGGGCTCCAGAGTTGCACCATATGAAGTCTTCTAAGTACGAAGTCAAGGGTTTTAAAACGAAATTACACGTTTCGGCCAACTTGAAGTGATATTCTATTCACAAGAGAAGTAGAACAGGATGTTCTTTAATGTTTGCTTTTACGATTCATCGCAACTTTGACCTCACTGAGGCAGTTCTAAAAATTGTTTTATTTCAAAAATATTTTGCATCAGTTGTTTTAGATAAAAAGGATCCAGAAACACGCCCGTCTCAGTTCAAATTCAAAATTCTTCAGGACATTCAAGTGATTCAACACGATCATAATCAGGGCTGGAGAGTCGAGACTTTCAGCCTATGAATGTCCTTCTGTGTTGGTCTGCACTGCCTCTTGATGAACTCTTCGTGCATAATATGCATATCGCTCTACTTTTGTCAGTTTTGCATTTATGGAAGTAATCCCATATTATCCTTCTACTGGTTGCTAATGATTTTGGTATTTTGAAAATTAAGCGGAATTTTCAGTCAGAAATATTACATTTTTCAGTAATAGCTATCACAAATCACAATGAATAAAGACGTTTCAAAAGAAATATAGAATCGGAATAAATAGTGAGTAGCTACAATATCAATGTTTGAACGTCTGCAAAGGAAGAGAAATTACAATTAATCAGATAAACACGCACAGCGGGAGTATCGGTGAAGATTGCTGAACAGTCAGTACTGAACGAGTGTAAATAATTAAACATCGCCGAAAAAAATATTTGGCAAAATTTGAGCTTGTATTCGGCCAAAACCAAATATCCGGCACTGCCGAAGCCGAATAATCGCCACATCCCTAATGTATATATTTCCATTATCTGAAAACTAAGGCCTTAATCAAGAAAACTGTGGGAGCAAAATGTGTTTCTTTTTCAAAAAGACCTATAGGCCTACTATGCAAATTTCAGAACAATCTGTAGAAAATTGAGTATTTTGCTCCCCCATGCTCCCCCTCACATAATGTACCAGGTGCAAAAGTTTTACCCAAATTATTTTTAATGTCCTCATGTCCTCAATTTAATGTCCCAAATGATACAAAATATCATTGTATATGTACTAGCTAAAATTATTTGGACATGTTTAATGTTTACATTGAATATCTACTTGTTGGACCAAGGAGTCGGAGTCGGAAAATCTTGAGGGCCCAGAGTTGGAGTTGGAGTCAGAAATTCTGGAGGGCCAAGAGTCAGAGTCGGACCTTGAACCATCCGACTCCGCAACACTGGGCATAGGCCTAATCAAAGCTTTTATCAATGTAGCGACAGAACAATAATAAATAAATGAATTTTAAGAGAGTGTACTGCTTTTACATTAGCTATTAGCTATATGCCTGTACTGCTTTACATTAGCTATTATTTAATTAACGTAAAATAATACTTCTTCTGGATTATTTTACGTTAATTAAATACATGGAACCTGGATGTCCTTTATTTTCATCGATTATTAGCTATTATATGCCATCATTATATTGAATTATATTAACCAGTATTTTGCCATTGAAAAAGTGTCACTTCCAACTGAGTTTAGGCCTATTTTGTTAATGTTGTGCACTGCCTATTGTACACGACACATGCCTGATGCATGTATGATATAGGTACGGTAGTTACTGTTTGTGTATTTATGCAGTAGCATCATTCAGAGCAAGGAGAACCATCCCAGCCACTGGTGTAAATGGAATCATCATTGGACAAATGAAATATTTAAAATTCATGTAGGGTTTTGAAATTTTGACCATTTAGCTACAGGTCTCAAGTAGATATTATTCATGTCAGTTCAGCTGAAATGTACCTAGCTAGCTACCAGCTACCTGGTTAGAGTATTAATTTAAAAGGAGCCTTCATAGGTCATTAACTTGATAATCTTGAACTACTAGCTACCTGGTCCAAGTATTTAATTTAAAAGGAGCCTTTATAGGTCATTAACTTTACAATCTGAAAAAAAATGCAGCTTGCTTGTTAACAATTCTTATTGAATCTGGTCCAGCTTCAGTTATTTATGATGGATTTTCTCTATTTTTTTATAAAGTATGTAGCTAGCTAGTTGTTCAAGAAGTCTTAACACTTCGGATAGCTAGCTAGCTAATGACCATGTCCCTACACTTGATAGCTAGTGGAATGTAGTGGTGTTCAGAAATTTAACCACTAGATGTCAGTAGACTGTAATTATAGCTAATATGACAAGTCTATTAATAGCTACCTAGGTAGGTCTTCCACTCTATAGGGGAAATGCATAATTTTTTCATGTTAAATTTGAATTGCTAGCTAGCTATACCAGTATTTACTTGACATGAAGTGATGCTTTTCCCAACAAAATAAAATAAACAGAACAAAATGTATCCTCACATAACCTAAACTATTATAATCTAAATATTCTTACTTAACGCCCTAACTACGATGACAAACGCACGTCAGTCATGAGTAAAGTCGCAACGTGCTCCGACGAACGCCCGTTTGTCTTGCTTGAATATTGGTTCTACGGGGAAAATTAAGACACGAAGTGGCTTTCTTGGATACACATCTTTACTATGGACTTTTCTACTACAGAAAATGTTGTGAAATTTCTTATTGCCGTGCCCCTAATTCGAGTGGAAGGGCTATACCCCCATACCTTAGTGCTATAGCTAATGTCTAGTCTTACTTTGGATCATCTAGCCTTGCCAAAAGTCTAGAGTGCTATCGTGTCCTAACTTCACTCCCTGAGTCCTCCATCATATAGAAATGAAAGATATTAAGAACTTATATCTCTGCAATAGCTAATAATTTCTGCCTGCAATAAATGGGTAGGTTTGGTAATTTGGGTGTTGATAATTTTTTTTTTATGAGTGAATGATTTTAGTAGGGTCCTGGTTCCTAGTCAACCCTGCATAATGGAAGAAAATTGAAGATACAGATTTTCTATCAATGTATCTTGTAGCTACCTAAAGGTCATAAACTAGTGAAAAGCAGTGTAGGTACTGTAGTGTAAAGTGGGGCAATGTGGAACAAAGGATGCAATGTGGAACACTTTAGGGGGGGGGGGGTTGGCCCACATAGTCCCAGACATTACACCACTGTTTCTAAATGCTGCAGAGCATATATTTGACATTCTAAGTTGCAATACAAAGGTCTGGTACTGTGTGAGCTGCATTGCTCGGTGTTGTTCCACATTGCTCTCTCTATTTGGTAAGCATTTGTATCCCTGTGGCAGATACCTAGCTACATATAGGCCTATATGTATGTCAGAAAGAAAAACATCAGTAAGTTGTTCATGTTGCTGATAAGCTATTAATGAGTGTCAGCCAAGTACTACTACAAATGTGCCAGTCTCATTAGTAGCTAGCTTTATTTATTGTATGAATGCTTCACAGTCATCCCTTTTTTTGTGGTTAGCAGATGAATTTTTCATGTTAAAATCTGTAGTAGAGAAGGGAATATACACATTTAGGTACCTACTAGTGGAATTACTGTATGTAGCCTATTATTCCACACTTCTTAATAAAAACCCTGCTTGGTAGCTAATTATGCTTTTTCTCAAAGTGAAATGTTCAGAAATGTAGGTAGCTTGCTGTTTGCATGGGATGTGACATGCGTTTACAAATGTGGTCTCATGGCCTATCCTATGTTATAGGGAGCTGCACTCCATGGGCCTGGACCTCCATTGGTTGCTATGGGAAGGCCATTCTGATATCTTTCTCTACTATTCGATTCATTTTTGTTTCACCCACCATCTTTCTTCTTGTCTCCCTCTGTTATCCAAACTTGTTCCTTTGCCTTCTGTTCCTGGCTTCCTGCTTATATGTGTAAGCTGCCTAAGTATCAATTAGGTATAGGCTACCATACCAGCAAGGTTGCGGACTTGGATGGACCAAACCCAACTCTGATTCCAAAAAATGTCCAGCTCCTACCAACTCCAAGGCTTAACACAGTAGACCTATTTCATTTAGCTAATCTGACTACTGTGCCACAACTCAAACTCTCCAAAATTGTCAGATTCCTGCTGACTCTCGACTCCAATTGTACAATCATAGTAGCAAAGAATGGACGGGTCGAGGCATCTAAAAAAAGTGAAGTGAGTTGCTCTATCGGAAATACAAACAAAACCAGAAGTAAAACAGATATGACTGTATCATTTTGTGGGAAGTTATTAAACCTAAGAAATTATCATAGCTCCCCTGAATTTTATGGTGGGTGAGTATTTTTTGTTGTATTTTCTCTGACAACTTTCTTTTCTGTTTCACCAAACCATATCCTGCATTACTTCACATAGCTACTTCTTCTCTCCTTGTTTCTCTCTATCAGTCACAAAATGGCATGAATAGGGAGCCTTGAATTTGGCTATGTCTTACTGACATCTAACTAATTAGCAAATGAACTAACCATTTAATTCACTGCTGTGCAGCACAATGGGCCTCACTCATGGTCCAAATTCTCTAGCATGAGATGCTGGGTGTCAAATCACCGAGCACTCACTACAGTAACACGTCTTCCATGCTCCATGTTCACTCCAGAAGTGGACAACTCCCATGTCTTACGATGCAGCTACTTCTCATCTATTCAAGTGAAGCCATCTCGATGCTTACAGACAACTGCAACTGACCTCAAAGTTGTTGAGTTTTTATTAGCAGATATTGGTGAAGGTATACAAGAAGTTATTGTTAAGGAATGGTAAGGATACCTCGGATCTTAACATTGGTTATGAATGTAGCCTCATTGCTGTCATATTAATGGTAGCTTTAGTTGCCTGACAAGATCTCAATTGCCTCATTGGTTTGAGTTGGTAAACATTTAATTGACTTGCATATTCATGTAACTCGAAATTATCCACGGGCATCATTTCGTCATATATGAAGCACAGTTAAGCCTCTTATTTATGGACAGCACTTGAGCTAATGGATACCTATAGCTATATTAGCTCAAGTGGGCAAAGTGGGCAAACCTCTCATGTACAGACACTGCATAACTGATAGCAAATATAAGGATTGAATTATGCTGGTCTGAATGCTTACCATAATCCATTAGCCAGAATCCTCAATTTGAATTTTTCACTGCTAGCATGTTTTGATATAGTATATATATATATATCATAGTCATTCCTTAGCAGTTGTCCACTGTATGGCCATCATGTGCATGCTACTTGATTTCTATATATTTTCATTGTTTAACTTTCCCTTGATTCCTTCACATCATTAGACCACTCTCCCAGTTGACTCGTCTATTAAATAGAGGTTGGATTGCAGTGTTATTTCTTCAAAAATTGTTTTATAGTTGATTGAAAAGTAAAGGTGTTGATCTTGTACATCACTTCAGGTAATGAATGTTGTTTGTCGCCAGTTATTGCTTCCTCTAAGTTGCTTCACACTTTCGTTCTTCTCAGAATTGTCTAAATGTTTAGCTACTGTAAGTAGGTAGCTAATAACATGTAGCTACCTATCTATAACCATTCGGGGCAAATGGCGATAAGGTCATTTTGAGGGCAAAAAATTATCTGGGCCCGAAGAGAGTTAGATTCACTAGGGACAAGAAATGAGTGCATAAACTCCTAGAGCATTTATTTGTGGTCATTTCAGTGTTTGTATTGCTTTTCTGAGTTAGAAAATATGGATGTGTGAGGCGGGAATAGTTTTTTGCCCCCAAAATGACCGTATCGCAATTTGCCTCGAAAGGTTATAGGTATTCATACGTATCCAATTCATGGTGTAGTCTGTAGAGATTGGAGTTAGATTGGAGTTTTTTTTGTATGGTATTGTGTATTAAATAGTCAAACACTTTCTATTGGGAGTTTTTGTTGTTGCTTGTGTAGCTGTGTGATATATTGTATGACAGTAAAAGCTTATATTCGGTCATTTCTCAAATATTTGCTACTGCTTATCTATGAAGCAGAAACTGTTGATTTAATCAGCTACATCAATTTATGCCCCATTAGCCCAGTACTCTTATTAATCTCTCCCACACTTATAACAACTGCCTATGATAGGTAGCTACTCTTAGAGCAATACCCCAGCGTTGGATTGTATAACTACATATATACAATTGAACAATTTAATGGGCTAATAGGGGGGGGGGGGAGTATCCATTGAAGCTGATGGCCCATTACAATGAGGAATTCTTAGGGGATGGGAAATTTAAGAGAAAAAGGTCTATGTTCCTGCCAAAACTACTGCTGTTATCTTATTTTAATCATTGTCATATTTTATGTAGCTACCTCGTTCTAAAAACATTATTATTAGGCCTATGTATNGTATACTATTCAGTGTGCACTGGCTCTGGTGTCTTCTTCTAAGTTCGGTATTTTAGTTGGTCCTTAGAGTTAGCTAACTATCCATGCTTGTTCTTAATAAACTTGCCCTAAAAATTACCCCGATAGTTTCAGTTCTTAGTGTATTTTTGTGATAAATGTTGAAAAAAATAAGTCTGTGTAAGATTAACTGCTCACCTTTCTTTTGTACCTATTTAATTTAGACCAATCACAGCAGCAACATTTGCCTGGGACCACTTATGTCAACCATTTTTTCTACGTCTAATTGCTATCCTAGGCTTATAGCTAGCCTATATTGTACATAGCTATTGTTCACGCATAGGTATATAGCTACCTATTGAATGCATATTTTTCATTTACAGGTTTGTTGCGGTTGGAGATAAAGTATCTCAATTTGACAACGTCTGTGAAGTCCAGTCCGACAAAGCCAGTGTCACCATCACAAGTCGGTACGACGGTGTAGTTGCTAAGCTGCACTACAAAGTGGATGAAACGGCTTATGTTGGCAAGCCCCTCATAGATATAGAAGTCACGAGAGATGGTAAGTATTGTACCAACGTCCTGCATATGTTGGTAAACTTTTTTCTGATTTTGAGGTGACTAACATGCTAAGTAAGTTACGATAGTAGCTACCTACTGTTGTGTCTGTCTACCCGAACAGACCTGCTTCCCCAAAGGTAGGCGACACCAGACATCAAGAAACTTCGCTGAACAAAAACCCATACAATGACGTCTTCTGTATGTAAGGGCTCTATTTTTAGGTGGTCACGCCCAGGCTCTTGATAAATAGTAGGTAGGTACGTAGCTAGCTACTCTATTGACATAGATCGCATAGCTACCTATTGGTAGCCTCATTCAATATTGGGGTCACTATAGGAGGTACCTACCTTAGGCTACCTAAACAATGTAGCTAGGTACCTACTGATGATCAGCATATAACTCATAAGTATATGTACGGTACTGTACATAGTGTTATGTTCTTGACTAGGCGCTTGATTAAAGCAATTTTTCCTGAAACTCTCATCAGGTGACAGTGTCGCCCATGGGGCTGAGCTGCCCGAGATGGAGGCGATACCTGTGGCAACAGAGACGAAAGAAGAGGGCGCTGTATCCTTGCCTTCTAACAAGGTGCTCGCTACTCCAGCTGTGCGCCGCCTCTCTAGAGAACATAATGTGCGTTTGTTTCCGGAATGTAGCTAGTAATAATGACAGAAGTAGAGAGGTGTTTGAAGATCAAATAGAATGTGCGTCATTGTGGGCCCAGCGGCTACAAGTGCTCAATTCCCATTTATTATCACCCGCGAACGAAATGAGTGAGGTGATAATGTTTTCGCTGAAGATTCAAGTATGTAGGCCTATATATATGTATATATATATATATATGTTACGGCCTTTTTACAAAAAGGGCCGACTTTTATGCAAATAGGCCAAATTCGTGGTAACTTTGCAAAATGAGAAGAAATTCCCAACATTTTGCAAAACGGCTAAAAGTATGGACGGCCATTGTGAAAAAAAAAAAAACAACAATTTCGTGTTCATTTTGCACAATAACCTGCAAGTATGCTTGTGGTGTTCTTATTACTGTTGTTTTTCTCAGAATTACAATTGTACGATTTACTTTCAGAAAATAAAATTGTTTAATTTGAATACGTTTGTGCCATGGAAAATAGGAAGACTGATTTTTATTCAAAATTGGTCAAAGCTGACCAAGGGAAAGCATCAAATAATTCGAGTTTGTGGCACAGCATCCGCTGAAGCAGAAGTATCCGCTGTCATAAAATGCATTTTCTGTGATAAAATATCATTATTGGTTCAAATCTGTGTGCTGTGTGCAAGAAGAGTTGTCACTCTTCTGCTCCGTGTTCTATGATGAATAACGATGACGAGCCTGTTAACCTTTGTTCCGTCTGCAGTCGGAGTGAGAGTATCCATGTCGAACAAATGAAGTCCAACAGAGAGCATCAAAAACAAGCCCAAAAAATGACTGATGCTTTTGTTAAGAGATTTCAACCTGCCAAAGTAGGGGACACTGTCATTGTTCCTGTTCCATTAGTTGACCGCGTACGTGCTGAGTTTCCTAATGTGAAAGAAGGTATTTTTTTGGCATTGGACAAGAGCGCATAAGCGTGGTACAAAACAGGGCCTGCTAAAACAGGTGTACACTCGCAATCAATACACCCAATGTCTAGAGAAGTTCCTTTTGCTAGATGATGTTGTGGAGGATCGGGGAGTCAGCCTACGGGAAGTAGCCATTGTAGCATCAATGAGACAAGGTCAGGGATTAACTAAATACTCTTGCACTAAGTCATCTATGAATAGACGTTGCAAGTGTTTAAAAATCCCTGTTTGATGCAATAGCAGATGCAAATGCAGTCCCTCTTGCTCTAATAAGATCGACATGAAACTTTGATCTATTTGTTAATTGTTAAAACTGTTGCGTTGTATATTTCGTTCATTTTGTTTAATGATGATGAAATTAGTTGTGTTTGGTACTGAGGCAGGTGGGAGGGCATTTCCATCCATGTGTGTTAGGCTCTGGAGCTCTTTACCAGAGGAGGTTGTGTTGTCCCAGTCCTTAGATGTTTTCAAGGGGCGTCTTGCCTGTCACTTGGGGGTGGTGTTGTTTGATTAGCCTATGTGTGATGTCTGTGTGTGTTGGCTTCCTGATGGTCTGCTGCATGTATTTTCCAACTCGTTGGCCATACTACCTTTGGAGTTGGTTGCTTTGCGGAATTGTGGTGCGGTGGAGGCTGGGACTATAGCTGTTGTTCAGTGAGTGACTGGCTGTAGAGTGTTGCACCACCTTTGGTGTTGGTTGTTGTTGACGCTTGTGTTTACCCATTCAGGAGTTACCTAACTTACTTGGGCTCCACTGTGGGTACTGTCCCTCACCCTCATGCACTTCATGCTTGGCTCATAGTGTGGTGATGCTTACCTGGCACCACATGTTGCATGAGTGTGGGGGCTTGCTCCTTGTGGTGGGGTTTTTGAGGGTTCTGTATTGTTGGAATGCCCCTGTGTTTAAGAGTTGCACGTATTGGCGCTCCATCTATGTGGGTACCTGCATATATGTTGTTTGTTGGTGGCTTCCCGGTGGCCAACTGCGCGCCTCTCCGGCTCGATGGTGTGTTTGTGTGTGCGCGTTCTCTTGCTGGTGCCGGCGCGCAGGGCCGTGCTTGCCTCCCTAGTCTGGCTGTCCTGCTCTGGGCGAGCCTGGGCTTTGTGGGGCTGCAGAGGTGAGTTATTACAGTTAATGACATTATTTCTGTTTATTAATGTTAATGAAATTAGTTCCGTGTTTTCCTCGCTCTGATGTTGTTGTTGTTCAATGCTAGCAAAGTTAGTTCTGTTCATTATGCCTTTTCCCGTAATGGGCGCCCTTACTTTTGGTCGTTTTGCAAAATGTTTAAAACCTCAGTTTGTTTTACAAATTGGCCTTTTAATTTACAAATACGCCAGAATTGTGGACGTTATGCAAAATATTGGGAATTTCTGGTCATTTTGCAAAGTTACTGGTAGGCACCACTAATTTGGCCTATTTGCATAATGGTCGGCCATGTTTCAAAATGGCCAATTTCGCAAAAAGGCCATAAGATATATATATATATTTGTATGTCTGTCCACCCAAAAACTGGTCGAAGGAGTTTAGTAATCTTCATAAATTTTTGTAGGGAGTTTAATGGGTTGCCTTAGATGTAACCCACATAAAAAAATGGGCCTAGCTGGCCATAAGAAATGACCTCGTCGAATTTTCTCCACTGCGGCAGATCGTCTGGAGATATTTAATGGGGCGTTCTATTTTTTCCTGTTATTATTGAAGAGCTAATCCATGGAAGGAATGCGGCCGTGCTCTTGCCCCGTTCATCAAAAATGACTTCGTTGAATTTGCCGCCTGCCGCGAGTGCTGGTCTTACGCTACAGTTATACCTTTATTACTATAAGAATTTGCATTTGCTTCATATTGTAACATCGCTCAAAGAGCAGAAGTAGCTACCTCATCCTATTAGATAAGTTACAGATGAAGACCTGTGTGATCTATTTTTCAGCTAAACATGTAGCTACTTTGAGAGCACATACCTCCACCTAGCAAAGTTAAAAAAACATTTGCATTGTTCTTGGATCAAGGATTTCTTTTTTTATCATCACCAAAATTTGATCTGCTGTTCCTCGTCACATTTCTTGCAGTTCCTGTAAGTATCTTGAATATCCGTTTTTAATGTTCCAATAATATAGAATGAAAAAATTAAATTGATGGACAAACATGCGCAGAGATGGTCAATAAAATTTGATCGTTTACGCCTTCTAATATTCGAACAGTTCCTGTAAATTTTTTGAAGATCCATTTGCAACTTTTAGAGCTATGTTCTGGCAAACAAACAGACGAGCACACAAACAAATTAATGGATTATCATCAAAAGTTGATTGTTTGTTCTCCTTAACATTTCTGACCATTCCTGCAAATTTGTTGATTCGTTCATAACTTCTTGGGTTATATTACTCACCAACATTAAAATAAATATAGAGCTAGTGGACGACACAAAAATTTGGTGTTTTTATTCATAAGCTTTACTGCAAATTTTATTAATAGCTATCCTGTCATAACTTCTTGAGTTATTTTACGAACAAGAACAAATACGAGCAAACGAACAAGTAGTTGAGCGCAACTTCACCAATGTTATATCATATGTTCCTCCTAACACGCGCTTCTTCAATCTGTTCTTACTCTTCTTTCCCGACTTGCTGTTCCCATGCGCGTTGATCCTGTGTGGGAACACCCTGCACGTACCCAAGGTGCATAGATAGCAGTGTCTATGTGTCCCTTGCTTCTTCCTCTGTTAGATCGCCTTTGCTGTGGAGACGGAGACTTAAACTACTCAATATAATAATAATAATCCTAACACGCGCAACACTCCCTATTAATTTCGTAAATCTTCTCAGATCAATTTGACTATAGTATGGGACACAGACAACGCAAGTTTAAATATTTCCCAGTCAGTTAAGTCAATGTATTTGGCACAGGCAACATAAGCTTAACTCTTTCCAGATCAATTTAGCGGATGTGCAAGGCACGGGCCGCGACGGTCGTATACTAAAAGAGGACGTGCTCAATTACATAGCCAAAGGTGCCAGAGCGGCTGGCAGGTCGTCACCGTCTCCACTCTTCGAGCCGCCTTTTGAACCTCCGCTGCCGGATCCTGTCACTGCCCCGGCCAAGGTCTTCCCCGACGTTAAAGCTGCCGCCCTCCAACAGCAGTCAGCGCCGCAGCAGAAGGCCGCGCCTGCTCCTGGGGCTGCAGGTGTGTTGAACGCTCCCATAACGGCACTTGATTCTGTGAACGAGGTCCTGGTGGCGGTACTCACATCGCCCATCTTGTGCAGAGGTGATGCTGCATTCCGTTACCGGGGGAGGGCTATAGTCAAACCAACTTAAGCAGTCCTTCAGGGGCGGGGCTGAATTGAACGCAGCAGTGTCAAATCTATTGACTAATGCACTTCGAGTATTCGAATATAAATATAACTTTATCAATTGAGACGAGTTAAATCACTCGCTTAAGTGAGATTTGTCCAAGTTGCTTTGCGTTCTTAGCCACGCCCATCAGACTCCTTACGTTAGTTTGACGATAGTAGCAAGCAAGAAATTTTCATAACAGCAATGGAACGCGAAATATTCGCCTCGTATATTGAGCGTGAGTAAAAAACAGTATTTGTGCACCAATTGGGTGCATGGATGAAATATTTGTAGACCTGCATCTTATAGAAGGATATATATATACCGTATATATCACTGCACCAGTTCAGTAAAGAGGTGAAATATTTATACAGCTACTCACTAAAGAGAAGAACAATATATTGCAACAAATGAGGTAGTATTTGCAAGCCTGCACACTAAAACGAAAGTAATATTTGTAGACCAAGTTAGGGAAGCAATGAATGTTTCTAGACTTAGGTACACTGAAAAAGCGAGGATTTACCTGGGTGTCTTTAGATTGAAGGGATGATTTACATGTATACCGTACCTACCTACACAGTAATGTGAAATAGGTGTTGACAGTAACGTACTTGAACACTTTCTACTTCTCTATATCTAACCTACAAATGCAATCGCTGCGTAAATATTCTTAGGTGATTTTTGAGTAAACACAGGCTGCAAATGAACTGATCTGATAGTAAACAAATCTTTGAGGAAACGGGATGCTGCTAATGGACGGAACTTTTAAGGACATCAAGTAGCTTACTAATCCGTAAAATAAATAAAAGAGCCAAGGTAACTGAGCAATCATAGTAGATTAAAAAAGATGGTAAAAAAAATTATTAAATGTCTCGAGATCCATCCCATCATCACTACTCTGAAAAAAGGAAAGAATACTAGAAAAATTAAGACCAATATTATCAATTATCTAAACATTGGACGACAAATATCAGCAATCTAAAATTGAAAAGAAAAACTAATATAAGGGTACACAGTTGAGAAACCTATCTATTGGTAATATACAGAGGATGGGCACTGTTAAGGTCGTTTTAAAATTGGTTTGAATTTAGAAATATACATACATTGATTCTAAGATTCAAGTTCAAAATGGTCAGTCGCAGATGCTAAAAGACTAAAGTCAGTAAGAGATACCGGCACTCTGCCCTGCTCTGCATGAGCTCTTACGGAAGAATAAGAGGGACTGGCGAGAATGCTGCCTCTTTAACTACTCCTCCCCACATGCTCGCTGGCCCTCGTGTGCAACGTACACGGTTGTATTCTTTACTTTTTTTAGAGTAGTGATGATGGGACAGATCCCGAAACGTTTACGAATTTTTTTAATAGATTTTTTTAATCTACTATGATTGCTTCAGTTACCTTGGTTCTTTTATTTATCTTACGGAACTTTTTATTTGATATCTTCCTGGTGGCCTGCGCCTTCATTAAATGACTGCAGGAAGTTACTCCAGCAAAAATCCCCGTTTTCTTCCGTTATCAACGCTTCAAAGGACTTCTCAGAGGAAAATTCAACATTCTGTTCGAAGCACCGGACTTTGTTCGGCGGCTGTTTTGGCGGTGGTCGTTGCAGTTCATGAACAGAGCCTATTCTACGCTTTCCTAACCTGTTATAGTTCTCATATGTATCTCGTCTAACACTAATCTAGCCTATGTAGCTCAAACATACCCAACCGTCAACGCCAGAATCGCCGCCGAGAAGGTCACCGTTTTAAGTTGCGACTGTAAGCTAGGATGTTGCTATATATACATAGCCCTCAGGGGCATATTGTGGCGGGCCCTTTCCCTGCCACAATATGTTTGGGCATCACGTACCCAAGGGTCCCGAGTGCCTTCTCCGCAGGGGATGTAGCATCTGGCCGCGGTTCCTGCTGAGAAGGTTAGTCTTGTAAGTTAGGTAGGCTCTCAATACTTCCCCTTCTGTTTCGGGAGGTGGGCTGCCGATCGAGGTGGCTAACCTATTCCCGCTAGACTTCTACCTTCTTGTATTTCGTTTCCTTCCCCTGTGCGGCGTAGCTGAGCGAAAGCTTTCAGCCGTTCCCGGGGGTTGGAGATGCTCAACTCGCGCCTTTTTCCTGTCAGTAGCGCACTGACCACTCTGAGACCTACCGGCAGAAAAGCCGAGACAAAAATCATTGACAATTTAAAACGCGCCCTAGTCGGCGCACGAGCCTGTGGTTAAACACAGGAATAGTTCGGCGCGATATAGGCAGTGTGCCACTGAAGCGCTAGTAAAACTTCTACTACTATATATACGTAGGACGTAATCAACTGACGGTTCCCTCATTACCTTGGATATGTACAAACTTGTTCATGCAGGCGAGCTCAGGGTCACAGTATTGAAACTAATTGATTAGCCGTCCCCAGGTTTGCCCAATTAGGACACCGAAGCTATCATGGATACCCTAGCGTATCTTCAGGGCTTGAATTTTTCTTATTTCTATAGAGCGTGATAGGAAAGGGATGAATGTGTTTATAAATATATGATGAAGACAATTTGTGTATATTATGCCGTAGAATTATTAATAAATGAACACATATTCTGAATTATTATATTGTAGATTTTTGCAGGTGGCGCGCCGCTGCCTTCGTCGCTGCCTGTGGTGCACGGCAAGGACAGGACCGAGCCAATCAAAGGCTTCCAAAAGGTTATGGTGAAGTCCATGTCTGCTTCGTTGGTGAGTGTAATGCTGAGGATATTCTACTGGACGAGCGTCTAATTTTTCTTTTATCGTGAAGTCTTCTCATTGTTGGATCTTATAGGAGCAAGTCATTCTGACTGTTTTCTATCTTCGGTGAAGCCTTCCAGTTGCAAAAACTATCTAATTTTGCTTCTTCTCCATGCCGCATCATCTTTTAATTTTCATGGAAGCCGCGCCTGTAAAACAATAGTTCTACATCTACAAAATTTTTCAGGTGCATTCTCTAGTTTATCAACTAGAATGTAGATATGAGGTATCTTTAAAAAATATCCAGCTAATAGTGATGGAGCGAATATTCGCATCCGCGGAACATCCGCAGCTGTTTTGACATCAGCATCTGCATGCGGATGGTAACATCCGCAATCGCATCCGCTGGTGTCTCAACTGTAAAATCCGCTTAAGATCCGCATCCTCAGCAAAGAAGCCGCGGATGTGCAGGTTTATCACTGTACACGCTATACTCATCCATAGTGCTGCAAAACTGCAAATTTTATTTGGACTAAAATGTGTCCATGCGCTGTCCCTGTCAACAAAGCTCCTTCTAGAAAGTTTTCTTACCAAGTGTTGTACAAACTGCCGTCATGATAGGCTGTGTGTGTGTGTGTGCGTGTGTTTGTGGTGGGGCGAATATTCGCATCCGCGGAACATCCGCCCCTCTTTTGTGCATCCATATCTGCATATGCATCCCCGGATGTCGAAATGGTGACATCCGCAATTGCATCCGCATCCGCGGATGTCCAAAAAATTCCATCCGACCCATCACTACTAAACTAGCTGAACTAAATTTTGAAACTTAAATTGATGAAGCTGGGAAGCTTAGTTTGGCGCATATACTCTTTCTCTTTCAGAGCGCCTTTATAATGGAAACGAAGGCTAAAACTACTCAGTTTCATTTGGTGTCTATTTGTTAGCCAGCCTGATGCGGGTGTGTGAATTTTGTATTCAATCCTGCAGGTGTTGCTAGTAGATGGAGTGTAGACATCGTGGGTCCAGCGCGAGGCGGGTGAATAGCTCGCAGCGCTAGTACTACTACTCCCATACTACATCACATACTACTACTAGTAGTAGTATGGGATGAGTGAAGGAGAGTAAGTAAGCGCCGTCAGATTGTCGATGTTGACAAAATTGCAGGTGCACTTGAACGCCACTTGATGAGTTTTTTGCTAAGCTTGGTGAGTTCGCGAGTGGAAAGGATCTTCAAGATACAAGAGGGCTTCGGCTGCAAAACGCTGGGCTCCTCGCACTAAGTGGGGGGCGGTATAAACTTTGCGGAGATTCTATGGGAGTCTCATTCTTTTTTATTCATGGAATGAACGAGTCCTGTGCTGACATTCAGCTCGTCTGCAACTTTTGTGATCGTAATTCGACAATCTTGCATCATCAGAGTCCCCAAGCTGTCAGTGAGGACTTATAACGGAATGTTGAGGGCCTGCAGGACTGCAGAGTTGCCAGTGATGTGCGGCGGTTGTGCCACTCCTAAGCTCTGTAGTAGCTACCTATCTCCTCTTTTGTCTTAAGGGCCCAGTCAATCTTTCAGAGAGTGCCCTTCCTCAGTACGATAATAATAATAATAATAATGATTATATAGAGAGCTTCCAGCTGGCAATCACCAATTTGCGCAAAATTTAAGGCGCACCATCTTGTCGAGATCAAAATTCTGGTGTCGCGCTCTTAACTTCCTCACTCAAACTCAACATACATCCATCGACTAACAGCACCTCTAGGCTAAAAAAAAAAACAGGGTTACGTTTTAGGCCTGTATGCATATTTGCACCAGATCTTCCCAGGCTCTTAGTTTACTCAGAAAAATTTGGTCTGAGTACTTTTTAAACACCCTGTACTTCTTGAATTAAGCATTTCTGCTAGGTATTTTTTGTTGCCTTTGCTTTATTGAGCAAATGATTTAGGTTCCCCCATCCTATGCTATGGGGATCAGCGCCCTCAGGGGGACCCTGTAGATTACTTTAGATGTTGGTTAGGCCTTCGGGACGTCTGTCTTTCGTATCCACTTTGCTTCCTTCCTATTTCATACTCCTTCTGGTGGTAGCTATTACTTTCGTCTGCTCTTCCTGTTCTTTTCCGACTTGCTGTTCCCGTGCGCGTTGATCCTTAGTGAGAACACCTTTGTGCATCTGTTCCACATACCTACGACGTACTAGATGTCCCTTTCTTTTCCTCTCTTAAAAATGCTTAGTACTTATGTAGAAAGGCCTGAACTACCGTATCTTACAATACTACTACTTGTCTACTACTGAGCAAATTATGCACTCATGACAATGTTTTTATACTTGATTAGATAGGTGGCTGTAGACTGACCCAAAGGTCCATTCCCAAAGAGACACCTGGAATTAACGCCTCGGCCCTCTATGAACTATTGCCATTATGTTAGCATGATGTAGATGACCGAGGAAAAAAGAAAAAAAAGGAAGATCTTAGCCATGAATCAGTCATGCATGCGCGCAAGTGCAATTTATAGCTGCTGATCTGCGGAGCTTAAGAGTTCGTGACTCCTGAAGAACGTGTTCTTAGCTGTGGAGGATGTCTTTCCCAATGTTTGTTAAGACGATTTTTAAATGCGTTGACTGTCTCCGCATCGACAACGTCGGAGGGTAGTCTATTCCAAATGTTGACTATGAAATACGGAAAGTAATGCTAACTTAAGGTTGTTCTTCGGGCTTTATGCTTGAGCTTTAGGCCGTTGTTTTGCTGACGATCATTAACGTCTCTTTCAAAAAGTCCCACGGCAGACACGTCGTTGAAGCCAGTCAAATACATGAATGTTTCTATTACTTGCCTCCTAAGTCGGCTTTGCTCGAGAGAGATCAGGCCCGTTTTTGTATGGCTTGTTTCGCAGCTGAGGTATCAATTTCGTTGCTTTGTGTTGGATTCTTTCCATGTTATCGATATCTTTGCGCGAATGTGACGACCAGAATTGAACAGCAAATTCTAAGTGTGGGCGCACTAGTGCCTTGTACAAGGGAATGATGATGTCCTTGGATTTGTATTCGAAATTCCTGGTGATGAATCCCAGTACTCGGCTTGCTATTTTAACACATCAATTTGCTGACTGTTGTAATTTGTTTGTAATAGTTATTTCCTGGTCACATTTTTGGGTAACAGCTGCCAATTCTGTCCCGTTTTTTTTTTTTTCAGTTGGGTTGAAGGGTTCTCCGGCCCTACGTGCTTCACTGAACATTTGTCGACATTAAAGTTCATCTGCCACGTTGTGCTCCATTCCATGAGATGGTCAAGGTCTTATTGACCATCTCATGGAATAGACTTTATTTTAGTCTTGGTTGGGTATTGTGATTGCTTCATGGCTCTGGCTGTAGTCATATCCATTGAAAAGAGATCATTACGGACGACCCTCAGGGGACTTAGGATGGGCCATAGGGTTAGGTTATTTAGGTTCGCCCATCCTATGTTATGGGGAGCAGCGACCCCACGGGGTTTGTATAGGTTTCTTTAGCCATTAGCTTGGCCTTCGGGACGTCTGTCTTTCGTGCTCACTTTGCTTCCTTCCCATCTCATACTCGTAATGATCATTCTTCCATATATTCTTCCTTTTCTTTCTCGATTTGCTATTCCCATACGCGTTGATCCTGTGTGGGAGCACCCTCGTGCATGAGTTCCACGTGTTAGTCGTCATACTATATGTCTGTTCTTTCTTCCTCTTTGAAATGGCCTTTGTTATAGAAACGGAGACTTAAGCTTCCGGATATAATAATAGTTTACTGCAGCAAATTTCTTACATTTGCTCACGTATTGCGTGAGTTGTATTGAATAGTTAGTCTTTAACTGCGGTTTTCTTAACACGATGAGACCTACACCAACCCACCATACATGTTTGTGCTTTGTTTGCAGCAAATTCCTCACTTTGGCTACTGTGACGAGCTGGACCTGACCAAACTGGTGGCAGTGCGAGATGACATGAAGAAAGTTGCCCAGAAATACGGTATTCGCTTCTCCTTCATGCCACTATTTATCAAGGCGGCCTCCATTGCCCTAACTGAATTCCCCGTGCTGAATGCTGCTGTGGATAAGAACTGCGAGAATATCACGTACAGGGTGAGTTTTTTTTTTCCGAGCACCGCTGTCGTTTGTTCTCTGCGTCCATTGCATTCGTCCACTGTGTAGTGAGTCCTATTTCTTAGTTAAGTTAGGGAGAATGTGTAGTATTGTTATTAACCTCTCTGTATTTGTTTCGAAAAATCTCTTTATGATACAAATGTACTTTGCAGCTACCTGCCCATCATAACTACCACCTGCCTTTTCTCACGCAAGTGCTTCTTGAAGTTTCTATCAGTCGTGAATAAGAAGTCGCCTTTTTTATTTATTACTCTAACATTCCTTGATGCCCTCTCCTTCAAGCGCAAAGCTATGAACTATGCTTTCATTAGGCTCTCTGTATCTTTCTTTCTCGAGTCTAAGGAGTCTTATCCTTCTCTCACTAGTGCTCATTTGATGCTTTTCCATAAGTCTTAAGAGGTCTCCTTGTCGTGGACTATCATTTATTGGTCTTCTGAAAAAAGTTATGATTCCGGTGTACACAAGTCGCCTCTCCTGTCACAGCCATTCTCCCTCTGTCCCTTAACCGTGTCAAGCCTCATTGCTCCCAGTGGTTGATGGTTAGGAGCACTATTGTTCTCAGCGTCTGGTGATCAAACGTTCTATTCTCAGGTAAGAGAGGAAGTTTTGATGCCCACGAATGCAGCATCGGCATTTCTACCATTCGTAGTCCACAGAGCCTATTGGCCTTAGCATTAATGGGACGGCGCAGATGTCACAGGTCTTTAGTCTCTGATGCCATGGCTCAAAGTGCTGTGATAGCGGCCGTACCGTACATTTCTCTGGGCCCAAGCGGGCATTCATTGTATCCGTAGCGCGAACCAGCGCCTGTGAGCGGTCTTAATTCTGTGTACAATCAAGGCGATTTGCGTTTATGAACGGTCTTTGTTGCATCTCCATTATTTACTCTCATAAATATATATCAGAGTTTTCGGCCACTTACTTTGTACGTTATTCCTGTCTGCACCTGCTAGGCGTCTCACAACATCGGCGTAGCCATGGCCACTCCTCAGGGGCTGCTGGTACCCAACATCAAGGGCGTTCAGGGCCGCACTGTACTCGAGTGCGCCCTGGAGCTCAACAGGCTACAGGAGCTCGGAGCTAAGGGCTCGCTCGGAGCTGCTGATCTGTCCAGTGGCACCTTTACGCTCAGCAACATTGGCACGGTATGTACTGTATGATGATGGCACAACATAATACTTTGGTAACTATATCCTTCAACCATCGACGTGATTTATCTCAGCGCATTGACGATTACGTGATGTTACCCAGCGCGTGTGACGCTGTTCTGCAACCATCGACGTGATGTATCTCAGCGCATTGACGATATGTGAGAGACTCAGTATATGGCACAGTGTTACAAATATGCCTAGTGGATGTATATATAGGCTACAAGCTAGGCAGGAATGTGCATTGGCCTGTGAAAACCCGGTTGTGTCTTGTGTCTAATAAGATGTTGATAGTAAGTTATGGAAGTAAGAGTTCTTGGTTTGCGCGCCAGCGGCGTGCAAAAAAAAAGGAAAGTAAGAAAACTCAGTTAAGGTGTACCTTTCTTCTAAGTGATTACTGTAAGTGATTTAATCATGTCCGTCATGTCTGGACATGTCGCCAAGCAGCTAAATGTAAAAAGGTAATTTTCTACATAACCAGTGTTCTTTGTATACACATGTTACCATCATATGTCGAATGTTGACCGGCTCCAACTCTCGAACGCAGTCATGCAATGTGAGCGAGAATTGGACGTGTCGCTGTTCAACTTCAAACGGTCCTATCACTTCTTTCCCTATTTCATTGTCAGCATTTAAAATAGACTACCTTCCGATGTTGTTTCTGCGGAGTCGGTAAACTCGTTTAAAAATCGTCTTGACATACCTACACTGGGAGAGATATCCTCCTCAGCTAAGAACTCCTCCTCCACGAGTCGCAAGCACTTAACGACCAAAGCTTCCCAGGCCATTTTATGCTGACTTCTTCTCACTTCCACTCCAT
>LQNS02278174.1:11651658-11670844 GCA_001587735.2 Parhyale hawaiensis
GAATGAGACGTACTTCGCGCCCTGGCGGCGCACGAGCCTGTGGATAACCACGGGAATAATTCGGCGCGATATAGGCATTGTGCCACTGAAGCGCTAGTAAAACCTTTACTACTACTACTACATAGTGATCCGACAATTCGTTGAAGAATTATTAGCGAAAAACAGTGTAACACTTCCAGTGAAAACCACAGTAGGTATGGATGATAATGTCTATTTATGAAAATCAGATAGTGATGCTTATTTAGAGTTTTCCCTTCTGTTGTTTTGGGGATTTACTCGGTACAGTTGGCTGAGCTTTAATTTTCATCTGCTGTAGAGAACGATGCTTTTATTTTGCTTGTAGCAACGCCGCTTACGACAGACTTGCTGTTGGTATGGTAATACTTGCTGTATTCTTACCATGCAGTATCTCAGCAGTTACTGAATATTGGTTCGTGGTGTCAGTTGAATTCATACTTCGCCAAGAATCACACAATTTTTATGGCGCAAATACAGTTCCGTGCATCATTTTACCACTTCGGGTAATTTTTACTTATCGAACATCCGCACAGAAATTGTTCTCATGTCGAAAGCAGGATCTGCAGGGTTGCTCACCTTGTGAAAAAAGAAAACTCCGTTTACCTTGAAAACTTCATTAGTTATTCATTTATACTGCAGGTTTGTCCAGTCAGAGGGAGTGTTTAGATATTTTTTGCGGCAAACTATGGAATCGGACACTCGTTTGTCCCAGGAGTCTGTGTCATAGCTTGTAAAAATTGGTTTATTTTGTAAAAAAAGAGAAGTCAGACTTTGGTTATCTAACTACGCAGCCTGAATTATAGCTACCCTGGCTGCGTCTGGCTTGTCGGTTGCCTGTGAGAATTGATGGACTTAGCATCGTGGTGGTCAAAGGTGAAGCTGTTTCTCCTTGTTGAACGTGACGCTGCAAAACTGGTGGAAAGTGAACGCATTGAAATAATAAATAATGGATGTAGGAAGCTGAAACAAAATTCACTTGAAGTGATATGTTTTAAGTTTAATTTGGGTTACTAGTATATCGCGCTGTCAAAACTGCCAGCGTAGTTTCGACAGTTTTGGTATAACAGCCATATGACTTTCGTGTCGCACTCTCAACAAAATAGATACGCGACAAATAGGCCAGTTTGTGGATTCTGGCAATACTGTTTGTTGCATTCTGAGCAAACGGGGGACAAAAATAGACCAGATTGCAGATCATGGCCAAAGCAGGAATCTTTATCCCTAAAATTGAATGTACTTCTTGCTTTTCCAACGTTAAAACACCAGCAATGGAGATATCAGATTCTCCTATCACTCTCATTCATTATTTTTTCTTTCTTTGTACATCGAACCTCTGTGCTCTGGATACAAATTCATTAGATTATAATCAACGAAGCTAAGGGAAAGCTATTTTTCAGATTGCAGTGTGCGCAGAAATAATTTTTTGTTAACTTACTCTAACGAGAATGGTTTTCGCTTGATCTTAATTTCGATGGACTAAAGTTATATTATTGTAAGGTGTCTTTACATAACCCTTATCATTTCTGGCGACACGGGCATTCTGGTTATCTTGATCAATAATGTACCTACCTATTGCAAATGATAGGTCTATAGTGTTGTTACCAAGTGGTCGTGATAGCCGCAACCTGTGGGTAATACTATCAGCACGGAAAACACTGTGGCTACTAGTAAGTTACCTCATCTTTTAAATCTTTTTTTCTATGTCTGTATTCGAAGAGCAAGAAATAATATTTTCTTCAACTACAATTTTTTTGTATGATAATGTATGTCGAAGGTTACAGTTTACAATAATCGAGTAAGCTATCTATGTTACCAAGCAAAACTTCGAAGTAAATCCCTTCGCCTGGTTTGTATTGCGCCTTTCTACACCAACTACGGTACTTGTATTAGTTTTAAGCGTCGACTTCCTACTAGTTTTTCGCCTGTCACAGAGTATTTAGTTAAGAGCTGCTCGACCAAGTCATTTCTAACGCGTACCTTGCATAACCTAACTCACTATAGCTAATAATAGAAGGTAATAATTGCATACCGTAACGGTTACTTTTTGATAAACCTGGTCAGATGTGAAACGTGTGACTGTTAGTACATTATATCATGAATATTTTTTATGAAGGTTATGAGTGAGTGTCTTTGTGTTTGTTTTAGTTTGTTGTTGCAGTAAGTTATTGTTATTATTTAGTAGCGCATTTTGTGTGTACCTGCAGTCCTTCATTATTGCACTTGAGCATTTGTAATATGCTGCGGGCGCTGTTTGAACTGTTAAGCACGAATTATGAACGTTGTCGTATTCTCGAACTATATATCCAGAAAAAGTGCTTGGTTACTAAGCGAAAAATTAATTTACCATTGGACTCCTTAAAAAAAAAAACAAATAGCTTCTGTATAGTAGTTTGGGGTAAAAATGGGACACGAGCTTTTGGGGGTAATTACAGGACCGTAAAAAAAAAAATAGAAAAAAAAAATTTTGACGACCTCCGATTATGCGCGATAGTATGCCCAAAACCTCCTCTTTCCAATGGTACAAACCGTTTCACGAGACCTCTAACCGTTTTCGAGTGACGCCTAAAATACTGACTTTCCCGTTTTTACCCCAAACTACTATATTGGTGAAACATTGTAATGTCGAATTCGTTAAACTTTTAGCCTACCATAGTTGCTGGATTGGTGATATGTTAATTAAAAATTTATCCATAATACATGAGACCAAATTAGCTATGCTTCTCGCAGAAACATTATATACCGTAACCATTCGTGGCAAATGGCGATAAGGTCATTTTGGGTGCAAAAAATTATTTCAGCCTCGCACATTCATTTTTTACTTTGGAAAAGCAATACAAACACCGAAATGACCGCAAATAAATGCTTTAAGAGTTAACGCACTCATTGCTTGCCCATAGTGAATCTGACTCTCCTGAAGCCGAAATAATTTTTTGCCCTCAAAATAACTTATCGCCATTTGCCCCAAATGGTTATAGCCGACACTTGTGGCTCTTTGGTTGGGATGCTACCTGTGCATAGCGAAGAACTTCGTATACTGCTCTTTGTAAGTTGCGAATATCGGTTACATAAATTGGTTCAGTCTGCTGAGAAAAATTAACTGCGGTATTTTTTTTGTGGTAGACGACTTTGGATATTATTGAAGTGCATACGATGTTGTATTCCATAGAACACTTTAACTCATTAGATAAAAACAATTCTTCTCTGCATGAAAATTATCTCGCGTTCTGTACGAGGCCCATTCTATGTGCAGTATTCCCGATCGCAGGACTTCGAAGTGGTTTTTATCGCACGCCGTAAACAGCTGCCGTATATGGCAAGAATTGCGACCATTCTGCAGCGTCTATATTAATTTCTACTTAGGTAGCTACGTTTTCAAACAGGGAAATTAGGAAAAAAACCTCTCAGTAGCAAAACTACTGAGAAATAAATATATTTCACTACATTCACAACGTTGAACATTGGATTGGGCGCAGAGCGCAGTTCACCAGTCCAGCTCTGGACCGTGAACACGGAGTTCGGTGCACTGTGCCCTCAGGGGTAAATTCTGGCCAGTCCTTTCCCTGTCAGAATGTATGTGGCCTCACTCACGCAAAGGCTGTCCTGAGTGCCTCTTCCGCAGATGTTGCATCTGGTTGCATTTCTGCTGACTAGGTTAGTTTGTCGAGTTAGGTAGGTAGGTCTTCTATACGGTACTCCCCTCTGCGCCTCATTTCCTACCAGTAGTAGCGCGCTGGCCACTTGAGACCAACAGAACTCATCTTTAGTTCGCATTAAACGCGACACTTACTGGCGGAAAAGTCGAGAAAAAAATTACTGCAAATTCGGCGCTGTGTGGCTTAGTATTGCAGTGCTGGTATTCCTACAACTACTGATATTTTTAGTGCGCTACGAGAGCAGCCCACAGCCTCGTGGCTACTGTAGAAGTTTTACTTGGGCACATACAGTCGGGCCACGTGCCACAGTACCGAATCCTTTGAGTATTTTTTGCAACGAGGACCTGGTATTGCCTAAACCAAGCGAACTTCTGTCCGCTTTTTGTGTGATTTCTTTGCATTTATTTAGTACCTACTTATTTTCAGGCAGCTGCAGTACTTCGAGAGCTTGATTGATTAATGTAGGATATCAAGTAGCTACTCGTTTTTAACTTCGCTATTTTGAAACTATATTTTTGTGTGTGTGTGTCAGCTACTGTACATCACTAAAGAAGGAAAACTATTAATTTTAAAACTGATCGTTGAATAGCTCAATTGATATCCGCAATATCATAATATTCCCCGGATACTTATTTATTTACTAGTCGACCTGTGCCTTTGTATTTAATAATTGTGTTTGCTGTCACATGTGAGCAAATATAGTGAGGGAGGGTCGACAATTACTACTGCCCCTCTTTTCATTGTTGTTCAGATCGCAGATTCAGTGCGTTTATTACCTCCGCCAAGGAGGTTATGTTTTCGTCGTGTTTGTCTGTCTGTCGGTTTCTTTGTTTGTCCGTCACCAAGATAACTCAAAATGTTATGAACCGATTTGGACGAAATTTACAGGGATTGTTAGCTATGTTAAGAAGAACAGATGATTAACTTTTGGTGAAGATATGTCCATCCGTTTGTTTGTTTGTCTGCCTCATATTTCTCAATGCCATAACTCAAAAAGTTGAAGATGGATTTTTATGAAACTTGCATGAATTGTTAGGTATATAACAAGGAGTAGATGACCTAATTTTGGTAATGATCCGTTTGTTCGTTCGTTAATCACAGTTTTTAATTTAATGCTTGTTAGCACAATAACTCCAAAAATAATGTATGGACCTTTATGAAATTCGTAGGGGTTAATAGTAATTTTAAAAAACATAAATGAATAAATTTTGTATGTTTGACTCATGTTTGTCATGACGTTTGTTAGCAGTATAACTCAAAAAGTTATGAACGGATCTTCAAGAAAATTGCACTAGCTGTTGTTACTATCAAAAGGCACAAATGATTAGGTTTTGGAGTTTATACAAAGAAAATTATGGTTTCAGAGCCAATTTGAATTTTTTTGCTACCGTTGTCTCGCTTGGCGGAGGTATGCGCTCTCAGAGTGCTCTAGTTTATTTATTTTGTGTGTGTGTGTGTTCTTCACTTGCAAGCAGAGGTTGTGAGGGTCGATAATTACAACTGCCCCGTTTTTAATTATAGGTCGTAAAGGTATGTTATTCTTCTGAGAATATTTGTAAAATATATTTATTGGCATTTTTTGATGAGAGAGATATTACTCCTGGCATACTTAAATATATTTGCAAGGGTCACTTATTTCTGTATTCGGATAGTAGCATTTACAGTTATCGAATAGTTGCTGCGGCACAGTTTCGAAAGCTTCACCTGCTGTATACCTGACCAGCCTTTGAAAATAAATTATCACTCCCAGTTCTTTACATAAACCACAACTTGTGATAGGTACGGTTTATAGGTGTAATTGGATAATACTGAATAGAAACGTTTGTAATTATCAAATAGCGACTGCTGAGGGGGTACCTAAAACTAGACAAAATTTTAAAAACGACCGAGGAGGGACTCCATGCAGTTCGTCCAATCAAATTGTCCGTAAATTCTATTGCGAAAGTTTGCTATACGTGCAATTATCTGCATTGCTCTCTAAACATTTTTTCATTGGAAGTCAATGAACTTTTGCTCTCTATTGCTCATGTAGTTCGTATTTTATTTTCTTTTGTGTCTGTGTAGTAGCTATGTGGCCTTAGGTCCAGGTATATGTGTGTGTTGTGAGTAATCTCGCTTAGGCACTTGTTCTAACTGAACTCGACCCTAAGCATTCTCAACTAACCAAACACGTTGAGCTAGGCCACATAATTATGATACTGAGGCCCCCTTTTTGTGACGGTGATGGATATATTTGCAGTTTTTGAAAAAGACATATTTACTGTTTTGGTTGAGAATTTGGTGGATACCGTAAATTCTGGTCGAAATACGCTGTGCATTTATTTTAGTTTTTAAGTGAAACTGCCAAATGTTGCGATTGTTTGTCTTTTTAGTGTATCGAGTCGTCGTAGTGAGGTATTTCTCTACTTGCATCTCTTAACTGCTATGTCGTAAATTGTTGTAGTCGGTGCGGCTGGGCACATTAGAAGTTATGCGAGGCAACGGAGGCTGAAACTACTCAATATAATATCACTTCGAAGTAGGTCACGTGCTATAGCGAGACCTTTCTGTCTATACAACTCGCTTTCTATTTCCTGTCAGTAGCATTAACTAAGTTGAAACCTTTCTCTGCCACTATATGTTAGGGCATCACGCCCCCAAGGGTCCCGAGTGTTTTCTCCGCAGGGGATGTAGCATCTGGCCGCAGTTCTTGCTGAGAAGGTTAATTTTGTAGAGCTAGGTAGGTCCTCTATATTTCTTTTCTGTTCCGCGAGGTGGGTCACCGATCGAGGTGACCGACTTTTTCTACGGGGCTCTTGCCTCGCCCGTGTGGANCGTTGTGGTTCCGACTGTAAGCCGAGTAAATCAATCTTAGATCGCTATTGATTGTCTAAGTTTCAGAAATAGCGGGACAAGACCAATATAATAATAAGTTGACACATTACGCCTTTACTCCGCTTTAGTATCAGAAATTAAATCTCTGCAAGTGAGGAGGTCCACCTCTGCTGGGTCCCCCGTCACGTGGGAATCCTTGCCAGTGAGAGGGCAGATACGGTTGCCCGTGATGCTGTAGCAACTCGTACTCTTGAACCTGTCTCAATACCACGCTCTGACTTTAAGCGTCACTTCCAAAGGATTGTGTAACACAAATGGTACGAAGAGTGGGAAGCTGAAGTGCAAGCTGACAACAAATGGAAAATGATAAAACCACACTTAGACGTTAATCTCATTTGTGACTTTGAGAATAGAGAATGGGAAGTCAAGTTGGCAAGACTGAGAATTGGACATACCCTAGCAATACATGGCTTTCTGCTGAAAAATGCCCCATTACCCTACTGCCTAGATTGCCTTGTGCCGCAATCTGTATATCACTTATTGATCGAATGTCCCTCAATAATGGATGAACGCAGAAGATACCTTGGTCCTGGACCCTACTCCCTTACTGTTATATTTCAGAAGCTCTCAGAACCTCTACCATAAACTGTGATGAATCTATTACGATAAATGCTATCATCAACTGCGGCTCTGCCTGTTTCTTTGTGAATTACATATACTAAATGTAAAATTGATAATGATAATATTCTCCTTACTACTTTATACTATATAAAATGAGACAAATTCCGTGCACGAGCTTGTGGCTAAATACAGGAATAGTTCGGCGCGATATAGGCAGTGTGCCACTGCAGCGCTTGTAAAAGTTTCTACTACTACTACTACTCAGAAGCTCTCTGCTTATAGAGGATTACTATGGCGATTTTTACAAAATATTGACTTTAATAGAAAGATCTTATTCCGCAAATCCCTGACTTAAACTATTGAAAACAAATACCCCATATTTTAACGAAGCACTATAATAATGACAGAGATACTCACTATTGAAATGCCCGTTTGAGCATCAGTGGTGGGAAAAAGTTTTATTATAATAACAAGGTGACACCAAGGGATTTTGCAACGAATGGTGACCTTTCTGTTAGCGAATTCAAATGCTTAGGATGCTAGCAATAATTGCCCTCCGTTCATAGGCTATGTAGGTAGTGTTGGCGATGGCCACAGGCCGCAATCTATGGGCTTCCTCTTATTAAGTCGCAGATGCGTTGGAAACCTTATTGGCTGATTGAAGAACATTTATAGATTTCAGTAAATTGAGATACTGTTTTCATCTTTAATTTGTTCTGCTAATTATTATAGAAAAACTTAACTAATCTGCGTGCGGTGCTCTATTATCTAATTTATTGTATGGAGTGAAAATCTGGTAGAGTTATTCGCTTTTTTGGCCTATAAATTTTTCAACGCGCGCTCGTTAGTCTTTGCTTCTGTACAATAAAACCAGTATAACTGAAAGTTACTTTATTTTATATCGTTACATCGCAACAAATCCGCAGTTGTACTTGGAGTTGGTAAAAATTGAGCACTCTATCTAGTGCATTTATGTAGAAGTTCCTCTCTGTAATGTACATTTGCTTTTCTTCAGTATAGTCTTGATGTATTACTCAGATATATTGACTGTTTGGTTCTTGAAAACTTTTATTTTTGCTCTACAAATCCCATTTTATAGAATTTATTTCAGAACCATGCGACGGTAATAATTTATTTGTGATTAAGAATCCTTTGTTACAGTAGCTAAGCTAATGAATGTACCTAGTAGCTACATTGCGTAAGCATCACGCTACTAAATTACTGCTTTCTTATATATAGATCTGACCTTAAATCAATCTTTTTTTTTTTGGAACTAAAAGTTCACTTATGTTTATTTAGATACGTTTGCGCTGACCCAAAGTTACTGTTTGTTGGGTGTGCCATACCTCCAGGATGTGATCCTCGTTAACTACGCATATAGCTATGGTGGAATTACTCTTCACCTAGAATGTTTTTATAGTAAGAAATAGCTAGCTTAAAAGTATAGTTGCGGGCGTTATTAGTAATGTATTTATTGGAAATGAACACTTCAGTTATAAGTATTGAAGTGCTGGATGTGGCTTGTGTGTCCGTAGAAGAGTCTTCTGTGCTGAATATTCTGTCATTTGGCCTGAATAAAGAGAGTACAAATATCGCATGTACCGTACTTACTTTACCTCCCAGTAGTGAGGTGGACGAACCAGAGAGGTTAGCAATTCGCTCTTCGTGAGACCTAAACTCGTACGATGAGTTTTCATTCAATCCAGACCTAATTCCTGAGCTCTCGATGTGTTACTTTACCGTTTCTCGAGTTAATCCTAAACCAGTTGTTATATTTGAGATGGTCAGACACTCAGTTCTGTGGTTATCGGCAATTTGAATACCAAGTGTAAACATTAATGAATCGATAGCTCGGAATAAAGAGTGTATCAGTAACCAATAACAATTTTTTTGTTATTGCTTTAATTCATAGTAATAACTGCTACTTATAGGTTTGGAAATACATTGGCTCTGAGTGCCATATTCTAGCGGGCCCTATCCCTGTCTGTATACGAACCTCAGGACCCCAGGGGATGCCCCGACTGTCTTCTCCGCAGGGGATGCTGCAGCTGGCCGCAGTTCCTGCTGGGAAGCTAAGTTTTTTAGGTTAGGTATATTCTCTGTTTTCCCTTCTGTTCCACGAGGTGGACAATCTATCGATTGAGATAGCAGTCCTATTGAGCGGGACACTTCTCTCTTATAGAAGGCTACGAAAGGGGTCGTCCACCCGTATCTATTTCTATTCTTTACGCCCTTTTTCCTGTATGTTGTAGCGCACCGAGCCGTCTTGTACTATAGGCCTATGCCAGAGGAAAGGAGATGACGAGATAGGATCTTACTATTCGAGCCTCCTGGCCGACTAGCTTCTGAGCGGATCGCCCCTTGGTGGAAACGGTGGTTAAACTAAACACAAAATAATAATGTGCCTTGTTTCCAGTCAGTAGCGTACTGACCACTTGAGACCATAGAAGTCATCTGAGTTCGCTAATAATGTAGAACCTTCTGGCTAAAGAGCCGAGATAAAAATCATTTAGAATTTGGCGCAAGGCGAGTGTATTGCTCGCAGCGCTAGAAGGGCTAAACCAGTTTCCAATACCACTACTTGATCGAAACAGCCAGTGTAGTCCGCGGGACTCCTCTACTCTCGCCCTCTGGGGTATTATTGCCGTATATTCTAGGGGGCCCTTCCCTGCCATCATAATATTTTGGCCTCACGCACCCAAGGGTCTCAAGTCCTTTCCTGCAGATGTTGCAGCTTGCCGCAGTTCCTGCTGACGAGGTTAGTTTTGTAAATTCAAGAAGGCTCTCAGTACTTCCCCTGTTTCGGGATGTGGGCCGCTAGTCGAGGTAGCCGACCAATTCCGCTAGGGTTCTACCTTCTCCCATGCGGAGGGCCATGGGAGAGTCCGTTTGCACGGGAGTTTCTTTCTTCTGTCTTCTACTCTTTCCCCTGTGCGGCGTAGCTGAGCGAAAGAGCTTAGCCGTGCCCGGGGATTGGAGATGCACCTCGTGCGTCTATTTCCTTTCAGTATCACACTGACCACTCTGAGACCTCCCGGCAGAAAAGCAGAGATTGGATATAGTGTTGCAACGAATTTTTCTCAGAGGCTCGCTCCGACAGAACACCTTTGTCGATAGCACAGACATACCCACGGCGCAGCAGGGAAGGGGTTTCATGACCCCCCTGAGGTGCTAGTGCAAAGGATGCTGACCTGAACTAATTTATTCTCTTCCTTTTTGTCGACTTTTCCTTCAGACAATCCAGCTCTTTCGGTAATGGCAGTATAGTGACTGTAAGTCACCTCCAACCTCCGGGGTACTTGGCAACTACTGTCAGTGAGTTGCTGTACCTCTAGCCTTCAATCAAAAGATAGAGTATTAATAACGAGCTGCCTTTTCTAGATTGTCCAGGCACAAGTTAATGGAGCAAAACCCTGTTAGGACAATACTGTTCTTACCAGGATTCTTGCTGATTTCAACCTTTATCTGAAGGTTCTGAAGCTATTAGCCAGCGAGTAGAATCGCTTGTAACTCAGATCTTCTGGGACCCTTTAGGGTTACTGCTTTTTGCCTGGCTTTTTCTTAAAAAAGGGAAGGCTTTCGAATCCTTTCCCGTGTCCAATTTCGGATCGTTCTGAAACTGACCATCAGTAACAGTGGTCGAATTCCGCGAGCGCTGGCATTTCAGCAAGAGCTGTGGTCCATCGCTTCAACTTCCGTACCTGGTTAACCAGAGTCTTTCCGGGAAGACTACATACCAGAATTTCTCTGCGATTTGTCTTCACCAGCGTTATCTCTACCAGTACGCTGAGATTTCTCAGCGAAGGATCCTGGATCCTAAGTTCCTGAGGCGGAACCCGTAGAAAGCTTACAGCCTCTATTCACTCTAAACCAGCACCCTGAACTGTCTCCTCGATGAATCAGACTAGGTTAATTAATGACGTTTCCTAATTCCAGGAAGCTCACACTTCCATTACAGGAACTTCCATAAGTACCCGTTTCTCCGAACTGGCTGAGGAGGCGGTACCCTCCTAGGCTCAGGAAGACTAAACTCTGATGTCCGGTAGACGCTAATTAGGGGGACCTTTCCCTTGTCTCTAGTTACGGACGATTTTTTTAACGAAGGGTGGCTTCCACCGTCGTAGAACGGCAAAACCTTTACAGGACCCTCAGAGAGGTTCCTGTGCTGACCTTAATTACTCTATGGTTAAACAAGCTTCCCCCTTTGGACAAGGTCAAGAAGGACCTTCGATGAGGATCTTGTGATTGAGGAGAAAACTCACACATAGGACTTCCTTCGGCCCCGAGCCTATCTTGGACTCAGGTCCTGGACCCAAAGGGATCTTGGTCAGCTCGTATGACAGAAGACTTTCTCCGATTTTTTCCAGAACAGAAGCACCTACCACTCCAGGCTTCTGTCTCAATCCGGTCTCCTGGTGCCAAACCTATATAAGCCTGTTACAATTTTAGTTTAGTATACATGTATATCTATACTCCAGCCCTCAGCTGCTACCCGGCTTGAACTTGACAGGGTAGACGTCCACTAGGTGACTCTGGCTAGGGCTTATTGCCGCCCTGGGTCAGTAGGGACAGAATTAATCTGCTTTTAAAGGGCCCCATCCCCTACTGGTGGATGGTAGTCGTCTATACGACTTGGTTCGGCCAGAAATCCAAGGGGATCCTGCCTTACCCTGCCGCACTTTGACTAGAGACATTTTCCTACATTAGTACGAGAACTCCTTAACATAGGCGGACACAACCTGTGTCCCAGCCTAGGCTGGTCCCTCCTGAAGTTGTCGAATGCTCAGGTCTGTAAGACTGAGTCTAGGCAGGCCCAGCCTAGGAAACTAGAGTTTCCCTGTTACCTTCTAGCTAGGGGATAACCTCCTGCTCAACTAGCGTATCTTATAGCTACTAGTTTACTTCTCCCCGGAAAGCTACCCTCGGGAGAGAACTAGGATTTCTCTATGGTGAACCCCACTGGGAACCAACCGGCGTTTTCTAACGCGGTTTCCTGGAAGTTTGAACTGTACTACTATAGGACACCCACTGGTAGCCCCATTCAGGATTTTACGCTGACACTGGCTTGAACATCTCTTGTTTGTTGGGTGGACATAATTCTGCCCATCCAACAAGGTCTGCAAAAACCATTCTCTCTCCACGTAGAGTTGCCCCTAGATAGACTCCACATATCCTCGAATGAATAATAAGATCTCATCTCCTGAGGTCTCCGGAGTAAGCTGAGCATCTGGAATCTTCGCGGCCTTGCACTGACCACGGTTTAAGAGTAGTCTCTCAGAGATAGAAAAGATGAACTTTTTATAACTTACAGCCTCCGAAATTCAGGCCTGCAGGGGAGACTCTTTCCCAGTGCGAAAGCCAGAGAGTACTGACCAAAACTGATAGCGGTAACTAAAGGTAAAGTTAGCTGCTGGTAACTCCTCTGATACCGGTGTTCTTAATGTCCAAACTAGGAGGGAAGACTCCTCTACGGAAAATTTAGAGGAGCCTTCCTTTTCCGCCTGGCCCACAGTTGTGACCAGACTTTCCCGGAATGGAGCTCTGCATTCCGTCTCTTGCAGACAACACTTCTTTGCTATGACTCAGCTCTAGCCAGCGTGTCTCCTAGTCTGGAGATACATGCACTCTTGAAAATTCTAAATTTCCTTTTACGTCTTCTGCAGAGCTACGGGTATGGAACAAACCCGTTGCCAGCTCCAGCTGGGTTAACCCCCAGTCTACCATCTCAAGTCCTAAGACTTGAGATACCTCAGCCCATCAAGTTCTTTTCAGGGCTTCAGGAGCAAAGGATGTACCGGAGCACTGTTTTCACCCTTAAAAGGATCCTAAGGCTTGGATGAACCAGGATTATTGAATTCGCACGCAAGACTATGCTTGACTTCTCGAGGCATCTAGTACGGTTCTGCCTATCCTCCCTTGTCCGGCGCACTTCCTTCCTAGTTGGAAGACCTTCTACAGCCGGAACCGTTCCAACTGATGTAGGCTAGTAACAAACCTTTGGGCAGCAACAGAAACTACCAGGAATAGGCAGAGGATGGTGGCTATAGCCGCGTCTGCCACTGTCAGGAGTCTCACTCCGTCGAGTAAACACTGCTTGCCGCTCTAAAGTTATCCTTAGCTCCCTTCTCTAGACAAAGGATGGCGGCAAATTAGGGCAGTACATTATCTCTGGACCAGACACTATCCAGCTGGAGCTGATCACTCCCCGCGAGCGAGACCAAAGCGCGAACCCTCCTTCAGGAGGTCCGCCATCGTGTTCTAATGGGAGACGAATTTATAACCTCCGTCCACGATTAGTCTCGTCCCATCTTGCTCGCTCTCTGTGACCTAGGATCCCTTATCTACAGGACCCGTAGAGGTTAAGGTACAGGAGGGCGTCAGCTTTAATGAAAGGTATAAACCTGCTTCAATAAACTGAGCCGATAAGGGTCAGGAACCAATTCACCCTTCCTGGAGCCTGGTTCCTGAACCACCCTGATGAAGGAGAAAACTACTAGCTATTGTTTCTGCTCATCTTACCAACTCCCTCTGTCGTCTCAGCCCTCTTCGAGACAGACAAGCGTCTATTGTACAGTAGGGACCTCTGTCCCCTACCATAGACGTTTAAATACTTGGGATGTTATCGACTTCCCCAGTGGCCATCTTAAGCTAGTGTCTACTGGCGTATATATTTTGCCTGGACTTAGGACAAACCAGAATCCTATCACAGCGATAATCTAACCAGAGTCCAACCTACGCTTAGAGTTTGGCTATACGCCTCAGTCTTGCTTACTGACCGAGGCTCCAACCTAGGAGCGTATCTGTTCCCTGCTGCGGACCTGAGATCCTTAACCTTCCCTCCGGGAAGGGGTCATTACTATTAGCGCCCACAGCACGGGAATGGACTTTTCGCAGAGTGTCCGTGGCCCGAACTTATCCAATCGGGATGAGCCTGAGGGAAGTTTCCCTCAATGGAGCTTCTAAACTGGACTACTCAGCACTTCTGGAGTCAAAAACTTCCGGTTCTCCTAAGAGACAAACATCTGCCGGTAAGGGACTCCCGCAAGGGAGACCCCTGTCTTGGCTTAGCTGGCTCGAGAAGGTAGCCAGATTTGACGCTAGCCTTGCGTCCGATCATCGGATCCCGGCCAACCTCTGACTGGGGTTTAACCAGTTTCTTCCCGACGGGACAACTCCTGTTCCGGCGTGAAGCTTCCTTCTAGAAAACCAAATCTGCGTCGCTCGCAGGAATCAGACAATGAGTCTACAACCCTCTGTGGTGGGAGCTTGGATTCCTTAATAATGGAGTGGCCGGGAGACAGAACGCAGGGCTATAATGAGAGCGCCTGCTCATAGAACTTCATAATGAGCCACGGAAAAGATTAAGTTCTAATAAGGCTTCAAGGGCCTCGTTAATCAAGGTCCCAGTATAGGATATGCTGGATCGATATTCAACGCTATACCTTTCAGGAGGAGTCCGGAAGAACAGTTTAATTCATCCTTACAAGGCAACTCTGTACTGGATGAGTTTTCCTAAAGCTTCAATTCAAGGCATGGAGCCACTGCGGCCATGCTGACCCTACAACCGCAAAAAGCATAAGGCAATATACTTCGCGGAATTGTTAGGGCCACTGGGGCCTACCACGAAGTATTTAAGCAAACAATATAGCTACCTATTGGAATTGTTAGGGCACAGGTGCCTTCCACCAAGCATTTATTCCTCCATTCCGAGGAAAAACGAGTTACGTTAACTTTAATTCAAAATACAAGAGCTCTAAACACCACCAGTTGTCACTGGTCTCCATAAAAATCAGCTGCTGCAGCTCTGTGAACAAAAGGAGACACGAATTAAGGATCCAAGATGGCGGCACCCTAGGCCGACCACACACCAACACAGTCTCCAAAAACGTATCATTAAAAAACGGTAAAAACACATTTCCAAACAGGAAAAACCGTATTAGAGCACTGATAAACAGTAATTGAAGTATTTCCCAAGCTTCAAGATCACTAGGTAAACACAGAGCAGCAGCTGAGACCAGAACACAGATGGAGATGTTAATAGTAGCGCGAGTCGTTACTTTTATCGAGGGGATTTCAAGACCCAAACTGGACCGGTTGAGCGAGGTTTATCTCTACACTCTGGCGCCAGGTCACATCCCGCGACTTAAGGCTCAGAGCACTTTGCGCATGATGTGCGCTATTCCAAGCAGAGCGCTCTTCTGGAGGGTGCCTGGGTGGAGATGGCCGCACTTCACCTCTCGCAGGGCAGTCTTGAGATTCTTGGACATTGCCCCCAAAGCTCCAATGACTGCTGGAACGACGTCCACCTTCATCTGCCACACTCACTGGAGTTCCTTTCCAGCTGAGAGTAATTACGGAGATGACAAGCTTTTGTCCAACTTCTCATTATAGTTATTGCCTCATACAAAACAAATGCATCTAGGGGGGTATAGAATGGGCCATAGGGTTAGGTTAGATACAGTAGGTTCGCCTATCCTATATTATGGGGCGCGGCGGCCCCAGAGGGCTCGGCTAGGTTACCTTTGCCATTAGCTAAGCCTTCGGGACGTCCATCTTTCGTGCTCGCTTTGCTGCTTTCCATTTTCATACTCCTACTTTATTCTGATCTTCCTGTTCCCATGCGTGTTGATTCTGTGTGGGAACACCTTCGTGCAAGGATTCCCCATTTCTATCGTCATACTTCATATCCCATGCTTTTCTCTTTGTTAGATCGCCATTGTTGTCGAAAAGGAGGCTTAAACTATTCAATGTAATAATATAAAAACGAATGCAATGCTTTTTCGTACGATTTTATTACTAGGATAGGTAAGGAGAGGGTCGTCAAATCCTTACTAAATCTTAATGACCATGATATAACCTATCCTATCTAACATAAACATACCTGACTGACTTAGATTAACCCTTGTCTGAAACTGCTGATTAATTTCACTTATTGCCTAAGCATTACACAGGGTTCTGCTTACCATATTAGCTGTACTGGGCAGCACATCAACATGGCGCCTGGACTGCAACACACTCACCCATAGGCGCAAAGCAGTAGTTGGGACTTGAAGGTACAGTTATGCACAAGCCATGCAGTTTAGTACAAAAAAAGAGGTAATAAAAACCAGTGACAATAAGGTAATATTATGTACTAGATTTGTCAACTTTTGTGCTAGCAATCCTAGCAACAGTTGTTTGCAAATTCATAAGATATCTACGAACACCCGCATCACTTAAAGAAACCTCATCACGATACAGTGAAGGTAGATCAAGGTTGTTTGCTCCACTTACAATCAGCATGTGATCTTTTTCGTCAAGGGTACTGAGATATTTGTTGACTTGGTCACGTCGTTCTTCATATTTTGGCGTGATGGGGGCATTCCACTGATTAACAGATGTACAATAACGCATCTCCGCTTGGGCAGAAATAATGGTAGCCTTGGGTAAGTTAGTCCTGAGATAAGAGTAAAATTTACTACACTGGTCAACAAAATCACTGTAAGTGCTGCCTTCAGTAATAGAGTTGGATGCAAGAATGACAACGACATAGTCAGGCTGCCACTCAATTGCACACTCCAACAACTGAGGTTTTTCCAGAAAGGTCTGATATGAGCCAGCAGAGGGGTGAAAGCAAAATCGTACTTGAAATGACTGTCCTAACATGGTGAAGTTTGACAAGCCAGTGGCAGCAAAGTCCCGCACATAGGAGTGGCCCAGAAGAAGAAGTTTATGAGGCTGCTGCATTACCAAGATCAAAATGCACAAAGTATATAAAACAAAAGCAAGTCCAACAACGAATGCTGAAAAGTTTACCTAACAAGAACTAAACTGGAGCTGGCTACAAAGAAACTATTAACACTTACATGTACAGTATGGCTAGTGAATAGCTAGATAAAATGTACAGTACGTGCAGTGTAGGTAATCTAAAGGTAAACAAATTATGTATGGAAAGAACTTCACTTCATTAATAAAATGCATAGTACATACAAAAAACACAATAGCTTTGTCATACCATATAGCTATAACGCATAGCATATATAGCTCACAAACCAGGTATAGCTACCTAGTCATATTTCGCTCGATAGCATATTCCTATTTTCATCGAAGTTTTATACCGGTACATAGGCAGGTACACAAAAAACGTACACACTACTAAAATACTATACTCAAGCACAACATCTAAGTTACAGATTACAGCTGTAAAACAAATATTCAGCCATTAATAGAGTGCTTTTAGGAAAGATTTTGTAACAATAGATATGCTCAGTACGAAAATTATGTATCTTTTCACACTTCTTGGAATTGTAATAGCCTACCATATCTGATGTTTGAAATAGAAACAATCACAGCAGCAGCAGTGAAGAGTGAAGAATAAGCAGCAGCTGGAGTGCATCAAGTGGCAGCCTCATATCATGGTGATTTGGTCCTGTTTCCACCTGTAAGGGGAAGATTTATTAAAAGAGACATCAATTGTTCCATGTGGAGGCTGTGCTCATTAGTGTTGTTCATTGGGAGACTGGTACCGGTATATACATCATCCAATTTGAATGTGAATAGATATTTTATCAATCGATGATTTTCAGCCACTTGAAGTAAATAAATAAGTACTTCGATGCATGAACGAACAAACGTGTGTGACACTTATTAAGCTATACATAGGGAAAAATAAACTGGGCACACAAGTTGGCAGAACCTGAAGGGATATTCACTGCTTTCAGGTGTTACGACGGGACGGCCCTCCCCTTATTTTGTCCCTTCAGGACTATGGTCCGATTGTGGCGCGGCCCCACTTAGGTGGTAACGTGGACCTGGGCCTGCAGTATTTGTCTGCAGGATCAAACGCCATCACTAATTNACGACGGGACGGACACTCAACACATTTGTGACAGCGGTTCCTTTCAGTCACACCGAGGAAACACCGAACGAGTTCTGATGACGTTACTGTAAACCTAGAATATAGACTATGTACTGGTTAACCAGGATCTGTCTCGTAAGTCTGTCATGCTGGATGTCTGTGGGTTGCCACATAAGGGGTATGGCTAACGTGGGTTAGTAAAAATCACTGGAATGTCTACTGTAGTTTTATATTTGGGAACAAGTCGGATTAGGTGTTGGTCTACACAAAACTGTTAGAGGGAGCACAGAGTAATAACGGCGGTACTACTTAGAGAGCAATAATAGTTGAATGTTCCAATGAATACTTTTGCAGTAGCGAGCGGGAGGCAGAGTTCCTCTGTCGTTAGCACCAAGACTCGCGTTCCCAGCCTTGGCTGGGACTTCTCCCCTTCAGTTTTGTATCGTCGATCGCGTCAGTATGCACGGCGCATAAGGTACCAGCTGTCTGTAAATGTGTTAGGATATCATGATACATGTATGTAGGTGAACGTGGTCGTCTAATTTAATTAGTTAATTAACTGCCGCGTGATTAATTAAGTAATTAATTACTGTGTCAAATGCATAGTACTATATATATATATATATATTATAATAAAAATAATACTGTTTCGTACAAAAAACGTATGTCACTAAAAAGTAGGGTAGAACGGGGTGATTTCACCGCGGGTGTTTTTTTTTTTTCATTATAGAGCCTATATCTCAAAATGAAATTGACATACAGGAAATCTGGAAGTGTCCAGTGGTAGAGGAGTTACTAAGGATCAAATTAGGCTATTTAAGATGCATTTCATTGCTATAGGGAGGGGAAAGGGCAGTAAATAATAAGAGTGAGAATTTTCAACTTTTTAGGTGTAGCCTACCTACTTTTTCATGTTTAGGTAATGTCTCATTATTCCCACAGATTATGAGCTCAAGCAGTATTTTGGTTAAGCTAGAGGTAGTTGACTGCATCATCTAGATGGGCCAAACTCACCGCTTGGATAAAAAATTTTACCCCCCTGCAAACAGTTTAAAGACAATTGCATTTGTCTACAAATTCTGTTAATTAAGGAACAATGCCGAGCCCATTATTTACATAAAAATTTCGCCCTCACACGAACAGTTTAAGGGGATCATTTACAAATTTTGGAATTTTCTTTATTAGTGGTCCGATCTTACTGAAATTTTCACATAATATGTAAAATAAAAAAAAACACTTTTTA
>LQNS02278174.1:11699579-11730091 GCA_001587735.2 Parhyale hawaiensis
GAGATAATTCGCTGCTGGCTCTCTCTTTGGTCGCAAGTTGCGGCGCCACAGAAGACACCCAGCAGAGTGACTCCACACACGTGGGGTGACGTGAACAACGTCACCTGGACTTCTTCCGAAGACTTTCAAGGTACTCAAGGTACAAGGTCCACTTTAACCAATTAGTGTCCACGAGACACGTTTGGTCGCATTCAAACAGCGCTGTTCCAACGGAAAATGATTTTTCACTTTGACGTAAGCGGGTGCATCCGGTCATCCTAAAAACCGAAATCGACCGGAATCGGCCGAAATCTACTGATTTTCCCCGGAAATATATATTTATTTTTCACATTCTCGCGCTAAGCAAGGCCTTTTGCAGATAGGGTTGGAATGTTTTATTAAAATATAAGAAATTGATAATATTTCTTTATTTTTTAATTTATTTTATTTATTTTTTATATTTTCCTAATGGGAAATTATACACTAATTCCTCATAGTTCTTCTCCAGCGTGCTAAAGATAATACGGATCACCTGTACAACTGTCACCCGAAATGCCTCGGGTGACAGTTGTACAGATGAGGAATATTGGGGCGGCAATTGTACAGGTGAGGAATATAGGGGTGACAATTGCACAGGTGGGAAAGACTGGTGTGACAGTTGTTCTGAGGGTTTGATCTGCTTAATTACTGATTACCCTAATCTAAACTAGCCTTACCTAACCTAGCTTAGCCTTACATAATCGAGCTTAACCTTACCTAACCTAGCATAGCATTACCTAACCTAAACTAGCCGTACCTAACCTAGTTTAGCCTTACCTACCTTATCTCAGCTTACCTAACCAGCTTAGCATTACCCAACCTAGCTTAGCCCTACCTAACCTAGCCTTAAATAACCTAACCTAGCCTAATTTTACCTAGCCTTAATTAACCTAACCTAGCCTTAAGTAACCTAACTTAGCCTTAACCAACCCAATCTAGCCTTGCCTACCCTAGCCTTCTAACATAACCTATCCTTCTACCCTAACCTAAAGTAACTTATCCTAGCCTTACCTAACCTAACATTACCTTACCTAATCTAACCCAGCCTAACTTCCAAACCTAGCCTACTCAACCAGGTCCTAACCTAACCTAGCCTTATCTAACCCAATATAATCTAATATTACCTAACCTAACATTACCTATCCTAACATTACCTAACCTAAGCCAACTTAACCAAGCCTCACCTAACCTAGCCTAGCTTTAACTAACCTAGTCTAGCCTTAACTAGCCCAATCCAGCCTTGCATGACTGAACCTAGCCTTATATAACCTAACGTAACCCAACCGAGAATTACGTTATCTAACAATACCTAACCTAACATTACGTAAATTAATCTAACCTAACGTCACCTAATCTAATCTAAGATATTTGGGTGCCAATTGTACAAGTGGATATGATGTGCGCGTTTGGTGGATATGCGCGATCGATCGGATCGATCGCGCTGCGCGTTTGGTGGATGTTGTAGGTATTAGGCCGTAATTTCGGGTATTTTGAACTATATTCGGGTTTAATGTCGGGTAGGTTAGGGGTGGCAAGGACTGTTTTTTTTTTGTTTTCCATTTTAAAATTTGAACGATCCACCAAACGCGCAGCTCGATCGATCGATCGATCGATCGCGCAAATCCACCAAACGCGCACAACAGATACACTGGGGTGGCAATTGTACAGGTGGGACATGTTGGGGTGACAATAATTATTGTACAGGTGGGATATGTTGGGGTGACAATTGTACAGGTGGGATAGGTTGGGGTGACAAATTGTTACGTTGTGAATTGTACAGGTGGGATATTTTGAGGTGACAATTGAACAGCTGAAACTTTTTGGGGGTGACAATTGTACCGATGGGATCTTGGGGTGACAGTTGTACTGGAGATCCGATAATACTTATAAAACAAGTGTTTTCCTGCTTTCCTCATACTTAAAATTTTTAACCCACAGTGATAGATCACAAACTAAGACAATTGCAAGAAATATCAAGTAGCTAAAAAATCCAGCGTAGTAAATGGTGGAGTGATAAATACCTATAAAAAGGGGAACAAGTTCAAGTTGCTTGATTGGGTAAATAATGCAAAAAGAAAGTAAGCCGAATTAAACAAATTCATAGTATTTCACAGTACAGCTGTGAAGATAATTAAAACTTTTATATATGTAGATCTAACTAGGTATTTTCTAAACTGAATTGCTGTTAGTAAAACAGTCTGCAGATGGCAGAGTCGTCAGTATAAGGGGTGATACGCTTATTTGTTCATGGAATTGGCACAAAATATGGCGCGCATTACATACTAGCTACAGGGTTGAGTAACTAGTAGCTATCTATTGTGTTAGGTACCTTATCTCATTAAGTAACCGAGCTTATAAGAGAATTTTAAATCTTTTAATATGGTCTCTGTTGATGATATTTTATTCAATTTTTTTTCTAATGGCAGCGCATGCGACGCTTTTAACCACATGTGTAATCACGTATCTTAACCAAGTCTGTAAGTAACCGAATTCACGTCGCGTGAAAACGTAATTTGAGAAAACAATATCACACTACGAATGCTCAAAAATGTAGGTAGAATGCATTCTTGTTGAATGAAGTTAAACTTAGAAGTGAATATGTAAATTTTGAAGTGTTTTTAAGTGATTATCACATCGATCTATAGTGCCTCAGTTAAAAAGAAAAAAAAAAGAAAAAATACATATATATATATGAATTAGCTGCCAGCAATCATCGGCGATTGAAATGGGTTCCCCGATTCTATCGGCATACTATATGTCCCTTGCTCTTTCCTCTCTGATATCTTTCTGCTCGGAAACGGAGGCTTAAACTTTCTGACTATAACATGACATCGACAATTCAAAGAGCTTTGGTTTATCACGCTCGCATAATCCCCGCTCGTTTGGGTGCTCGTTCGAAGGTCCAGGTAGGGACCCTTACCAACATCAATCTGTCTGGTAAAACTTCAATTTAAACCTTAACATATCACTTTCAATTTATATAGGTGTGAACACACATCTTAGATGTTTGAATCTGTTGGGGTGGGGGTTATTATCATTTTCCATTATAGCTTATGCTCTGTCGTTGCTAAGAAGTTTCTCTTTTGCTTCCGAGTCGGTACATTTCGGCAGATTTCGGTGTTTAGGGCGACCCGATTCCTGTAGATTTCGGTGTTTAGGGCGACCCGATGAATCTATATTAATAATTAGTTTTAACTCGCTCTTCCCTACCTACAATGTGTTTAGCGTGTTACATATAAGGACAATAGCGTATCCATGGCATGAGGCATATCAGAGGCTGCCTCGTGAAATTTGAGCTTGTGTTTCTCTCTATTAGTCCGATTCAGTCTAGACAAACTGTGTTGATATATTAACCTGACTGCAGTTTTGTGTCTCAAGTAATGAAGTCACAGGGAAGTCCTGGTTAGGCCTGCAGGCGTCATGGCAGACCATCGATGCGCGAGGAAAAAATGGCCGGTTCACACGTTAATCTTTTTAACGTATTCTTACAGCAGTTTTTCCGAATGCGCTGCTGTATCTCTTAAGTAGCATAAAAGTGGGCAGCTTCCGTGGTCTAATGCACTGCAGACTTGAAAAAATATAAGAAACCTCGCTGTTGACACATGTCAACTGACTTGGCGGATAACATTTTAACAAAACTTCTGGTAGCCACCCAGTCGTGCTTACAAACGTTCAGCTCTACATTCGAACAATCTACTGACAGAACTCGTTGAAATCGTTTGAAGCTGTGAACTCACCCTACGGCTGAGCTCACACGTCATCCATATCAACGCGTTCGCTCTTTCACTTGTTCCAATATGTTACTATGGCCTAGAAATAGTAGAAATAGGAGAAAATCACACTACTTTCTGAGTTTTATTTCACTCCAAAGTTGATATCCGTAACTCCCCTAGTGATACGTGACGAGGAAACTGATTTTACGGTAATCATTTAAGTAATTTTTCGTGGCGTACACAAAGTTGTCCTGAAGACGACGCTACAATATATTCGGATGAGTGAACGCGTCGAAATGAATGACGTGTAAAGTCTAGCCAACGTTATACCAGAGTAACCAGACATCAAGACCATCCGAAGAGCATATGGCTGTAACTTAGCAGTCACGTCACACTACAATTTGTTTTTCTCTAAGGTAGCCACGTGATAGGTCAAGATCCTTTAGACGGAGTGTGTCTAGGCGGTTTTGGATCGCTGCACCTAACCAAAGTTTTATATTATCATTTGTAGAGATCGTGTGTAATGGTAATATAACTGCCCCTGGTGATGAAGCCGTCAGCATACTGTGCAGCAACTTATTTTTTCCACAAGAACTTTAAATGACTACTCTTGATACGATCCGCGTGACTTACACAGGATTCGTACAGTCTTTGCAAGCTAATTTACTCAGCAGCAATGCGAGAGCTTGAAATAATCCAACTGTACGACTTGTAGCCAACTGGATCTTACAAGTCCGTGCAGGCTAATGTGTTTGAGAGCAATATGCTGTAAATTATCCCTCGTGAGAAGTTCATACATTTCGGCTGACTTATACAGCAATTGTACAGTCGATAGAAACAAGCCAACCTATCCGAGAACAACTTGCAGTGAATTGACTCGAACGAGAGGTTGACACAATCCAAATAGCGTATACAGATATACTAACTCGCTGCAAGCTTATCTATATAAACACAATTTGCATTGATAATTATCTCAGTACGGAAGGCTAATACGATTCCCCCTCGTGCGTGCGCAGAACTTATAATAATCCCCCTCGAGTCCCGTCTGAGCTGGTCTTGCTGGGCCTCAGTCAAGTTCTCTCTAAACGACAGTCACCAGATTGTCTCTGCCCCAATTGGCCTTCCTACAATAAACGTAACAAACACGGGCGGCGATTAGCGAGGCTGCGTTAAATGGGCAGAATTAAGGGAAAACTTGAGGCCCACGGCTGTCGACACTTAGAACGAGACCGTTGTTGCTGCTTAGACAGGATTGTGGGACCGTGTTTGTCTCTAGCAATTAACCTTCTCACTTAGCTTGCCAGAGGCTTGCTGCGGCAGTTGTGCTATTATCTCTTGTCTCGCTGGACGTTATTTCACGTGTGAATTAAAGGCTCAGAGAGGCTTTGTCTTGCGTATGGAAGAAAAATTAATTGTAGAGAGAAACTCACTGAAGCTTTATTTAGGATGTGAGTTGTTGGTGCGTACAAAAAAGTTATTTTGGCCACAAGAGGGAATGGGAGTCTTCGTCTTGTCAATAGAGAAAATACGCTATTGGTTATTGCAAACAGAAAAAACAGCCCGATCTTCGTTAAATATGTGAATCATCAACTCGTTGACACACCTGGAAATGTTATTTCCAGTAGCGGATCGTGTTCGTCGACTGTGGAACTGCAACATCGCTTACAGATTCACTGTAAGAATTGCTTTTTTTATTTAAACACTTGAAGAAAACGCACTTACTACATTAATAGTTCTCGATAATATAAAGTGCACTACGGGGTGCTGCCGTCCCACGGTTCTCTTCTTCCCCCACGAGCCTCACGACTGGTTATTTCTTATATTAAAGGCCCGGTGAGGCTCCTTCAGTTGCTTGTTCTCACAGAAAAATTATTTTATTCGTAAATAAAAAACCGTTGAAGATTCCTTTAGTTTGCGAGTCCTTGGTACATACAGAAATGTCACTTCACTGATGAGAGGCCTGGTGAAGTCTACTTCACACGACGATTTTTTGCAAGGTGCTTTCACTTCATTCACAAAATTCGAATGCGGTCTGGGTCTGTTTATGCGACAAAAATTGCGCTGCTTCCTGCCTTGCTACTCACACGCAATTTGAAGAGGCGCGTAGGAAGCTTTACACCAGCGACACTAAGCTAGCTCATCTGGCGGCTTTCATTTGAACGTAGCCTTTTATAAAGGTAAAGGTAAAGTCAACTTAGACCACACCCTCACCTGGGAAACCCACATGCACTGGTTTGTGCGGCGGGTATAGGCCCACCGGCCCCAGATGAGTAAGTGTAGTCGCAGTCGCCCTCGGGTCACCAAGAACTATGGCGCCAATTTGACGGAACGAACAAATGACCCGAGACCCCCCACCCCCCTCATCTCTGAGGAAGGCAGTTCTGCCACAGCGCTGTGCATGCACACACAACTGCCGAGTCAGCACACCAAGATCTGCAAAGAGCTCGAGAGTCTGGCGGAGTATCGAACCAGCGAGCGATACATGGTGTTAGAGCTGAGAACGGAAGCATGCAGCTACCGTGGCAGCAGGTAGGTATTGAAATACTGTAGACTAGATATACAGCCGGTGAAATTTTACAGACGCCGATTATAAGCAATTACAAAAAAATATTCAAATGTTGTGCTGTGAAAACAGCGGACAAAATACTATCGTCTGCAGCGGGTTTGAGACTTCCGTTAAACCTAAATAGGTATAGTATCTTACTCAGGCCCGACCACCTCTGTACCATTAACGGCTTTTTTTCTGTCGGAAGTCATGGGGGCACAGAAGCCCTATACCTTAAATGGTAGACCCTGAGTAGAATTGGGTTGATATTTGTTGCCATCGGCTTTTTCATCGTGTGAGAAGGACCAGTTAAAGTTCATATGTATTTTTTACATTTATATGTGAATACATTAATTTACATACATGCGATAGTTTAATTAATTTGTTTCATCAACCTCGCATCCATAAGCATCGTTGAGTCAGCGCCAGCAGTAGAAAATCGCAAAGCTCTCAGATTTATAATTTACACCAGATTTAAAGACCATGCAAAACTCTAGGGGTTTCGTTTGCTGAGCAAATTGACTTGATGGTTAGCACTTTTAAGAACTTTTTTGTCAGCACACAATTGTGTTAACGAAGGCTCAACAAAACTTTTGTACGTTATAACTGAGAGAATCTATTCATGTGGCTGCCGTGTGAACCCTGCTTTAAATTACTGTCAAAACAATATTTTCTTTTTAAGAGAGGTCACTAATCGATTCATGTAATATTTTCTGTGATTGTACAATTCAACATAATTGAACTTGAGAGCAACAGAATGGCTGTGTTCATTGTGTATTGGCCCGGCCTGTATATTTGCATTATAGGCCTTGCAGTTTTGATTATTATTTTTTTTTCAGTTTAAAGTATTACTGTAGTTTTCAAGACAAGTTACCGCTTTCAATATTGTTTTTATCAGTAACAAAATCTATATTATTTATTTTTCAGGTATGCTACTGCTAGGATGATATCGTATTTTTCTTCAAAGAAGACCGATGTATCAAAGCTGTAAGTGTCAAGAACAACGGGTGTTATTTCATGGTACCTAAGTGGAAAATGGATTGGTTGTAAACCTGAACACTAGTGTACAGTATTAGTCTATCTCCGCAATCGGCCACAATAATTTTTTACTTATAACTAGCGTCTAGATTTTCTAACTACATTTAACTAGCGCCTGGAACCTATCATTTGATCTATGGAGGACCTCGACCTATTTTTTTAATTTGTAGCCAGTATTTTCAATCCTAGCTGATTTTTGGGCTGTATGAGCAGCTAATCTATCCTTCTATTTCTGGGGTTAGTTCTGCTCTTATGAGAAACCTTCCTGTACTTATAACCACCGACTTCATATTTCTGCTACTTACATCCGTTTATTATTTCATTTCTCTGCATAAAGTCACCTGATTTATTTTTCTACTAACACATAACTCGCGTCCAAACAAAATTCCCATGCTTATAATCGGCGTATGTAAAATTTCGCACTCTAGCTGTAACTCTTGTCTACAGTATTTCAATACATATAACCCGCGTCTAGAAAATTCGCTACGCTTAACACTCGCTTACAATATAGACATATATATATACCCACTTATAACGGAACTGACATTGACGCGCTCTCCCTACTTACGGTCACACTTACAACACCGTAAATTATCTTACACACATTTCCAAGTGAAGAAACTTGTAGCAATGCTCTATCAGAAAGACTGTGCAGCAGCCAGGGCTCCGCAGTCGAGCAGACAGTTATATCGGAGCGAAGGATATGGCAGCGAAATGCAGGAGCAAAAGGAAGATGTCAGGCAGGCTGCGCTAGTGTTAGCTGTGACCATAATTTGCGCTAAGGGTTCCTCGTGCGTTTCCGAAACGCTGTCTTTAAAGGCGGTTGCCAGATGCCGGGGAAGCCGTGCGAGCTATAAGGCGAAATTCTTGGGATAGAAAGAAATGAGTCCAGGGATCTAAAGAGAATTTATCCCACAGTGCTCGGGTGAAGTTATTCTAATAGAAAACAAGTAGCAGATGGAGCAGTGAGTTGCATTATCCAGATGCGAGGTGCTTAATATAAGCTCACAGGGAAGGGCTCATAGGGTGTGAAGAATATTTATTCCACAATCCTTGGGTGAAGTTATTCTAATACAAAACAAGTAGCAGATGGAGCAGTGAGTTGCATTATCCAGATGCGAGGTGCTTAATATAAGCCCATAGGGAAGGAGTCATAGTGTATTAAGAATATTTATTGCACAATCCTGGGGTGAAGTTATTGAAAGAGAAAACATGAAGTAGATGATACAGTGAGTTGTATTTTCTAGGTGCCAAGTTTTCTACATAAACCCTCTAGGAAAAACAGTGACTCACAGTATTTGAAGGACATTTATCCCATATAATGCTTGGGTGAAGTTATTCAAATTGAAAACTAGAAAATAATGTAACTTCTAGACTTGAAGTAAAACTTGATTTCAAACGTTGCTACGGTGTTCATTCCCTGCTAGATAAAAAATATAATAATTGTGTGCATTAATCGTTATCCTCATTATGCGAAGATACGCAAAACTTACCGTGCAATTTCCAGCTCAAATGATTTACTTCCCAGTTTGAATTTGGCTGTTTTGTTGGTGATTTAATTTTATACCTCCTGATAGTAGAACTTCTTCGGCTAGGTTACATTGTCATTACCGTTCTAACTTTAAATTTTAAGAAAATAGGGTATAAGCTGCTAATTTAAGTAGAAATTACCGTTCTAGGTTTGGAATTCCTAAAAATATGATATATACAGTGGGGGAGGGGAATAAGTGCTCGTGCACCAAGAAAACATGAAATTCATTGATTTGCGAAGCTGTGAACAGACGGAAATGTTAAAGAAAGAATTCGAGTAACGTGAACATCCTGTTTACTGCAATTAGTTCATTCATAACAAAGAAACAGACAAATAAAAAATTGACTCAAAATTAACATTAGATGAAGCCCAATGCGTTTTTCGAATTAATTACACGGCGCTTTTGGGAAGGCTGAAGTTGTGCAACTTACCCGCAATAATGAAACCAGTGGACGATCTCTTCCTGAAAGCGTTTGAAAGTGGGCTCCACACGCACTACCACTGGCAAAAAAAAAAAAACACTCTCTATTTCTGGAGCTCATCTTTGGAATGATCTTCCAGCTCCTATATAAATGCGACTGATTTCAATCAGTTCACCACAATGACGCAATCACATTTTGAGAATTCCAAATAGTTGTGTCCAACATTTGCTCAACGAGCGCGATAGTTACTTGATCCTGGCAAAATTTCAGCTGGGCTGTATCTTTTCTCACTTAGAAATAAAAATTTGCGCTGATATCTCTTACGTATCAATAGTACTTAGACTTAGGTTACTTAATACTAAGCACCGTATTCTTCTAATACTAGCCATTCTTTTCTAATGAATTTTTCACACGACTTGGACAAAAAATAAATCAATATCTTCTGCAAAATATAATAATTATGTTACGTGTGTAACGGGCGGACACTTACTAACCATCGAAGTAAATCTCCATGCCAACTATCAACTTTTCCCCGTGTTTGCTTCCAGATAGAATACCTCAGGATACTGCGCACACATGGATAAATTCTTGTCCATTACATGTAGTCGAATCACAGTCGAAGCGTTAATTTCGTAATGCACACCGTACCTCTGACTGTAATGTGAAACTTAAATTTCTTTCATTTTTTGTAATATATGAAACAAGAACAATGTTCCCTATGCTAACCTTAACACAGAATACTGCAAGCTGCGGCGCCCTTGGTATGTTTAACAATGCAGCTAAATCGCAGAACACGAGTGTTTTCTTTGTCTCTTTCTCTCTCACTCTTAAAAAAAAAGGAAATTATTAGCTGGTATGTCTATTCTAAATTTCACGGATCCACCGTTCACACTGCTCTGGAAACCTTGCAAACGTATCCTTTATAAAATTAGCGATATAATGCCCTAGCTTATTTTTTTCTGCAAACTGTATTTCATGTTCTCATTATACGTTTTTCGCATGAACTCTAACTAATCGACTTTTTTCTTAACGGCAGATAGTGTCACGATCATCTCCTTAACAACATGTCGCATTATTGTACCAGTGACCCTCTACAGATCAAATGCTAATTATCTCTTTTGTGTTATTCATATGATGGTATTAACAATGAAAACCTTAACTTTGTTGAACACAGCATCCATATGAGAAGCACATGAGATTTGATTTGAGTTCAAAGACTTGATACGATTGAGAAACAATGCAGACCAGGTGTTCCAAGGAAGATCTCTTTAAGATTACATAAAAATTTGGGATGACGAATAAAAAATCCAATAGTCACCCGAAAAGATTGTCAGCATTATTTGCATTTATCAGGCGTTCACGAAATTAAAAGAACAATAAGTAATGAACTACACAGCGATAGTGTAAACAGGCTAAAGTCGCGTAGACAAACGAAGTCACCACTCCCTGTTGAAACGACACACTCACAGATATGAGGTTAAAATTGGCAAATGAGCGTAAAGATGAGTCAGATTCTTATTGGGAAAAGTTTTACGGACAGATGAGGTAATAAGATTGAGTTGTTTGGTCGTAATACTGGGAATCATGTATGAAGGAAAGACGGCGAGAGTACGTACTAATGAGCACATTACAACTGTCAAATTTGGTGGTGTCGGGCTCGGTATTGTCGGCTCCTCTATTGTTAATATTAGAGGACTGCATGCGAACCTCGCGGAGCTCGACTTTGTGTCCCGTGGTGTGGAAGTCGTGTTCTGCTCCGAGACATTGGTGGCTGGTAGGAGGCACGATGCTGAGCTTGCCTTGGCGGGTTTTCAGTCCCCTTTTCGAAGGCTATGTGGATGGGGGCCTGGATTCCGTGGAATGGCCGTCTATGTCCGGAGCGGATTCTGTGCTTACCGGCAGTGAGTGCACGAATGCGCCTGTCATGAGATCATCGTTGTGAGGGTGTGTGGCCGACTAAATAATTATTATTTATTCTGCTTATGTCGGAGCCCTGCAACTGCTGATTCACTTTTTGACTGTTTATTGACGGCGATGGCCTCGATCCAAAGCACGGATTCCAAGGCAGCGTTTGTTTTTGTGGGTGATGTCAATGCACACCACAGGGACTGGTTGGGATCTGCATCACCGACTGATTGTCATGGTGTGGCTGCGTTGGACTTTTGCACTTGTCTAGTTGTGTGCAGCTAGTTCGCGGGTCCACGCATATTGCTGGTAACTGTCTCGACCTCGTTATGACTGATGTCCCGGACTTGATGACGGTGACAGTTGGCTCCCCTATTGGCTCTTCAGACCACTCACACCTTGTTGTGTCCTTGGATCTCAACCAGGTCGTTCCTGTGGTGGACACCGGGAGAGTGGTATTCGTTAAGAGCAGGGCTAACTGGGTGGCTATTACTCAGGCAGTAAGAACGTTACCTTAGCGCCAGATTATTCACAGTGAAGATCCTGTCTCTGAGCTTAACAACTTGACTGTGTCCATTTTGGAGAGGTTTGTCCCAAAGAGGACTATTCTTGTTAGGTCACGGGATAAGCCGTGGTTTGACGACCAGTGTCGGTTAGCTTTTGAAGCTAAACAAGCGGCTTATCAGGAATGGCGACGTTCGCGTGACCGCACGTTGTGGCAGACTTATGTTGATCGTAGGGCCGAGGCTAAGCGTGTGTATGAGGCGGCACAGCGTCGTCTGAGGCAGCGGTCCAGGGTGTCTCTGCTGAGTATTGACCATCCACATCGTTGGTGGAGTGAGGTAAAGGGTTCAGTGTTCGGTGCTGAACCTTCTTTGCCGCCCCTTGTTGGTCCAGGTGGGGGCATCATTACTGATCCCTTGGCAAGGGCGGAGCTTTTGTCGGCTCACTTCGACGGGAAGCAGAGCAGAGATGTTATTGCATTGCCTCATGGATGTCACCCTGAACCTCGCTTGACCTCTTTGGCGTTCAGATCTGGTGCAATCAGGGTGCTGCTTGAGGGCCTTGATCCGTATGGAGGTGTGGATCCGGTGGGCATATTTCCTTTGTTTTATAAGCAGCTGGCTGATGTTCTTGCCCCAAGCTTGCAGTGATCTTCCGGCGCCTGATACGGCTGGGAAGTTTTCCTCGTTGTTGGCGAAATGGGAATATTACTCCTATTCCCAAGGGTCCGGTGTCGCCCTATGTGGCCAACTATCGACCCATCACACTGACGCCCATTTTATCGAAGGTGTTCGAGAAGTTAATCGCTGGTATGCTTGGTCGTTTTGCTGAGGTTGCGGGGTTGCTGCCGGCTGGTCAGTTTGCGTACAGAATTGGCTTGGGTTGTTGTGACGCTCTCTTGTCGGTGTCACACCATTTACAGTCTGCGCTGGATTGTAGGTCGGAGGTACGCCTTGTCCAGTTGGACTTTAGCGCGGCGTTTGACAGAGTTAAGTCACAGGTGTTTATTATATAAGCTGGAGTCCTTTGGTGTGGGTGGTAGATTTTGTCAATCATTCGCGATTTTGTTTCTGAGCGAACGCAGAGTGTGTCTGTTGACGGCGTTTTGAGCGCCTCAGTCGGAGTGGTGTCTGGTGTCTCTCAGGGCAGTGTGCTTGGCCCGCTGTTGTTCGTTCTCTATACTAGTGACATGTTCTCTTCGCTTCAAAACACGTTGATCAACTATGCCGACGATTCCACTTTGATGGCAGTGATACCTGCTCCTCGCCTGCGTGATGCTGTCGCTCGGTCTCTAAATAGGGATTTGTCAGGCATAAGTGCATGGTGCTCGGCCTGGAGTATGAAACTGAATGCCAGTAAGACCAAGTCGATGACTGTCAGTCGGTCTCGGACACTTTGTGCCGCTGCATCCCAACTGGAGATTGATGACACTTTACTTCAGGAGTCTAGCTGCTTGGAGATTCTTGGTGTTGTGTTTGATGAGAAGCTTACTTTTGAGCCGCATATTAGGAGGTTGGTGTCACGTGCTTCAAGTAAGATTGGGCTCCTGCGCAAGGTGAATGCCGTGTTTGGTGATAGTCTGGTTGCCCGCAGATGTTTTTATGCGTCTTTGCTACCTGTGTTGGAGTATTGCTCATCGGTCTGGACTTCAGCTGCTGACACTCACTTGCGTCTGTTGGACCGACTTGTTAGTTCAGCCAGCAGGCTGTGCCTTGATAATGATATAGTGAACCTGTCCCACAGGAGAAGAGTAGCAGAGCTATGTATGTTTTATAACGTGTATAATAATGAGAGGCATTGGTTGTATTCTTCTCTCCCTGCCCTCAAGGTTTTTGGGAGAGAGACTCGTGCTGCGTGTGGAGCGCACGCTTTCACTTTGGAGGCTGTCAGATGCCAAACTAATCAGTTCTGTCGGTGCTTCATGCCCTGGTCGGCTAAGGTTTGGAATTTGTTGCCGGTATCGGCTTTTGGTCGTATTGGCCTGAAGGCGTTTAAGTCAGCTGCTAATGGTTTTTGCTGGATTTCCTTTAGCAGCGTTTTGGGCTTCCCGGTGTTGCATGATGTTTCATTTGGGTTGTATTACCTGTCCGTGGGAGCTCAAGCGTGAAGTTTTAATAATAATAATAATAATAATAATAATAATAATAGTAACAACAATGACTCCAAGCATAGTGCTAGGACTACACACGAAGCAGTGGCTTGCTGAAAACAACTTTTGTCACCTTACAATAGCCGAGGTAGTCCCCGGACTTTAATCCAATTGAGAGCTTATGGGGACAGTTGAAAATTAAAATCCGGGGCAGAGGTCCAACAAACAGCAGAAATCTGAAGATTATTTGCCAAGAAGAATGGAGGAAAACACCTTCTAAAGTATGCGAATCGTTCATTAAAATTTACAGGAAGAGATTGGGTGCTGCTGAAGTTAAAAATGGCTTTGCTACATAGTATTAAATGGAAATTACATTTTTTTGTGGTGTATGCGAATAATTTTTTCGCCCTTGCAAGAGATTGTGTTATTTTCTTAAACAAAGAATATCATTTAGTTTCATATGTATATAATGACAGTATACAATCGTACAAGTAATTTATCCTCATTTTGTTCAGGTGATATACTATGAATAAAAATATTAAATATTTTCATGTCGATTAACATATATTTCCTCCACTATAAGCCAGTTTTAATGTTGATTACCTCTGTAGCTTTTTAATACTAAAAATAATTTGTATTCGGTCAGTTTCAGAAAGTATTACCGTTCGACATTTCTTATATTAACAACTAGACATTTCCGGCTTGTTTATAATTCTATTCCAATTCTATTGTCATTTAGTGAAAATAGGAGGGCATCCGGCCAGTTGCTTAAATTTCTACTATTATTCAATAATTTTTTTTTTTTCGTTCAGGAAAAATAGGGTGTATCCGGTAGGCCTAGAGGACCACAGACCCTCTCAATATCTGCCAATGAGAAACTTTTTCAGAGAATCCCGCCACTCTCCTGTTGGTTCTTTGGAAACTTTTGAAATCAAGCGCCTCGGTGACAGGACGGGCTGAGGCGGCTCTCACTGGCCTGCCTACCGAGTGTTCTTCTCGGAGCATAAGAACAGCCTGATCTCTTGTTTGTGGATGGAAATGCGAGTTGTTCTTGTTACCCTCGAGCAGCTTGCTCTCTTGTTTGTGACTGGAAGTGCGAGTTGTTCTTGTTACCGTCGAGCAGCTTGCTCTCTTGTTTGTGACTGGAAATGCGAGTTGTTCTTGTTACCCTCGAGCAGCTTGCTCTCTTGTTTGTGACTGGAAATGCGAGTTCTTTTCGGTACCCTCAAGCAGTCTGATCTGTTGTTTGTGACTGGAAATGCGAGTTTTTCTCGGTACCCTCGAGCGGCCTGTTCTCTTGCTTGCGGAAGGAAATGCGAGTTCTCGGTACCCTCGAGCAGCCTGTTATCTGTTTTTGCGGCGGGAAAAGCGAGTTCTCAGTACCCTCGTGTTCTCTTGTGCTCTTGTTTGCGGCGGGTAATTAAACGGCTGCATTCTCGGAGCCCTCGAACAGTTTCATCTCTTGTATGTGACGGGAAATTTCACTGCGGAATTCTTCTTGAATTCTTGGAAAAGCGTCACCATTATCGTTTGTTTGGATGAGGCCATGCCAATATATATTGCATCTTTTAAAAATTTGATTTGAAGCAGGCGTGTCTTGTATATCCTTGACAGCAGAATCATTTCTCCAGGCATGGAAAATACTAGGCAGCAGATGAAGTCAATTTCTTTGCCATCGTTTATGACTGCAAGGCACGCCAGTAGATTAATAAATAAAAGAAGTATCGTCATATCCAACTGCTAGAGTACCTAATGGGGAAAAACAGCAAACGTTTCTAGGGAAGCAGCGTGTGGAACATGCCGGAATTAATTGGTCTCTTCTTTTCTCAGTCAAATTGGCTTTACAGAGCGAATTTTCCTTTGCTGCGCACACGGAACTGTTATCCTCTTTCATCGTTGGGTTCTATATTGTTTTCCCTCGCTCCAGTTTTTAATTTCGCTCCCAAAAGACTCGCTTTTTGCAGCTGTGCGCGCACCCGCTCGCTTGTTGCTGCCGCCCTCCCAAAATTCGTATTGTTTGCTTCGTCCCGCAAACGCTGCCGACCTGAAGGCTATTTTGACGAAGGAAACATGTTGATGTACGCAGTGTGCTGCGTTTTACGAGCTAAACCAGTTGGCGGAATGTGCATTTTTATTGCCTAAGACTACTTTTTGTTTAAATTGCTGTTGACAACAGTATGCTTGTATAATATTTGTTAAGCTAGGTATGTTGATAAAATATGCATTTTACTGCCTATTACCCTCCTCCAAAAGTGCTATTAGAAGCAATATTGCTAAATGGAAATTATAAAACAAACTAAGTTTGTTAGCGGAATGTCCATTTTGGTACTTTACGTTAAACTTATCAACTGACGTAATATCCCTTTCTATTACAACAAACGCTAGATGTATTACGTTATGGTAAATTATGTGACACTTGCTTAGCAGAATATTGTGCTCTTATTTAAATACAAGTACAACCGTCAAAATGATGAAAATTTGCGTGTTTATGTCTGAAACCGTATGAAGTTACTCATGCTAAGCATCTAGATCTGTATTTTGTCTTAATCTGTGGGTATGTTGTTGCAAGCACGTGCTAAATTCATCGAGCCAAGCAGAGCTGGGATTTGGTATTTTCTCTATGCCGCGGAGTCAGTATTCGGTAGTTAAAAAATGTGTCAGTCGGCTCGGTATTTCGGCATTTTTCTAAGAAACACACCGAATGATAAGGTATTTTTTTAGTATTTGGTTCGATATTATTATTAAAACTTCGGGTGGGCCCCCACAGACAGGAAGCATAACCCAAATGAAGCACTTTGCAACCCGGAAGCCCGAAATGCTGCTAAAGGAAAGCCAGCAGAAAGCCATTTACAGCTGACTTAAACGAAGGACAGCCAGCACGGCCGAAAGCCGAAGCCAGCAATGCGTTCCAAACCATAACAGACCAGGCTACGAAGCACCGACCGAACTGATTAGTTCGGCACCTAATATTCTCCGACGTGAAAGAGTGTGAATCGACCGCAGCACGTGTAACTCCCCTACAGACTTTGACGGCTGGGACAAAAGAATACAACTGATGCCTCTCATTATTGTACACTTTATAAAACATGCAGAGCTCGGCCACCCCCTCTCCTGTGGGACAGTTTCACCAGGTCATTATCTACACACAGCCTGCTGGCCGAGCTAATAAGACGTTCCAACAGACGCAGGTGACTGTCAGCTGCTGAAGATCAGACCGGTGAGCAATACTCTAACACAGGCAGCAAAAAAGTATAAATAGCATCTGCGGACAACCTCACTGTCACTAAACACAGAATTCACCTTACGCAGGAGCCCAATCTTACTGTAAGCACGTGGCAGCAGTCACCTAATATTCGGCTGCAAAGTAAGCTTCTCATCAAAGACAACGCCAAGAATCTCCCAAGACCGACTGACAATCATAGACTTGGTCTTACTGGCATTCAGCTTCATACTCTAGGCCGAGCACTATTCACTAATGAGTGACAAATTTCTATTCAGAGACTGGGCGACAGCGTTACGCATGTGGGGAGCAGGTATCACTGCTATCAAAGTGGAATCGTCGGCATAGTTGATCATCGTGTTTTCCAGCGAAGAGAACATGTCACTATGCAGAACGAACAACAGCGGGACAAGCACGCTACCCTGAAAGACGTCAGACTCCACGACTAAGGCACTCAAAACGCCACCAACAGACACACTCTGCCTTCGCTCAGAAACAAAATCACGAATGATTGATAGAACCCTCCCACCCCACCAACCAACTCCAGCTTGTATAATAGACTCCTGTGGTTGAACCTATCAAACGCCGAGCTAAAGTCTCAGTCTACAAGGCGTGCCTTAGACCGATAATCCAGCGCAGACTGTAAATGGTGCGGCACCGACAGCAAGGCGTTACAACAACCCAAACCAGTTCTATGCGCAAACTGACCAGCAGGCAGCAAACCCATAACCTCAGTAACACGACCAAACGTACAAGCGACCAATTTCTCGAACACTTTCTATAAAATGGGCGTCAGCGTAATCGGCATGTAGTTGCCGACATGGGGCGACACTGGACCCTCGGGAATGGGAGTAATATTCCCAGTATGCCAACAACGGGGAAAATTTCCTAACCGTATCAGGCGCCGAAAGATCACTGCTAGCTTAGGGGCAAGAACGCCAGCAAGCTGTTTACAAAACAGAGGAAACATGCCCACAGGGCATGTAGATTTAAAAAAGTCTTTATATATATGTTTTAGGGTGATGCAACCTGCAATAATGTTCCAGAACTCATCAGTAGAGTCCGGATTTATTGCAGTTTCCGGCGTTAGTGCAATGTTGTTGTTGAGTTACCTCCAAGAGGGTGGAGTTTGAACACTACCCTCTTTGACCGTATGGGAGAAATAGTGATGGCGTTTGATCCTGCAAGCAAGTATTGCTGGCCCTGGTTCACTTTACCACCTAAGTGGGGCCGCGCCACAATCGGACATAGTCCTGAAGGGACCAAAAAGGGGAGGGTTTGAGTGAAGTGCAGTGGGCCACGCCGTACCCACACGACAGGACGCGCCCCTGGACACGCCAGGGCCCTCCTCCCACACTCCTCAGCAGCCCACCAAGCAGGGCACAAGCTTCAGCTCCAACCCGACGTTGCCGGGTGCGCGGAACAGCGAGGCATGCCCCACCCAAAGGCCGCCGGCGACAGAGAAAGAAAGCAAGCGAGGACGCGCCCCACCGCGCGGACCCGGCACCACACCGCATCACTCCATGCTGCATTTGGGGAAATTGCGGTCAACGCAGCAAGTTAGGTACTGTTGCTGGTCAAATTCTCGAGGGAAGTGGCCACTATGCAACACGTAACGTTTGCTCTTGCCCTTGGGAGGTGAGGCTTCTATATAAATTACGAGCCCATCGAGTTCCCAGGGCGGTAGCGTTAGTGTAATAACTACAATAAGTGCAATAACTGCAATGAGAGCTATGAATGCAATATATTAAGCCGTATTCACATTTCCCTCATTTTAATGAAGTTCACTCAAACTGATGGACGCCGCGCGTTGATTTGAGAGAAGCAGCTGCAGCAAACGCGGTGGACTGAAGAATGAAGCATGTCGCTTTTTTTGGACGCGCTGCGTCATTTAAATTCAGTAAACAAAACTTATAAATGCTAAATTTATCTTCTGCAGCGTTCACAGATCATGGACTAGTTGACAATTTTTTTATCTTCACTTTAATGATCAGAATCACTGTACGTACTCAGGTTTAAGAGGAGCAAACTAGAAAACCCAAAAATGTTATGAGAACACGGATGCCATATTTGATTTGGTAATAGAACTGATTGCTCTGAGTTGAGTTCTCTTCTGTCGGTTTATCTGGCTATAAGTATTTTTAAAATAAGGCATTTCTATAAAAATCAGTGTATAAGATTATGTGACACGAATGTGACTTCAAACCGACGCAAAATATAGAGGAGTATGTAAAGAAACGATATAATAACTGAACACGCAGCGTCATTCATACGAATGAAGCAAACTTCTACGTGTGGACAGAGACAAAAAAAAGTTGACGCTCAGCTCGTGTTCATTTTCGTGATTGAACGCGTTACTACGATGAGGGACGTGTGAACTGATGTCACTTATTATCACTGTCACGTGTCACAAGACTTCAAACGCCATGACAATTGATTCCCTTATCAATTATTGTTCCATGTATTTGTTGGGGTAAAATATAATTGAGTTGCAAAACCTTAAAATCTGACGATTAAATTTTTATAACCTTTTTCCTTCTGAAGAAACATCATGGAAACAGGTAAAGCGGGATATTTGCAAGAATTATTTCCGCCATTGGGAAGAATTGTCAACTAGCACAAGCGCAATGTATACCTACTGACAATTGGTATTTGGAACTGAAATACATAGGTGTAAGTTGATTCACTGACATGCTATTGCCGTTTGCTATCCGACTTTTTTTTGTCCTTTCAATTTTTTGCCGTATTTGCCTTTTCTTTGTTGCCTATTTCTTCCACTTCTGTTGCTTAGGTGCAAAAAGTGCAATTTTAGGTGCAATAAGAGCTATTTTTAGGTGCAATGAGAGCAATTTTTAGGTGCAATAAGAGTAATTTTTCGGTGCAATAAGTGCAATTTTAGGTGCAATAAGTGCAATTTTAGGTGCAATAAGAGCAATTCTTAGGTGCAAAGAGAGCAATTTTTAGGTGCAATAAATATAATTTTAGGTGCAATAAGAGCAATTTTCAGGTGCAATAAGTGCAATTTTAGGTGCAATAAGAGCAATTTTTAGGTACAATGAGAGCAATTTTTAGGAGCTATAACTGCAATATATTAAGCGCAATAAATCCGGGCTCTACTCATCAGAAACACGCTGATGCATCGCTTATAGTTAATTACATGTGATGATAATTCATAAATAACTTTATAATATTTGATATGTGCAAACAATGGTAAACACAATATTGAAGCTTTGAGATTAAAATTATTCTACTAGAAGAGGTAACATTAATTTCAACAGAATAAATCTGCAAGAATGTTCCAGAATTCCTCAGAAAATGTGCTAATGCATTGCTCATACTTATTTATATCAAATAATAAATTCATAAATCAAGATAAATGAACTTCATAATAGACTCACCTAGTTCAATTGTAATCGAAGCATCTTCAGCATCATCATCGGCACCTGTTTCTTTTGCAACAACTTCTGCAATGCGGCATGTGGGCTAGGTAGTATAGATTCTTGGTGGATCCATTCTTTACATAGAAGTGTTGGCGGAACAGCCTACTGTATTACACGAAGGACATTATAGAAAATTTACTCGTATCACTTTCTAAAGCAAAGTTTTTTATTATAAGTATTTTTTTAAATGAATGCAGGTACGTTTTTACACGTTCATGAATTATGTGGCTCTCTATATTCACGATTAGCAAAGAAATGAACAGAAATATGCAGAGTGTATAATCACTCACTGGTAGTTCAGGCTGCACTAAGTTCGGAAGGACGTGACACTTGAGTGAGCGAAACTTTATGACACACTACACCCAATTTTCACAGCGCAGCATCTCTCCTCTCCAATGAAGTGCAATGCAACGTGAAAAAGCTGAACTGAACGAAAATCAATGGGATTTTCCTAATATATTCCAGGAAAGACGGTATGTCATATGGGGCTAAGAAACTTCATTTGTCTGCCCGGGAAATTCAAATGTACCGAAAAAAGTCATTTGGTGTATCCATTCAGTATCGGTATCACTACCGTTAGAAGATACAGAAAAGATTCGGTATTTCGCTAGATGAATATACCGTCGGTACTGCCGAAATACCGAATTTCATTCGGTAGTCCCAGCTCTGGGGCCACGGCACATCTGGGTTGACTCAATCTAGAATTTAACACGTTTAAGCCAAGTTCACACGATGACCAATTGGACTATATAGTTCTCTCAGATGATCGTCTGAATGTTTTGTTTATCCATCTTAAGCACAAGTGTCCGGATCTCTCTACTGAAAAAAGTAACTTTAACTATAGCTGTCAAATCAGTTTGTACAGTAAGTGTCACTGGTCGAGTTTCGGTTATCTCTTCAAATATGAGGACGATTCGAATTCAGGCAGCTTTTTCGTGCTGCTCAAACGGACACAGCTACGTGTTCAGACGCGAGGCTGAAGAAACCCACTCCTCTGACTGCCTATTGCGTGAACGCGACATTACCGGGCGAGTGATTAGGTCTAGCTTGCAAGTGATTGTTACCTTCGCCAAGGAGGTTATATTTTCATCCTGTTGGTCTGTCACCAAGATAACTCAAAGAGTTATGGACGGATCTTTACGAAATTTGCCGGGATTGTTAGCCTTGCTAGGAGTAACGGATGATTAACTTATTGTGAAGATCTGCTGGGCCGTTTGTTTGTCCGCCTCTTTTTTTTTTTGTTAGTGACATTTCTCTGAAATTTGTGGACGGATTTTTTTAAAATTTGCATGAGCTGTTAGGTATATTACGAAAAGTAAATGATTAATTGTTTGTGACGATGTTTTTCTCATTTGTTTGTCTCTGCGTTTAATTTTTTTTGTTTGTTGGTAAAATAACTCAAAAAGTTATGGATGGATCTTTATGAAATTTACAGGAATTGTGAGGAATGTTAGAAGACATACATGATCAAATTTTGGTGACGATCGGTTGGTTCATTTGCGTGTGAGACTAATGTTTGTCTGGATTTTGTCAGCAACATGACTCGAATAGTTATGAACGGTTCTTCAAGAAAATTACAGAAGCTGCTATTACTGTCAAAAGGCACAAATGCCTTGCTTGGTGGAAGTATGTGCTCTCACAGTGCTTTAGTTTACTGTATTAAATAGACGCTATTCTACTGTTCACTAATTGATTCAAAGTCCTCTGCAGACGATAGTGTGTTCTCACTTCACAGAGCTCGAATTCGTTGTCGAGTCTGTTAAATAACGAACAAGTACGCTGCTATCGGAGGTATTATTTAAGCCAAACTTGACAAGACTTCATCAACTTTACTGACGACGATTCCGGTACCAGCTGGCATAACCGTTAACAATTTAACAAATATTTGGTAGTCACACTATTGTGTTAGCATGAACACAGCTGAGCATCCGAACCTGTGGAGCGAAAGCAAAGGACAAGAGACTACCAACTACATTGGGCTTAACATGCCCTTGTTCCGACCTTTGCTCATGGTACAGGGCGAGCGTTCCTCTTCTTCAGTCGTAATGGATCCCTGTGGTGCCATTTTCCTGCACCTGTCGATATTCCAAGCTTTCTGCCTTTACGATGCAATGGAATGGGACAATCAACCATTGGTTCGGTTCGCTTTGACTGTATTATCGAAATAGTGTTTACTATTTGATATTTTTATATTTCTCTATGGTAGTTGAGTCATTGAAGGGAATACTGCAAGTGGTTTCTAAATTTATGTCACTGCAGGAAATTAATGCAACTTGTGTCTAACTTCGAACCTTCAAAGGATATATTGCAACTCGTGTCTCAATTAATGGCGTTACAGGTAATACTAATAATGCAACTCATCCCTAACTCTTACTTATCTTGACGCCAAGATATGAAATAGTGTCACACATGTCTAAATTTATGCCAGTGGAGGATATACTGCAACTCACATCTAAATCCAGATCAATTTGGAAAGTAATACAACTCTTGTCACAATCTATGGCATTAAAAGAAAAGCAATAATGCGGCCTGTGTTTAAATTCATGCCATCATCATAGGACAAAATGCTCACCGAAAACTTGCACTTTCTCTTTCTGTTTACGCTCTTGCATGACACATTCGTTGCCTTAAAAATATTGCTAACTGGAGGTGGCAGCCAACATATGTCAGCGCCCAACCATAACTCAGTTCAGCACGATACAAATATTATAGTGTTGACGGAGCGCCGCCGGCTAGTTCTTTAAATGCTGCATTTTTTCTTTCTGTAGCCAAGACTTCCATCTGAGCAAATCCAGCTCATATTTAACTCTATGGGCTTGAGCAAAGCAGTTCATTTTCTTTTACAGCCGCGATGTTTGCTTTGTTGCGCCCGCTGGACAAATGCTCGTCTGTTTATCTCTCGCCGGTCTCACGGATAGCGGTGCGGTTTTGATGCGTCACTGGAGGGAGGCGATGTCTTCCCGCGGGGCTCGAAGTATCTGTACCTAAAATCTCAACAATTTCAAGTTAATCCTTTCTATCATTTTTGTTGCATAGCTGTAAAACTTTAAATAGTGCTGCTCCTACGAGAAATGCAAACTGACTGTCAAGAGACAGGGTTAAGGGAACTTAAAACGAACAGTTCCGTGAACCGTGAAATGTACGGATGCCGCTGCACAGATTTTGTCGCTTCGTTATTCTAATGTAAACAAAGTTATGATCGTCACAAGTTTTAATTCTCAAACAATGTATAATTAAGCATGCCAATGGGACTTAACTGCTAACTTCACGAAGAAAATACAGAACTTCATCCGCAATTTTAAAACATGCTTGCCAGCACCCTTAATTGTATGACGTGTTCAAGAATGCACGTCGCCTTAGCTCATTTATCTACATGGAAATAATAGCGGCAAAAAATATGTTTAAAAATATATAGAGATGCACTTTGAGAGCGCAGACCTCCCTCAAGCAATGCAATGCTAAAAGACAGAGAAGCAGACTAACGGATCATTAGCAAAACAGAATGAACTGTTTGTCGTGACATATCTGACAATTCCTGTGAATTTCATCAAGATCAGCTCATAACTTTTTGAGTAATGCCGCTAACCGCCATGCAGGCCTCAGGAAAACATGGCGTCTTTGGCGGAGGTAATGAGATAAGCAATGCTTATTAGGACTGCACGGTATAAACTTTGAAAAATATCTATTGAGCACGGTTCGCTTGTTTTCTTTAACCAGGTTTCCAGGCGGCTAAGACTATGTGTGTCCTTAGCATACTTTATCATTCTCTATCATTACGTAACTCCTCCCGGACGAACACTGCGACTTGGAGCTTTGGCTCATCTGTGGCTCGGTTAAGGAAGGGTGGGGAGGTGGTTGCATTGGGGCAGTCTATAAGGGGAATGGATTCCCCACACTGTCACTCAGACACAATGGCCCGCCTCTGCATTTCGTTGATTTCCTAGAGGAGCTTTGTAGATTTTACTGCCGCTGCGCTTGGCACCGCAGCCGCAAATCCGTCGACTTTGTAGTGTTGAAAGCGTTTTAATAATTGAATGCTGCTCTATTCCAGAGGGATTCCGGTCGCCCAAATATTTATTTTTCACGCTAAATGACGTCGCGGAAATATGCAAAATTGTTTCAGGTCCCATGGGGGACGCTGCAGCTGGCTGGCTTGCCATCGGAACGCGCTTTCCATTGATTGCATTGTAATTACTTAGGCGAAGATATTCACCCCGTCAAGGGCACTGCAGAAACAGACAAAATTGCTGTAGTTCAATGCCAGCATCATTACTCTAAAATAAGCGACGGTGCAGAAGCGAATAGTTGCTGCACAATTTGCTTAATGCACTGCAATATTTCATCTGGATAAGCGGCTAAGAAAACTGGCGTAAAAACACGAATTCCTCCACGTTGTTCTGTGATAAATGTTGGTTGAACCAAAATCTTATAAATTGAGCCCGGATTTCCAGTCCTAAAAAATTGGCCAAAATAGAGCTAAAAATCTAGTAAAATAGTACTTAGAAAAAGTCGGTATTGTAGGTATCATAGCAAAACAGTTTTTATTTCTAGCAAAATAGTTCTTACTAGTAGCAAGATAGCACGTAAAACTTTGCTAGTTTTGGCTAAAATTTAGCAGTTTTCTTTCATTTGTAGCTGTAAAAAACTGAGAGGAAGTTATATTTTAATTGGAAACCATGTTATCTTTTTCACTCAACCTATGCCCATATTGCATGAACAGGAAGCTATATAACTGTGAGCTCTCTTGAAAATGCTCAGTTATGTAGTCCATATTTGAAAATGAAATAAAACAACTTTATTTACATTTAACAACTAACGTAACCTAACGTAACCCTAGGTTACCTTATGTCAGGTTCAAGTCAGGTCAGGTTATTCACTAAAGGAACTCTCCTACCTCTGCATACGACAGGTAGAGCTCATATCCTGAAAACCACTCAAATAAAAATAATGACAAGACTGAAGGCTTGAATCCAATAGGAGACTCTAGTATATAGTAGAATGCTGCTTTATAATATGAACCTGACTCAATGTTCGGCTCCAAGAGAACTCCAGCCCTGGACTGTTATAGGAGCTTACCAAATAATTTAGTGTTTAACATGAAATAGAAAATAATTCATTATGTCTCATAAATACAGTGCTTCTTCAGATAACATGAACTGATTGCATACTGCATATTTGTTTTACCTTCACGACTGTAAAATGTCAAGCATTATATAATGCTGCAGTTATCCCTGTACCCCATCTCGTTACAATAGGCTGAAGGGGAAGGGGCACATCAGGAGCCTGTGTAGCTCTGAAGAGTTCGCATCTACTGTAGTAGGGGCCTTCAGGAATATTTTTTATTTTGTAGTTTGATATTAGTTTATCAACGTCCTGAAAGTGGGTCCGTACTTCTGCAATTCTGTACAAGCCTTGAGGGAGGCAAGTTAGAAGCAGCATATTGAGGTACTGATTTGGTAGAGAAGCAGCGATTTTCTTCATTTGTTCTGCAGCGTCTGTCACCGGCAACAAGATGTTGTTATACTTAATGGATTCTGGCCAAAGAAGCGATAAAGATGATGCAATGAACTGCGTTCTTATTGTATATTATTAGTGCGTTTTAATTGAGTGGAGTTTAACAGAAATATATTTGTCAGATCCGTTGTTTAATTCAAGTGTGACCACATACTATTGCTGTCATTATCTGCCCTCCCGTCGTATCAGTACACTCGTCCACTGCCAGCACTTGTGTAACTGGTGATGTCGTAACCAGAATGACAGTGACTAGCACAATTCCTTACGTTTTCTTTCATAGGAAGTTTAAATGAAGTTGAAACGTGGTAAACTTAATTATATATTATTTATTTAACGTTTCCTAATAATTAAATAATTTTATGTTTAATGGTACAAATACGTACTACTTTGTGCAGGTTTTATAGTCATGTATTGCATAATGACTACATTTTGGCTTTGTGTCTGATCAAAATACCGTTCATAGTAGAGTAGCATATTTTGCAATGAATGCAAACTTTTATTTGCACATCTAGCCGTAATAGCAATAATCGAATAAAGGCTAGAATTCCGAGTTCTACTTATAAAAATAGTTTTCAATATATTTATGCCATAAGCGGGTAAAAAAATTATGATTATGTCTATAACACAAATTCTACCACGTTATTCTGTGACAAATTTAGAATAAACTTAAGTCTTTTAAAAGTATTTATCAATGTAATTATGCCATAAGGGGGGAAGAAAATCACGCCTAAAATGAAATAATCCCGTTAAACCCAAGTCGACTATTTTACAGTTATGCTTGTTCTTCAGTTAGTTAGCGCCTTAGTACGACCGTCAAGCTTCAGTATTAGATAGGGGATAATTAGGGTAGCTTGGATACCCTCTTGGCAGGGAAGAACAGGAACCAAGTTTTCCCATTTTTAAGTTGCTCATGCTTGTAGGTCATAGGTAGAAGATTTACTATCTGATTAACTCAGCCAAGGAGATTATGTTTTGTTGTGTTTGTCTGTTATTCTGTCTGTAACAAAGATATTTCCGAAAGTTAGGGACGAATCTTTACGAATTCAACTGGGATCGTTAAGTACTATGTAGGAAGAATAAATCATCAAGTTTTGGTAAAGATCCGTTCAGCCGTCTGTTTGTTTGTTTGTCTGCCTTTTTTCTTTGGTAACATTACTCAAGGAATTATAGACGAATCTTTGTGAAATTTGTACAAATTGTTAGAAATGCTATGAAAAGTAAATAACCAAAATTTTATGATGATCTGTTGGTTTGTCTCTATGTTTGATTTTATATTTATCAGCAACATAACATAAAATTATGAACAGATTTCTATTAAATTTACAGAAATCGTTAGAAATCTTAAAAGACATAATAATAAAATTGAGTGATGATCGGTCAGTTCGTTTGTGTGTTTGATTGATGTTGTCATAATATATTTTGTTAGAACAAAACTCGAAAAGTAATCGTGCGGATCTTCAAGAAAATTTCTGAAGCTGTTATTAATGCCAAGACGCACAAATGATGAAAAATTTGGCGTTGATAAAAAGGAAATACTTTGGTCTGTACTAATTTGAATTTTTTCGTTAACATTGTATTGCTTGGCGGAGGTATGCGCTCTCAGATAATCCAGTTTGGAACTTATTTTCACACCTCGTATACAAGATACAGGTCTGAGATATCATCGAAAAATAGTGCTCTTATTCTGTGTAATTTTCCAAGTTTCCAGTTAGTTTAATATTATTTTCGATGTAATTACGTAATTTGTAATAATTTTTATAACATTTGGAAACTTTGTTATGAGTTAAACCATCGATTTTGACCAATACTTTTTAATGCAAAGAGAAACAACTGGAATTGTAGCATGTAAAAGAAAACAAAGGGTAATTCGTGCAGTCATCATTATTATAGTTATTCTCTTCTCCATTTAGTGAAGATATTTAGTTTTTTGTGCTACAGCCTACAATACAATCTGTTTGGCGAATCACTGAACTGGGTGATAAAAATTCTCTATTTTATCTGTATCTAGTTTCAGCACTACTTGTAAGAGCGAGGCCACATTATGCAATCGTAAGCTCAACTTATAAGCCAACGTTCAGCTTGTACGTCTTCCCGATTATACCGTGAAAATTATTACCCAGAATACCGCTGGAAAGTACTTAAGTATAACGACGTGCGCGTTGAACGTCCGCTCATATAAAGCCTGTTCCACACTGCCGCAGAAATATTTCCATACTGCTGAGTTTCGCAGTTCGCTGCAAAATTTTCCTCTTCATATCGCAGTATCGTGTATCTACGCACTTTTTCAACTTGCTGTGAATAAAGCCGGGTTCACTCTAGATTTTTTTTTGCTCCTTTCACGCAAAACGAAGAAATTAAGCGATAATGTTTTGTTGCATCTTCGTAGATATTACAAAAGTACTAAGCATCGCTGAGTGCTATTACACTACAAATTTGAAGAGAAACTTTACCACAGTAGTAACACTTGATTGTTCAGTAAACTGACATGACCACTAACATTTTATTAACGTTTTATGTGGATACTCAGTTGTGTTTGAAAGACAAAAATGCAAGTTTATTCGAATACTTTGACGGCTAACATTTTATCAACGTTTTGTGGGGATACTCAGTTGTGTTTGAAAAAACAAAAATGCAAGTTTATTCGAATACTTTGCACTACTTATGGGAAACAGAAAACTGTCTAGTGAGCCCACCTTAAAAATCTATTAACATGACAGTCTTTTGAACGTGTTTTCCCAGACAATCGTTCGAATATTTTGTGGTATCCTAGAAAACATAGCCGTGTGAAAGCAAAAGAAGGTAAAAACAGTTGGCAACGTGTGCCTTGCTAGAGAGCGTTCATGAATGGCATCTGCATTTACAATGATTCTTTACTCATAATTATATCGTTTCTATATGTAAAAAAAAGTATTAACGGTTACAAAAATGACAGTTTCTTGGTTCGAGGAGCGTGAGCAACAAAGTTCTCTAGGTACATTTGTACTGAAAGAAGATTTTGAACGCAGTTCGACAGTGTGGTCGCTGCGCCTGCGATTTTTGCTACGTTCAGCGAAATTGTACAGATGCGTGCGCAGTGTGGACAGGGCTGAGGTTGAGCGTGCAATTGCATTGTGTGGCCCAGGCATGGATCGCGTCCGTTCACATTGTCAAAGCGCTTACACTGTCAAGAGTAGTGTATTCGAGCAGTGTCACACGACAGCAGTTTGAACAGGTTTTTCCTGCCAACCGTTTGAATGATTTGCTGTGTGCTCGGAAACAGTACCGTGTGCAGGCCCTCAATTTCCATACCAGGATAGAAGAATCAGCTAACTCGTTAATAATTGCGATCCGTGTTGGCCCTGGTTACAAACTATCCAGCATGTGCAGCCGATGGTAGAGCATATTTTTACCTGATAGCTCTAGAGTAGGGTGCTATAGAAATCCTCTCCCATCAACTGCTCCTGTCGTAGAAGGCAACTAACGCTGTGTCGACTGCAAGCGACTAAACTTGAATCTCTTCTCATTGGCCACCGGCCGGCTCTTTATGGGCGAATGAAGTAGTTGAAGTCTAGGGTTGTGGCAAACTCTCGTGCGAGGAAACGCTCATTGAAGGCGGATGAGCTCCACAGAGCCAACGGCACTCAGTTTTTGCACCGGAAACTTGATGGGCTTGTAATTTATACCTACAAATCAACTACAACCCGCATGAATCAAAATAAATTTTAGTTGTTGTGTGTAACGGCCAGTTTCCTAGAGTATTTGACCTGCAACGGTACCTAACTTGCAGCATTGGCCGCCAGCACCGAGGTGCTTCTAAAATTCCCTCACTTGCAGCAAGAAGAGGTGCAGCGTAACCCACCGCACTGCACGCAAGCCCTCTTTTATTTGGTCGCTTCAGGACTTTTGGTCTGACTGAGGCGTACCCCACTGTTTATTGCAGTGGTAACGGGGACCAGGGCCTACAGCACTCAGCTGCAGGACCGAAGCGCCTCAACCTATTTCCTCCATGCGGTCAATGAGGGTGGCGCTCAAGCTACACCTACTTGGAAGCTACTCAAAAGCTGCTTGACAGGGACAAAACAAAGAGCAGCAATGCAGTGGAGTATGTAATGATAATCTTAACCACTCTCTGTTTCTAATCTAACTTTAATGATAAGCTGTGACTCATGCGCAAGTGCCATGTCCCTTTAGGTATCTTATTATGTTGATTTATATAGCATTATTATTTGCTTGATAATTTGACTGTGGTAGTGTACAAGGTTTGGGCTGGGTAGTTCAATGGCTTCTAGCCTTTCAAGCAGTTACTTATGCACGGGGGATCATTGTGCGCAGAAAACAAGTGTATATTTTATGATTTTAGTTTTGACTGTGAAGCCAATTTCCAGATATTCAGTTATTATTGCTCTGCCGTGCTGGGTATTCAATAATTTTCTCATGCTTCGAAGTAGTATACAGAACGAGGCTACCAGCACAACCGTTCCACTTACGCGTTCGCTGCAGATGGAACGCTTATCTCGATAGCCTCGCTTTTCTATACTACTGGAGTGTGTTTATTACTTGGTACATCTAATATATCAAATCAAACAGCGGTGAT
>LQNS02278174.1:11735015-11750258 GCA_001587735.2 Parhyale hawaiensis
ATCTCGGTTTAATCACCGCTGTTTGATTTGATATATTAGATGTATCAAGTAATAAACACACTCCAGTAGTATAGAAAAGCGAGGCTATCGAGATAAGCGTTCCATCTGCAGCGAACGCGTAAGTGAAACGGTTGTGCTGGTAGCCTCGTTCTGTATACTACTCTTCGACTGTCGATATCTTTGTTGAAGATAATATTTTTTCAACCCTAGAGCATTAACCAAATATTTTCCCTGTGCGGTGCCACTTGGGTATCGTATACTCGAGATTACCGTTCGAAAGCTAATAATTTGTATGATCGATATTATTATCGATACGATCCCAGTTTTGACCAACTAGTAATAATAAATAAAAGTTTTTTGAGTTGAATATAATCGGATAATGTAATTATGGATTGCACACACAAAGCGAAATTACTAACTGATCTGATGAAATACTTCAAAGAACATACTTGCATGTGAAGACCGAAGAAGAATGTTTAACGCATCAACCATTGTATACAAACATATTACTACACATATTACTGGATTCCTAGCCCGTGAAGTCAGATTGTTGCTGGGTAAGGGGTTCTTATTGTTCTATATCCTAAACTATACATATTACTACGCATATTACTGGATTCCTTAGCCCGTGAAGTTAGTTTGTTGCTCGGCAAGGGGTTCTTATTGTTCTATATTATGAACTAGAAAGTAAACTCTTTGTACTTTATTTTGTATGACGAACTTTCTCATTTGGTCGTCACAACAAAATGTGCTTGGTTGTAGAATTGGGTTGCATTTACTAAAAATTTGGATGCAAGTACTATTGTTGTTATCGTATTAAATAGTGACAGCATCTGTTGGGTGTCTTCGTATAACATCAAGAGTACAATACTTATCATTTCACTGGTATATTGCATCTGGTCTGTAGGAAATGTTTAGTATATTCCTTTACTTTTATATTTTCCTTTTATTGATGTTTTCAGTATTAGCCATATTCTTCCAGCGCGTTGATTCTTTCTCTGAAAAATCTGGAACATTTGAAGTCCGCAGTCCATATATGTTTTGGAATTACTAGTTGATCATTTTTTAAAATTCGTGCCTCTATAGATGAGTTAGAACGCTGTGCTACGGAAATATTGGAGTCGAGAGACGACGTTTCGTAAAGTCGTCTAGCTCGTCGTCCCGCAGCTGCGCCTACATGACAGTGACACCTCTCGCCGCAAGTGTCAGAGATGCACTAGGCCCGGACATCTACATTGCTGACACTGATTGTAGCTCCTCGATATACAAACCCGGTAGAGGTCAACGCTCTTCGCTTGACAGCCTAGGTCCCTCATCGTTACCACTAGGCAAGTGGTGACGACACCGGGAGAATAGCACTACTACTCATTACAGTGAGCTGTAATGAAATTAGCAACTCTATTTGTAGCAAACTAGATGCTAATTCAACCAGAATAGGACGATTGTAAAGCTGAATTTACAATAAGCAGCTGATATCTTTAACCATTAACCTACTTGCTTTGAGCAAATAGAAACTCCTGCTACAGACATACGGGTTTCAGCAAACACGTTTTTTTAAATAAAACAGAGCGTCACAGCTGCCAAAATCGACTAGGCAGAGGCTGCCGCCTGGCCCTGACGTCGCTGTCACTATATCCTTCTCCAAACTACCCGAATTTTGACTTCGGAAACTTTATTTCTCTATTAAAGTCAGCTCGCCCCTGGCCTACAGAATACAAGGAAAAATGTATTGGTTTGCCCATAGGGAAATAGAGGCAACAAAGCTGGAAATTTGGCAGCCCCTGATCCAAAAAAGACCGACTGTGACAGTTTTGATGTTGAACATTATACAGTGAAACGTATTTTTCTGATGCGATTTGACAACACCAATAAATCCAGTGAACACCGGTACAATAGTGCTTCTGATTAGGCGAAAGAATTTTAAATTTCTGAAACGGAAGTGAAATTTCATGACCGGGTACCGGTACTTTAGAGAGTCGAAGATCAATCCAGTTAACAGTTGTATAAAGGCATTTGTAATCAGAAAGGATAGCCGTAATTTTATGTTTCTGAGACGGGGGTGACATCTTCAGAACTTGATGTTGGTACTGTTTGGCCCAACGGCAAACTATAACTTATATCTTTTATTAAGTGCTGTTACATATGTATATTTTAAAGAAGAATGCATGATTTTGATGGGCCATATTAGATATCATTGGATTGCACTTGTACCACAGCAGTGAGACAAGTTTTTTTTTGTCGTTTCCGGCAGAGATGTATTCATGTTGATGGTGGGGGTCTACTAGATACAGCAGTTAGCTGACGGCACACTTATGCCTCCCACCACGAGGGGATAAAATTTTTTAAGGAAGTGCTTCTGTGAATATGACGATCCCGTTTTCGGGTATGTTTGGTCTAGCTCCCCGCTGCAATATTTGATCTAACGGATGACTCACTTGTGTCTCTCTAGTAGATGCAATTGCAGCCATACCCATAGTTGACGATCCCTCCCGAGATAGGGTTGATTTTACGGGTGACTCATCTAGTAAACGCAAGCAGCCATGTCTTGGTACAGATGACAATCGAGGTTGATCGAAGATTACCGACAACTCATTTTGTATCACTGACGTGTTTTTTCGCTGAGAATGTGCTGCTATTTTTCGAACGGACGTGCGCGCAAGCGCCCATTTAGATTTCTATTCGAGAATACGAAGTCTCCAAGTCAGTGTGGCTCGTATGTAAACAAGAAGAGATCTGAATTCGTCGCAGGGCTTGGCAAAAGACGTCGCTGAAGGAGATATGTCACGGGGTTTTAAGTCGATCGCTCCGAGGAGTCTTTGTGGCGAACGATAAACATGCCAAGGAAAGACAAATTTACTGGGACACCATGATAGACGCGCGACATTATACTGAGCGCGATTGGTAGGGCAAGGCTTCCGAGACAGACTGTACTGTCTGCAGTACAATCGTTTCTTGCTTTGCGAATTGGTGCTCGTATGACTGGTATATTGGTGCTCGTATGAGTGGTATATTGGTGCTCGTATGACTGGTATATTGGTGCTCGCATGACTGGTATATTGGTGCTCGTATGACTGGTATACGTGTGCGGTTAGAAATGTTCGAGAGTGGATTGTGGTTTCTGTAGCAGAATGGTTGTTAACTTTGCGGATTGGTACTTTTATGACTTCAGTAGTATAGTGTGTTACTTTAAGAATTGTTACTTGCTTCAGTGATATACAGGAATGATGAGAAATTTTTGTACCAAAGGTGGGTCATAGCATGGGTTGCGGAATTATTTCCACTGATTACAATGTTACTTGTACGATATGTATGATGAGAAATGTATGATAGAGGGTGGATTGTGGCATGTGCAGTAATATATATTTTTTATTAGTGTATTAGAAATTATATTCATGCATTATGTTGACAATGGCATCAGGAGGGAAAGACAGCTGGCATTCTATTTTTTTTTTGGGGGGGGGGGGGCTGCTATCGCCACACACACTGCAACTGAGAGGGCGATGAAAACATTAACCCACTCGGAATGTTATAGCCATTTATCGGCTGCATATGGGATATTAGTGAAAATTATCCGATAATATCGGATAAATGCCTATAAATTTTCTGATGGGAAGGCAGCCATTTTTATCTCTATAACACGGAATTACTGTCCCCTTTTCACACTGCGATTCAGTGAAGTGCGACGTGTCGGCCGTACACTTTTTTTTTTAATTATTGTAGATATTCCAGACGATCGAATATGTCATTAAATTGATTCGTACGAAAACTGTAATGCACTGGATAAATTATCCATTATTTCGTGAACAAGATTTGTATTACTTGTACATAAGACGTTATAATAGTTAAATACATCTGGGATGTTTTTGCAGAGTGTAGTCTCAATATCTACTAAGGATAATTTCCTCTGCCAAGTAGATCTTTCTTTTGCCGGGTATTGTCTGATAGTTTATTTGTCTCTCTGTATGTAACATAACTCAAAAATATATGGACTGATTTCCATCAAACTTACAGGAGCTCTTAAGAATATCGTGAGGGAGGAACATGTGATTATATTTTGCTGATATTCCGAAAAACTACTGAATTCCAGACTATTTTGCAATTTACGTTAACATTGCGTCTATTTTTTTTAGCGGAGTTTTACACTAGTTTGGAATGCAGCTGTGGTCTAATCTTATGCAATTAGCAAATAGGATAGCAAATCAGTCAAATTATATCCGTAAAAACTATTTACAAAGCTAGCAGTCGGAATTGTTGAGTCGGATGTTTGCAGTCCGTTTCCAATTCCTACCCCGACTCCTGGAATTTCTAGTCAGGTTTATAAACTTTCTCCCTATTCCTTTATGCAAAATACAATTCACCACAAGGATCAATAAACAGACTCTATCCGTCGGCCCATACGTAGCTGCTACTGCTAGTATAGTTTCAAATAGTTTTCTTTTTCAACTATTCTAGTCTACCCATACTCCCATGCTCGGCTTTCCTGGGCGTGAAATTGTTCAGAACTTCTCGGCAAGAAGCTGATGATCTACAAGCGATCATTTTGCAATTATTGCCTTCCAAAGTTGAGCTTCACCGACGCACTCCACCACCCGTCCAACTTTGAAGCTCTCGCAATCACAGCCATACAGCGCCCGCCACCGCCGGTCTCAACTTATGGAACTTGCCTGAGTTCTTTTCGGGAGACCAGGTTGCAATCTGTGCGTGGATTGTAAGGGTGCGCGCCGCCGAGCTGGAGAATGTGGCTTATCAGATTTTATAGCATGTCGCCCAAAATATGTGTACGTTTATTTATAAAAGTTGGCAAAAAACAAAGGAATTCGTATGGTTTTCGGTCTTTTCATCTGCTTTTGTTTTTCAGTTTTCCTTACGCACGTTTTAGATGTTGGAGGCAATTTAAAAATTAGTAAATCATAAATAATAAAACTATATACATAGTGCGCTCTGGGTCATAAATTTAGAAAAAAAAACAGAGTTTTTCAGCATTTATGAAATTTTGTAGAAGACCTAGTTTTCGTTTTCTTTTTTTTTCGAATGGGCTCATGTCTAAATACAACTTGTACTACCACCATTTGATTCTCTATAATGCACATTCCCGCACTGTACTTAACCACACTAATTAATAATTATTAGAGTTCACACACAAAAGCTTTTCCTTCGCTTTTTTTGTAAGCTCATCGGGTAGCCATGTTTGCACCGTGCTTGGAAGACGCTTTTTTATGTAATGTTTCATCTTCAGTGAAAATAGGCTATGTTGATAGCAGTGATACTAACTCCAACATGCGTAATGTTGTCACATATTACTGCATAGTGCTCCTGCTGGAGTATGAAATTGATTGCCGGCAAGACTAAATCTATGATTGTCCGTCGGTCTCGGCTACTTTTCCCTAGCATCCACCTCTGAGGATAGATGGCACTGTGTTCCAAGGTCTAGCTCCCTGGAGATTCTCAGTGTTGTCTTTGATGAGAAGCTTACGTGAGAGGCTTATATGAGACGACTCGCATCACGTGCTTCGAGTAAGATTGGGCTCTTGCGTTTGGTATATTTTGTGTTTGTTGACAAAGATATAATCCGTAGATGCTTCTATGCTTTTTTGTTACCTGGGTTGGGGTATTGCTCGCCAATCTGGGCTTCGGCTGCAGACAGTCACCTGTATAAGCTGGTTCGACTTGTTAGCTCAGTCAGCAGGCTATGCGCTGCAAGTTATCTGGTGAATGTGTCCCATAGGTTGTAAAGTATACAACAATGAGAGACATTGGTTGTGTTCTTCTTTCCCTACCCTCAAGGTCTTTGGAAGAAATACACGTGCTGCGGCTTATGCCCTCTCCCTCACCCTGAAAACTGCTAGCTGCCGAACTCGTCAGTTCAGTCGGTCTTTTTTTTCTGCTTTCGTCCGTTTCGGTCTGGTAATCATTGCCGCGATCAGATTCGGTCGTGTCGGCCTGCAGGCGTTTAAGTCAGCTTTTAGTGGCTTTCTGTTGGAGTTTCCTTTGCAGCTTTTCGCGCTTCCCGGTGCTGCATAATGCTTCATTTGGGTTGCACTTCTTGTACATGTTGGCCAGTGTGTGAAGTTTTAATAAAAATGATAATAATACACGACTCGACATGGATATTCTACTACAGATGTCCAGCACTTGACTCCTGAGATCTGCTCTTGCATGCAATAGTGAGTGCTCTTCTCTCGACGTCGACGATTTGCATCAGTAGCTATCTGAACATGGTGTAACTAGGAACAATTTCTCTATGTGAACGATCTGCGCCAAAGCCCGTCATCTCTTGCATGCTGACATCTACGGTACACTTGGTGAAACTAATATTCATCTCTCGACGTCTAAGAACAGCACCAGTTCCGGTCTCTTGACGTCCGACATCTGCACCTGGGGGAACTAATATCCATCTTTCGACGCCTAAGATCCACACCAGTTCCTGTCTCTTGACGTCCGACATCTGCACCTGGGGGAACTAATATCCATCTCTCGACGCCTAAGATCAGCACCAGTTCCTGTCTCTTGACGTCCGACATCTGCCCCTGGGGGAACAAATATCCATATTTCGACGCCTAAGATCCATACCAGTGCCTGTCGCTTGACGTCCAAGATCCGCACCAGAAAATATTAAGATTTTGCCCCCATGATAGTCTGGGCCTCAGACAGGATGTATTTGTTTTTGATAAGAGGCGCCTGCCCATCAGCTGCCGCAGTATGGAATTGCCTAGCCAAGCAGGTGCCGTAAAGAGCGGGATCGCAGTGGCCGCCGATGCTGTATATAAGATCTGCAGTCACACTGCTGAGGCCCTGGACTTTTTCCCCCCTTTCGCTTTAGTTGCAGCGACTGTAGAAGCCTGACAACCTGTCCAAAAGTTTCGCCTGAAAGTCAACTTGAGGGACGATATTTGGAAGCATTGCTAACTCGCTTGCTTTCGCACAATATTTCTCCATATTTTCTTGATAACATTAGCTTGTGAATTTAAAAGCAGGTGACGTATTGAGGAAAGTTAGTTGAACGCGAAGTTAAGTCTTTGGTACCAGTGAGGATGAAAGTTGAATTGCATAAATATTTTACTTGAAACGTTAGGTGAAATTTTGATAGTAGCCGCGAAGAAATTTGAATGGTATATTTTTATACCAGAGGCAATAAAAGTTATAAATCTAAGCTGGTGATATATATACCTACTATATATGTAGTAAAATATTGTTGGACGTCTGTGGAGGTTTATTACCTCCGCCAAGGAGGTTATGTTTTCGTCGTGTTTGTCTGTCTGTCTCTTTGTCTATCTGTCTGTCTATTTGTGTGTCTGTCTGTCTCTCTGTCTGTCTGTCACCAAGATAACTCAAAACGTTATGAACCGATTTGGATGAAATTTACAGGGATTGTTAGGTATGTTAGGAGGAACAGATGATTAACTTTTGATGAAGATATGTCCATCCGTTTGTCTATTTGTTTGTCTACGTCATTTTTCTCGATGCCATAACTCAAAAAGTTATTGATGGATTTTGATTAAATTAACATGAGTTGTTAGGTATATAACAAAGAATATATGATCAACTTTTGGTAATGGTCCGTTTGTTCGTTCGTTCGTTTGTGAATGTTTTTAATTTTATGCTTGTTAGCACAATAACTCAAAAAATAATGAATGGATCTTTATGAAATTGATAGGAGTTGTTAGTAATGGTGAAAGACATGAATGATGAAATTTCAGTGCAGATCGGTTGGTTCGTTTGTATGTTTGACTCATATTTGTCATAACGTTTGTTAACATAATAACTCAAAAAGTTATCAACAGATCTTCAAAAAAATTGAACAAGCTATTATTAATATGAAAAGGCACAAATGAGTAGATTTTGGAGTTTATGCAAAGAAAATTATGGTTTCAGAGCCAATTTGAATTTTTGCTACCGTTGTCCCACTGGGCGGAGGTATGCGCTCTCAGAGTGCTCTAGTTGTGATTGGAATCAGTAATGACATTGACAGACTTTAGCTAAAATAGGCCAAACTTAAAGTGCAGGTAAGTTAGTATCTTCTTCAGGGGTACATATGCAAAGTAACACAATGCTGCGCTCTGTCTTCTACTTTTCACTTAGTATGGTGATTACCAGCTTAGATTTCTGAATTTTACTGAACCTATTATATAATTTTTTATGCTCATGAAGAAAGAAAGGTACTAAATTGAGCTGTACCGAAACCTTGGACAAATTTAAGCTTAAGTCTATAGAGAGCATGCTCCACTTACGACGGAAATCCGTTATCTGACGACAGGTACATTGCAACACGATTAAAAGCGTAAGTCGGAGAACACCTAAATACACCACCTGCGTACAGAAACACCGAACTCATCCATTCCAGTACCTTTGCTAATGCGGTATGTATCTGGGACAGAACATAACACTGCTAGTACATGAAAACATATCTAGGGCGTACAGGCGGGACCTGAATGACTTATTCAGGGCGAATTCACACGTCATTCACATAAACGCACCTACTCATCCGAAATGTTGTGTAGCGTCGTTGTCAATACAACGTTGTGTACCCCAGAAAAGTCATTAAAATGTTTACCGCCAAATCAGTCTCCTCTGCAAGAGTCACTAGGCAAGTTACGGATATCTCTTCAAATATGGAGTAAACTGAAACTCAGAAAACTGTGCACTTTTCTGCTATTTTTAAGGCACAGTAACAGTCGGACAAGTGGCTGAGCTAACGCGTTGATACGAATGACGTGTAAGCTCGGCCTAAGTTCCTCACGCCGCCATTGATACCGTTGGGGTTCAACACCAAGCGGCGTAGTCATGCGCGTCGAGACACGATAGTCTAGCACAGGAAGCAAAGAATGCAACGGGAGGACTCAATTGTACTAAAATAAAACTTAGCTGCGACCGCACGTAGCAAATTTACATCACATCGACGAGTCGAAGTATTTGAGTGTGGGACCTCAGGCATTCGTATGTTGTTTTCTTGAACGTATCACCGTATTTTTTTGATTTATTTCATTGAATCTCCCGCTCATGACTGGCCAGCTACTTGAGCTGCATAATACCGTAAAATGTTGCCGCCAAGTACAGAAAGTTCTAGCAGAAGGCTAACTGTTACTGTGGTTTCTCTCGTGTACAGATCTGGCTATAATGGTGCTTATATTTGTTGGTAGCGAATAAATACGTTCTGTGAAGAGCACTGTGAACTGAATTTGAAATGTAAATAAGGCTTCAATCAAGAAAAAGAAGTTAAATCATGTCGCCGAAAAGGAACAAATTCGCTGCTAGGGCTGTGAAAGTTTCCACCAGCATGCACTGCAATTTTCTATAGATAACTGTTAAATTAGAGTATGTTATCTTAATTTATATATACGCTAGAGATTAATTTCGCAATTTAAGACGATTTTTCTTGTTAAATTAGTTAAAATGCTCCTGGCTGCTCAGCCATGGATTCGTCGATGATGACGTCACTTTTTGGTGCTAATTTTTCGTGAGTCCTCCCGTTACGCTCTTTGCTTCTTAGTCTAGACCAAGATTCGTATTTTCGATGAAATTAACCATCGTAAGTAGAACATAACATGATTCCTTAATGACTTATGGGCAATTGCTTCGTATCCACGACACGTCGTAGGACGAGATCCCCTGCATACATAAATCATTTATAGTTTTAATTATAATATATACATATTTATTATACATTGTATACAGTGGGGCTCGAGATATTAGTCTTGCGATAAAATAAAAACAATTGATCAAAGTTAGCGGGTGTTTCATATGCGTAATTTAAATATTATTTTTAATGATATGCCAACATAAAATATTGGTTTCATTTCCAAATATTTCTAAATTTCATTCTTTTATAGAATTTAGTGCCGTTCAGGTGGCTCGCGTTATCAGGCACTCATCAAAAACCATCATTTTAGAGTGAATTAAGTTATTGTATGAATTATGATACTTAACAATAAGATAGTTAGCTGGTTTATTCTCCATTTAGCAAACAAATACTCAGAAAATTACTCAAATAAATGCTTTATTTCTTGACATAGGCTCCCTTACTTTGAATTATCTGAAACTTCCTGTAACGCATAGAATATCTCTGAACGATTCCCTTTACTATTCAAATATTCCACTAAGGGGCTATACTATATAACAGAAAAGTATGGTAGCGCATTTCTTTTTTTCTTTCGTGCACAATATGCTCTTAAATAATCTAACAACTAGAGCATTCTGAGAATGTATACCTCCGCCAAGCAAGGCAGCTGTAACGAAAAATTCAAATCTTCTCTGAAACCATGATTTTCTTTCTATGAATACCAAAATCTGATTGCTTGTAACTTTTAATAGCATTAACAGTGTCTGTAGTTTTCTTCGAGATCCTTATAACTCTTTGAGTTATGCTGCTAACAATCATTTTAGCAAACATTAGTCAAACACACAAACGGAAAAGCAGATCACCACCAAAATTTGAACAATTATGTATTTTAACATGAATAACAATTCCTAAAAATTTCATAACGATCCATCTATAATATTTGAAGTATTGCACTAACAAACATTTTACTAAACATTAGTCAAACACGCAAACAGACCTACCGATCATCAACAATACTTAATGAATTATGTTTTTAACATGACTAACAATTCCTGAAAATTTCGTAAAAATTCCTTCATAATTTTTGAGTTATTGCGCTAACAAACATAAAATCAAACACAGCGACAAACAAATGAACGTACAAACAGATTGTCACAAAAATTTGATCATTTACTTTCTGTAGTAAACCCAACAACTTATGTACATTTCATGAAAATCCGTCCATTACTTTTTAAGTTATGGCAGTAACAAAACAAAGGCTGATAAACAAACAATCGGATGGACAGATCTTCACCAAAAGTTAATCATCTGTTCCTCGTAAGATACCTAACACCCTATGTAAGTTTCGCCAAATCTGTCCACAACTTTTTGAGTTATCTTGGTGACAGACAGAATAAAAGACAGACAAACTCGATGAAAACATAACCTCCTTGGCGGAGGTAATAAATGACCATTCAAGAAAGAAGGTCTAAAAAACTCAAATTATTCTACAAAATTCTTTAATTTTTCAAAATTAGTGAATGACAGTGAACGGCAAGAAAATACATCACAGTTATGTTTCTACTTTTCATTCAGCATGCTGGCTTGTGGTTGCAAGGGAGGACTACGTATTGTGAAAAAACAGCCTACGAAAACACTAAAACTTGCTGACATTCTCCGCCTCTTTAAGATTTATTCAATGAAACGACACTGCACAACAATGAAATACATCTCAGTGACTCTTTCAGCACACCATTCAATATGGTTGCTTGCGCTTACGATGGATGGATGTCGAGGAATGGCTGCTCTGAAAATGCAGATCGAGTGAAGAATGAGAGCTTTTACGGGGCCGCGACGTGCTGACGAGCAGGGGATTGTGAAGCTGGAGCCAGCTGCTGCTGCGTTTGGCTTTTATGGTTGGAATCCCAGTGGGAAATCGAGATTTTTGCAGTTAAACCCGTTGCGTTGACAGCATATATATAGATATACGTTTTTGCAGAATATGTCTTTGAAATCAATCTAATCGTGTAGCCTACGGTATGATAGGAGAAACAAATTTGTAGTATTTGGTATTTAAGAATTTAAAATTAAAGAGGTTTTGTTCGTTAAGTTCGCCATGGAAGCAGGAGGTCTATTTTATACCTTTATACCTTTATTTGTTCTCTCAATTTACAAATCAACAGTTAAAATATTCACAATTACAGTCAGTTGGTTAGAGAACATGCCTACTGAAAGTGATAACACTTATGGGGCGTACATCATTAAAAAGTCATTGGACATCTACAATTGCCTACTTTACGCACCCTGTCTTACATCAAGCAGAAGTAGTGGCGGGAGTCACCCCGAGAAAAATAGGAAGCATCAAATCTACAAATTCAGGGCAACATCAACACACAAATGCATTCAATAAAGCATATAAATTTAACAAATTCACATCTGCAGAGTGACAATTACGTGCCTAGAGCAAGGTAGATATATTACAGCAAACACCGTTCAAGACAACTTAAAATTATGTAGAAACAAAAAAATTAAGGAACACATGCTCGTTAAAATCAGAGATTCAATATATTGTCAGCATTCGAAATGTGAGAGAAAAGTAAATGTAGGTATATAGGTCCTCGAAAAGTCGGGATTTCTATAGTGAGATTTATAGAAAAGACCCTTGAAAATTTCGTATTCAATACCTGAAAAATTGAAATTTCTGTAATTAGGAAATAAGACTGCTACAAATATATACAAAAACGTGAGCACCTGAGTTTACTGTAGCTTGATTTATTCCGGAAACAGTTGAATACTCGAAAATTCGAATTTTTTCTTGTTAGTCTTACCTGGGTAGAAAATAACGTTAGTTTTTATACTCCAGCATAATTCGAGATGAGATGATAGATAACAACCGACAAGATGGTGTTTCATTAATAGACAAACGCACACATAATTTTTGCCTTAACGGATCAAATGCACGCTAAAGTCATGTACACATGAGGTAGGGAAAGCACCCAACTAAAAGTAGATCTCACTTATGTGGAGCTAAAACCATAACATATCTTCAAGATTAGTCATAGGTGCTAAGAGGGGTAAAATAAAATATTACAGCGAAGTATCCCACGGGAGGTGCCTATCCGGATACCACTTCCACAATGCACCCCAGCGTCAAATATGTCCCGCCCAATAGTAAAAGAACATAGACAAGCATTGTCACCGACGATCATGCGCAGTACGGTATGTTAATTATTTGCCATTGCATTTAAATGAACTCTGGGATCAATTTTGTAAATTAACTCTGGGGATTAATCTCCGTAGAGTTAGGGTTATGATACTGTCGTTGCTATCCTGCACAAGATGCTCTTCACAAACTCATGGAAGCTAGTCATACCTAGACTACCCTGTTACAATCGCGCTTTCAGCTCACGAGCGGATCTTCATCACTATGTTCACTATGTTGGGTACCGAGTTTCACCCTACATCCATCGAGACAACGTGTCGTCAGAACATTCGACCATAAGGTGAGTGTACGATTTCCCAGTGTCGTGCCTGCTCAAGGTACTACAGCCATCGATATGAGAGACACCACAGAAAAGTTACTTGCTCATGAAGATCTTCAGGCACAGATCTACTTTACAACTACCCTACACTGTTTCTAAAACTTGAATCTAATATATGAATAACGTAGTGTGACTGGTGGTCAAGGATGAAGGTAAAACATTTGTAACGAAACCATATTTTATTGGGNGGGGGGTGGGGGGAGCGACGTTGCTGATTTCCCGTGTACCGGCTGCCTGATCTTTTCTGCAAAGCTGGGCTCTGACGATAGCCAAATGAACGCGTTCACTGAGCTAAATGTCCGAATGTGAAGATGAGCCCTCGTGTATACAACCATGGGTCCCTCCCAATAAGGAAAAAAAAAACACTAAGATGTTAGCAGAAGAACTAGTTTGCTCAGCACGTGTCGCTAGTAAAGTTATGGATACACAGCTCTGCGTATTTAAACGGACACAGCTGCACAGATGGTCATGGAATTCAGAAAATTCACTCATTTTAGTATTGTGTGAACCCTCCGTAATAATTAAACGTTGTCATCACTGGAATTTATGGTTTGGAGAAAGTGTGTTGCTTTCACGAAAATAAATATCTTGACTTGTACATTTAGCTACTTTGTCGGTTAATTAACTCCACAAAAATAGACTAGAAAATGTATAATTACAACATGACTTACGCTTTCGCTTTATGTGTATTCGCTGGACACATCAGACACGTGTGTGTCAGATGACGCCACATGTCTATCTGCAGGACACATTAGACACATGTGTGCCATATGACACACAGATGACACTGTCGCCTCTCATGTGTCTGCAGGGCACATCAGACACATATGTGTCATATGACACACAGATGACACTGTCGCCTCTCATGTGTCTGCAGGACACATCAGACACATATGTGTCATATGACACACAGCTCACACTGTCGTCTCACAAGTTTATCTCGCAGAAGTTTGGACTGGCGAGAGTTTCCGCTTGGATGCTTCTTGCTCCTTCTGTTGACGGATCGCCTTTTAATTAATACAAAGAAAAAGTCGCCTTGGCCCGACAAAAAATTGCGTCTGCCGACAAGCCGTCTCGGGGCAATGGAAGCCAAGGAGAACAGTATCGGAAAATCTCGGGGAAAAAAAGGCAAGCGAATGCGGCGAATCGGACACGAACAGGGAAAAAACTTGGGGTAAAAAGCGATTGGTATTATTGTCCAGATTTGAAAGGGAAACGGAGCGGTGCTTTGAACAGCAGCAAAAAGCCTTTTTTGAAAGTCTCCAAAATCGCTGGCTTAAGGCAAAGGCAGTTTTAATTTCATGAATGTCGCTGAATCGTAGAAATAGAAATGGATGAGACACTGTAGTTGTTTTGTTCATTTTATGAATTTCGCTGAATCGTAGAAATAGAAATGGATGAGACAGTGTAGCTGTTTTGTTCATTTTATGAATTTCGCTGAATCGTAGAAATAGAAATGGATGAGATAGTGCTGCTGTTTTCTTTAATTTATGAGTTTCATTGAATTGTAGAAATAGATGAGTTAGTGTAGCTATTTTGTTCATTTTAAGAATTTCGTCAACTGCATTGATATATTGGGATGAGAGTTTGCCATTTCTTTTTTTTTACTGATTTCATGAATGTCTTTGAAACGTAGCAGCAGAAGTTGGTGAGATCTCGTAGGTGTCTTGCTCCTTATTTGAACACTGTTGCTGAAGCACTGAGGTACAGTTAGATCAGATGTCGTTGTTTCATAGATAATATGAATGCCTTTGGAGCGTAAAGAATTCATGGGGAGAGATTTTCTTGGTCATTTGCTGATTTTACAATCGTTGATTCAAATGGACGAGACTTTATTACTGTAGTGCTGATTTTTTAAATAACTGAAATGTTTTGGAACAGATATTACTACACAAATTCTTCATATACCTAGTTTTAGATGTCAATAAGCAGTCCATTTTTGGCTTTACTATCTCTCGCTTAAAAATGTTCTTCGAGCTCAGTAATTTTATGACATTTTATCTACTATTTTCGATATCTGTTCGACGTTTTATAATTATCATTACGTTTTGCTCAATTGTGTCCAAGATGCATAAGGATCTAAATTGTATTTTATGCAATATTGGCATGCTTGTATTTTTTGTTAGTGGTGCATCCAACTCTCGTTGCTATTACTTAATCAATTTT
>LQNS02278174.1:11764404-11775465 GCA_001587735.2 Parhyale hawaiensis
AGGTGCAGCAGGCGATGCGTCATGAGTACAAGATACAAGAGACAGGCAGCTCATGACATGGAGCAGAGAAGGTGCAGCAGGCGATGCGTCATGAGTACAAGATACAAGAGACAGGCAGCTCATGACATGGAGCAAAGAAGGCGCCGCACAAGATGGAGGAAAATGACGACACAATCGGGAAAGAAGGAGACAAAAGAGACCCACTTTTCTAAAGCGACTGTAATGAGCTCATCTCTTGAGCCAATTGCGCTCCATCCGGTCAGCTGGGGGCTCGAGCGGCTGGAGAGGAGGCTGTTGGAGCTCCTTAGCCTCTACACTTTCTGCATTTCTGCATGAACCGCATGAACGTTCAACGTATATATAATTATGAACTATGAACAACATAGTACCAGTAGCACGATCAGTATTTGATTGAATTTCTTCACGATTCGGAAGCAAGCAGCTAGGTGCGAAGGCTGTTGAAGGTCCTTAGCAGCTACACTCTCATCGCCTCTACATTAACCGTAAGAAGATACTACGAATAAACAGCAAACTAAATTTAGAATTTGCAGAACGATCAGTGTCCTAGAAGCAAGTGGTTATAGTTGTGGCCGCTCTTACGCTACAGTCAAAAAACGAGTTCTGATCAACTGTTCGCCGAAGGATTATATTCTTGGAACTTTTTCAAGCATCGGTTCATAACTTTTTGAGTTATGTCCTGACAAACAAAAAGACTCACATACAGAGAGACGAACAAATGCGCAAACAGACAAACTATTACCAAAACTTGGTCATTTGTCTCTTATCACATTTCTAACAGCCCCTGCAAAGTTAATAAAGATCAGTTCACAACATTTTGAGTTATCAATGACAAGCGGAAAAATAAACAGACGAACAGATCGTTTGATCGTCACAAAATTTGGCAATTTCCTCCTTGTAACATCCCATATATTACCTGGAAATTTCATAAAGAACCTTTTATAACTTTTTGAGTCATTATCTTAAGAAAAAGAGGTAGATAAACCAACAAACATACAAACAAACTAACGGTTGAAGGAATCAACTATTCGTCGGAACATACCAAAGACCTCCTATATGTTTCATGCGTACGTGTTTGAGTTATCTTCGAGACAGGCAGACACTCAGACAGACAGAGAGACAGACAGACGAACTCAGATGAAAACATAACCTCTTTGGGCGGAGGCACTAATGATACTCATTATTCCGTTCTAGCTTTTTTCTTTCAGTAAGGACTACTCCCTCGACTCAGTAACATGTATGGGAAAAACTACTCACATACCTAAGGTTGTAGCTTCGTTAGAAATTTTGAGAGAAACTCAGAGCAAAAATAAGTTTTCCAAACTTTGCATCCATTCCCAAAAAAATTATGGAGTTAAATAAATCAAAGAAATGTTGGAAGCGCTATTACGGCTCGTGGTAAATTTTTGAAAACGCCGTACTTATCAGATGTCTTTGAAGTGTGTGATCTTAATATGCTTTATATTCTTTCTTTTAGGCAAGACCTGTTGTTGGTCCTCCTATTTGAAATTTTCCTACTTTCGTTGCGTCTGCGTAATGATTGATTATGAATGTCTATTTTCCGGCGACGCTGCACTTCAGCATCGCTGTCAAAGTTCTGTAAATGTAATACAAGACATTTATTTCATTATGGCTATTAATATTGTTATTATTAAGACACAAGCCCAGACGTCAATGAACAGCAAACCCTAATACAGCGTTAAGCAACCGTAAGAATCTATAAACGCACTAAGTTATATATATTACAAATTAAATATATATAAATTCGCAGCTAACTTGAATGCCTGTAGCCCATAGCGCCGAACACAGATCACAGCAATGAATACCACGTCGATTCAGCGGGGGAAATACAACAGCAATAGAATTAAGAAGACACCAATCGCTGCTTGAACAGCTTAAGTTAGCCGAAATATCTGCCGTACAACAGAAGGCGTAAACCACGGTCGGTACATAATAGGTTATTATCTAAAGGAAACAAGGCACCTGGGTAGCGGAAACGCTGGGCCCTGCCCTTGAAACAGTAATTTTTTGTTTTATGCTTTTTCCGACCTGCAGCCTTTTTTAAACTTTCCGGCCAGTGGTCCTTTTCACAGACAAATGAACACAGCGACGGGCATTTTTTTAGTCCTGTGGCTGGATTCTTAGCGGCAGCGATGACGTCATAATTGTTCGCTTGCTTTACATTATATGTCGGTAGCCATGATGCCACTGGAATGTAGATAACACCAGCTTCGCCAAAAGAGAATGATGATGCCACAACGGTCTCAAATGGGCGAATTGAGGGAAGATTAGAATTTATTAATCCGTGTTTTCTTTTATCTGCGGTATTTCAGTTTTTTGAATCATTATATAATTTGTTTCTTTAGCTGGGTCACAAGAATCCAAGTTCCTATCAGAGAATTTGAGTAACGAGATATCTTAGTCAGACAGAATTTGAGGCCGCAACAGATGCTAAAACCGTAAATCAGTTTCTCGAGCCGCCAAGAGTGCTATGTATGGCTCAAAAATTTCCGTAATGTTTTCGGTTTCTGGCCAAAATTTGTTGCTAAAAATTGACTTGAACGACTGTGCCTACGCGAAATAAAAAAGCCGCAATAGCGCCGCGCCCAGCTACCAATAGCACAAGCGTCTTGAAGAAGAAGAAGAAAAAAAAAAAATACTTCGTAAACACTGGAGAACTTCAAAAATTAGATTAATATTATTCCTAAAGATACTCACGATGTTTACTTTGCTTGAGCTGCTGCCTGCTTCAGCACAACCATTGGGGCCGCAGAAACTTTGGAAAGAAAAGCACAGAACTTGGCGCACTGGACCTGCAAACTTTCTGAAAGAGACACGGGGGAATGTACGTTGTCTTGAAAACACAGCCAGGGTAAATTCGTCTCAGTCTAAATCTAGTCTGGTCTTGTCTTAACACTGCTGAAAGATAACGCTGACCCTGTAGTTTCGTCTCAAATTAAATTTAGTTTCTACCCAACACTGCTGATAGATAACACTGGCACTGCGAATTGATCGCCGACTAAATCTAGTTTCTATAATTATTATAGCCATTACGAGAATAATGCAAGGTCTAAAAATGATGGCTAAAACATATAAATGCAGCATGCTGTACAATGTACACTGATGCCTGTAGTACAAAAGAACTTAACAAAGTATCATACGAAACAAGTAACTGTAGCAAGTGTTGCAGTTCAATTGATTAAATACGACACATTACAGTTAGCCCGTTGTTCTGCCAGATTCAGACAGAAGGCAGTGCTGCGAGGAGAGAAGGCAGCAGCACAACCCGTCTCTTAGAACAACACATACAAACATAGCCTGCCCGTTGTTCTGCCCGATATAGACAGAAGGCAGTCCTGCAAGGGAGAGAAGGCAGCAGCACAACCCGTCCCTCAGATGTGGCGGTCTAGCGTGGATCGTTAAGGCGGGGGGGGGGGGCGGAGGTCTGCCCTAGAATAGTACAGCCTCTAAATGAACCGCCGGGCCAATTCTGTGCGGACATTTTTGTGGAGCTTCCATGACTGCACTCAGCTGATAACACTGTCACTTGTTGCCTTAATTGTTCTCAAAAAGAGAGTCATTCGAGGTGTACAACTCTCTAGCTTTGCTCTTGCCCGGCTTCTCGAGCAGTGGACAACAAGCTAAGGCTTGAAAGGGACACCAATGACAGTAGAGAAAATTAATTAATTAATTGTATCAGTTTTGGAAGAAACAATGAAAGAAAGGAATGTAAAAAGAAGTGGATAGAAAAAGCATTACTTTCCTCATATGGGGGTGCGTTGTGTGTCATGTTAGAGCGCATAACTTACGGGAGCTTTACTATCCTAGTACTAAAATGATGAGATAAATAGCAGTTATTTTGCATATTTTCAGCTGTTTACGAGGTTCACATGAACGGTCCGAAAATATTTTGTATCATATCATAATACTCTATGATCGCCTGCGAAAAAATGACCAAAAACTCAATCATAAAGATCGAAGAACTGCTCTAAGCCAGCAGTTTTTTTTCGTATTTCATAGTGATTATCTGGAATAGACTTCTTCCTAAGTTGTCGGTGCAGAGACCGTCAATGCGTTTAAAAATCGTCCTAACAAATATTGAGAGCAACAGCCTCCACACCTATGAACACTGCTTCAGGAGTCCCAGAAGCTCAAGAGCCAAAGCTTCAGAGGCCCCCTTAATCCAGTATCTTTCATGCCCCAACTAAATGAATGTCTTTAAGCTCCGCGGATCTGCAGCAATTACTGATGCGCGCACGATCATCTCATTCTCTGATTTTATTCTCTTCTTCCTTTCTTCTTCAGACGTCTACATGATTCTGACACGATAGTAGCTATTAGAAAGGGGGGGGGGGCTTAAGCCCCGGTTGCATTATGAGAAAGGGGTCTGTTGGACCGTCTATTGTCAACTATCCTATGTAATCTAATTATATTTTAATACTGTAGTCCTATAGTAGATCACAATAACATATCTATAGTTGTGGCACCTCTTATATTCAGAATAGTAATTTTATGTTCAGATTATTGCTCACTTTAGTAAAAATTCACAATAATGTATCACGAGTTGTGATGTCTCTTTTCCTGAGGTGGTAATTTCATTTTCAGCTGAACCTAGTTTCAGTGCCTATGGCTATGATATTCGTTTCTCCTGCAAACGAATTACGTTCGTTTCTCTTGCAAACGAATTAAGCCCATTTCTTGTATAATTGCCTAATTGGCTAATTTTGAGTTTATTTCCAAATTAACTGCCCATGGGTTTCGCTATTTGCAGAGATGATATTAATTTCTCGTTCCAGCTAGCAACTCTTTATAGTGTCACTCTCTGAAGCAATAAAAATAGTTTCAAATCTACCCCCCAAGTTTTGAAATTTGAAGCAGTGAAACACTCGCCCATTCAACTGAATTACTCTCGAGTATTAGAATAACTTTGTTTTAAAATGAGGCTCTTCGGGACTAATTACGACAGTAAAAATATGGATCACTTCATCACCTTAGAATTTTGCTTTTGGAATAAATAGTCCTTCCTAGTTTAGGCATCTCAGATCCCCAGTTTAATGTCACTTTCAATTGAACTGCTGATTAATTTCAGCATCCCCGAAACCAACTGCTCTCGTATCGGTAATCATTCGCTTTCTCCCTGCTATCCCTCTCGACCCACTAACTTCACTGGCCTTTGGGCACATACATCAGTACCATATCTTAGCACCATTAGTTAGGCACGAGCCCTCCGTATCGCTCAATGCATCAGGAGCAGGGGGCCTAGTAAATCAGTTCAATATCGGGGGCTCTGTATCAGGACTACTTCACTTTCTATCAAGATCATGGCCGTTTTAGAAGACGGAGATATCACCGGGAGGTAGGCAGGAGTGTACGGTGCAAGGTTCCTCGGCCCAACTCTAATGGCTAAAAATTGCCACGGCGTCTGGTGGATTGCAGGCAATCATGGCACAATCTGCAGCGATGTAGCATTGCAGCCGCCAATAAATCGGCTTTTTTTTAGTCTGTTGAAGCGTTTAGTTCCATTTCAGCTGCGCCTGAACTGCCACGATATCGAAGCGAGAATCTGTGCGTCCAGTCGCCCATGCAAGGAAAGAACAAAGTTCCCTTTAATTTGGTCGCAAAGTTCAAATTGATACAGGAGATGTTTCTCTTTGATCGCCGACTGCCGGTAGCGTCCTGAAGGCAGGAGCGAACTTTTCGGTTTGGGTGCGACAGTTTTGTTGAATTTTCTGATTTATATACGCAATGTGTAAACCTGTTCTGAATGTCGCTGTTTGAACGAGTACAGGTGTTGTGATTTTATATGCGTAATATGCATACCTACGTCTTGCTGGATACTGCTTTGTGGAGGCCAAGCCTATATTTGCTCTGGTTTCTCTATGCATAGAATATATCTTGCTGGACACTGTTACTTGGAGTACAAGTGTATTGTACTTTAAGATGTGTGGTAAACATCTTGCTAAATGCTACTTGTTGAAGTACAAGTGTATTGTACTTTAAGATGTATAGTAAAAACATCTTGTTAGATGCTACTTGTTAGAGTACAAGTGTGTTGCGTTTTCAGATGAGCAATTTACATCTTAACAGATGTCGCTTCTCAAGAAGCATTAACTTACTGAGCTTTATATGCACAATATACATCTTCCTAGATGCCGCTAGTTGAAGGAGTGTAAGCTTATTGTGTTTGTAGATGCAAAATATACTCTATAGTATATGCTGCTATATGAAGAGGCCTAAGACATTACCCGAGTTCCATTTTGTGTACTATTTCACACATTTTACTTAAAGAGAATTGTTTCGTGTTGAATGCTTGAGTTTTCGAAACAAATGACTATGAAATAGAATGGTATACTCAGTACAATAGATTTACACATATTTCTGTTAAAATATCTAGTGTTTTATTCAATATTGGAATATTAGTTGAAATTTCGGCTCAGTGACCCCATTTTTTTTTTTTTAACTGGGCCAGCTCGATAATATATTTGGTGCAATTGCCTTGTTTTATCTTATCTAACTTTTCTATCTTTTCTTCTCTTCAATGTCTTCAAATATTTTCATGTTTACTTTTGCTCCAGCTTATCTAGGTTTTCCTCAAATTTCTCCATTTTTATTCTCTCCTACTTCCATATCTTCTCTTTGCACAAACTTTGATATGTTTTTTGTTTTGTTTATTACAATCTTCTTCTTTTATATTTCTTCCAGTCACCACATTTTTGTTTCACCACATTCCCCTTCTCTCCTAAGTCCACAATTTTTTAGTTTTACTTCACGTTCGCATTTTCCTCCAGGTTTCCCTTATTCAGGGCATCAACTACAAATGTTTTGCATTCGATGCTCAAGTTTCCCCGCAAAATTTGACGGAATTCAGAGCTGAAGATCTCTGCAGACTGCCGTCCTGCGAGCACTGCAGCGCCAACCTCTGCTTTTTGACAACATAAATCTTCTCTCAATAGAATTTATGATTGCCACAGAAAAATTATGGCTTAGGTCCTCGGAAATTTATCACTCTATTGTAGCACTTCAAGCGTAAATAAATAATGGGATATATTATGCACGTGCACCTTCATGAGAATTGAGCTTTTTAGTGATACTTAGGAGACGACAAGTACTGTTGGGATGCTGCAATCCCAACTTATATGTTTCCGACTTGAGAATATATTGAAAGATGAAGAAAAGTAAATTTAGTTCCACAATATATCAAGAAAAATAAAAGTACATAGCTACTGGATGTTTAATAGGTATTGTAAGTTCGGTAACTGAAGTATTATTGTATTGCTAAAATAGAGAAAAAAAAAAGAGAAAAGTGACACTGGCTTTTCGATATACGATATCGAAGCATACATATGCACATATTTACTAGAACGACTCGTGGCGTAAGACCATCATCCGCAGGGGAGCTATTTTCATCGTCGTCATTTTTGATGGCCAGTTGTCCCTTAATTGTTTCTCCCCTGTTGGATCACCGTTGTTGTGGAAATGGAGGCTAAATCTATTCACTATAATCATGGCATAAGAATAATAGAGCGCCTCGTGGCGTAAGACAATATCTGCCGCCGTGGAGGCAAATTCAATGCCATCATTTTTCATATCCAGCTAAGCCTAGTTTTTGGTATGGGTCACATCTAGGGCAACCCACCAACCCACCAAACTCCCTACAAAAAATTATGAAGATTGCTCAACTCCTTCTACCTGTTTTTGGGTGGACCGACAAATATAAATACGTACATCTTCAACGAAACATAATCACCTCTTCCACGTTATTTGCGGCGATAAATACAGTACTTATAATTCTTTTTATACATAGAAAGTGTTAACCAAACTTTTTCATTCATATATAGTTCTTAGATGCACTGAAGAACCACCGTAGTACATTTACGCTTTTTCTCTAATTTTTGGCAGACAGAGAAATTGCATTACCCAATTGCTATATCTATGAAACATTCCGTGTTTCCGGGTTTTGAAGATATTTTAGTTTTGTGTTGAGGCAGATACTATGTTTCTGTAAAAAAAAAAAAGACAATGTAGAAATCCCCTAAACGCCTTCTCTCACAAGCAAATTTTTGCAATTAGTGAAGGTCAGTAAGGGCTTTTTCGATTGAATAGTGCAGAGTCGATCTAAGCCTAGCTCACTCGACTTGACCGAAGCTGCTGACTGTGATTTCGTCCTTCCGAAATCAATTGCAGGTGTTAGAAGCAGCCCGATTGTGCTAAGGCGAATAATATCTCCAATTTTAGAAGAAAGACTGAGTTCCTGAAAGACTTATATATAGGAAAGTGATTAAGAATCAACACCTGAAGCTTGAATCAGTGAGTCGAAGCAGAGCACCTGTCTGAAGTTTATGACAAGTTAGGCCTCGAAGGCTTCATTTTGCTGCCGTGAATGGACTACGAAGCAAATCCTTACTTAGGACACCGCAGCAGCTGAGAGTGATTATTATACATAAACTTTTTAATAATAAAAGGCATCGATCGCCTTTGATGATGAAGCGATTGCCCCAATAGTAGCACGCTTACTCGTGCAGCAACTGGACATATCTACGTTTGCGTGCTTCAGCAACTCAAAAAGTTATATTTTCGAGTTGCATCAACTCGCCACGGCAGTTAGTTGTCTTCTGATCGTTGGTGCGCGTACGGCACTGGTGCCAAACTCGCCGCGCTGTGTACGTGGATCGCTGGGCGTGCCTTCAAGTAAGCTTTCTTGCCGCGTCATCACCAACAGAAGCAGTACAATAAGCACTACCTAACCTAACCTTAACCTAATCTAATGTAATCGGCGATGCAGCGACTTGTGTCAATGGCATACTGCACACGTACTTTGAACGCAGCACGCACGCACAGCGATGCACGTACACAGAATAGTCGCAAACGTACAAAGCTCGCGGTGAGTTTGGCGCCTGTGCGTACGGCACGGTCCTCTAGGATGGGTGGGACGACGCTTTTCTTCCGACAGCGTGTATTGGCAGTGTTCCTAGGGGACCGAAACCTAGGCTTCAACCTGCTCTTTGGGAATGAGCCTCTTAGTCGATTATCCCATTTTAACTTTAACTCTTTGAGCACATGCGTACTTCATCAGCGACGTTTCAAACAGTGCTATTCCTACGTGAAACCGTGGTTTAAATTTGTTCTTTTGCTGTGAACCTGTTATCTCATTAGTGTAAACCTTAATTTCTTCCAAAAATTGCATATTGGTATTGTTCTGGACACTTCGATAAAGGGTTAATCGAACTCTTCATTGACATTTCAGTTGTATTGACACATTAGACTGCTTTAATAAATGTTGGATATATATGGCACACAACTTCATGGAATTATGGATACTGTTCAGAATAAGTTAGGACCCATGCTAAATTTGCATGAGTCATTTCAAGCACTGGCGGGGCTTTATGATTCCTCAGAATATTCTTGTAGTAGGTTCCGCTGGGGAGAATAGGTATCCGTGGGGTACACTCAACGGTAAAATCCTACGTACTGAGCAGATAGAACTGAGCAAACAGCAAGCTTGATTTTCCTAAAATGCTTGTGCTAGCAAAATTTGACTCTTACGTATATTGAACAGTTTACCATTACTTATTCTCGGTTTCGCAGTTAACGTGTTAAGCATAATACCAAGGCTCCGTATGTAGTCAGAGTGTCTTGGCTTCGGCATTAACGGCAGGGTGCGTTTGATGGGTAGTCAAAGTCGATCTAAGCCACGACCATTCGACTTGACTTATGCAAAACCTCAAACAGAAACTACGGCTTCGTCATTCTGATTCGTGTTACAGGTGTTAGAAGCAATCCGATTATGCTGAGCTGACTGGAAGCTTCATTTTAAGACGTAAAATTGAGTTTTTGTAATTTACACACGAAAAAGGTTGTTCCTCTGGTAGACACCAGGAGAGTGGCGTTCGTTAAGAGCAGGGCTAATTGGGATGCTATTACTGGAGCAGTAAGGGCGTTACGGTGTCACACCATTTGTAGTCTGTACTGGATTGTGAAGGTGAGACATGCCTTGTATAGTTCAACTTTAGCGCCGCATTTGACTGGGTCAACCACAGGGGTCTGTGTAGAAGTTGGAGTCGTTTTGTGTGGGTGGTAGGGTTCTGTCCCTCATTCCTGATTTTGTTTCTGAGCGAACGCAGAGTGTGTCTGTTGACGGTTTTGGAGTGTCTCAGTCGTGGTGGAGTCTGGCGCCCCTCAGGGTAGCGTACTTGGCCCGCTGCCGTTCGTTCTGTATACCAGTGACATGCACTCTTCACTGAAGAGCACGATGATCAACTATGCCGACAATTCCACTCTGACAGCAGTGATAGCATCCCCCAGCATGCGTAATGATGTCGCCCAGTCTCTGAATAGGGATCTGTCGAGCATTAGTGCATGGTGCTTAGCCTGGAGTATGAAGCTGAATGCTAGTAAGAACAAATCTATGATTGTCAATCGGTCTCGGACACTTTTACCGCAGCATCCACATCTGACGATAGAGGACACTTTGCTTCTGGAGTCTAACTCCTTGGAGATTCTCGGTGTTGTCTTTGATAAGAAGCTTACTTTTGAGCCGCATATTAGGCGACTGGTGTCACGTGCTTCCAGTAAGATTGGGCTCCTGCGTAAGGTGAATTTTGTGCTTGGTGACAGTGAGGTTGTCCGCAGATGCTTTTATGCTTTTTGCTGCCTGTGTTGGAGTATTGCTCACCGGTCTGGGCTTCAGCTGCTGACAGTCACTTGCGTCTGCTGGACCGACTTGTTAGTTCAACCAGCAGGCTGTGTGCTGAAAATCATCGGGTGAATTTGTCCCATAGAAGAGATGTGGCCGGACTCTGTATGTTTTAGAAGGTGTACAACAATGAGAGACCTTGGCCACGTGCAACGTATATATCACATTGCTTTCAACATATTTTTCTTCTTTAGTTTAATTTATTTTATTTTATTTTATTATTACTATTATTATTTTTTTAATCCGCCCCAGGGGTAGATGCTGGCGGGGCCCTTTACCCGCTAAAAGATTGAGGGTCCTAAGTGCCGTCTCCGTTGGACATGTTGCAGCTTGCCGCAGTTCCGGCTGAC
>LQNS02278174.1:11782189-11797024 GCA_001587735.2 Parhyale hawaiensis
GGTGGGCAAGTGCTTCTAGGCCGGGGCCCCACAGAGCGCAACAAGCGACGCAATGCGATATTTACGGGAGTCGTGTTGCAGCAATGCACGGGTGTCGCGAGGCATCGCAGTTGCGGCGGTGGGGACAGCAGACTGCTGTACCCTCCGCCACATTTTGTCGTGCAACAAATTTGTGGCGATGCGCGTCGCCCGTCTCTCCGGTGTGGCGGCGGCCTAAGGTTATTAGATGCCTGGTGAACGGAACGGGTACTGAGCATGGCTATGTAAGAGCGTGACAATCAGCATCGTCACAAAAGTAGTGTTTAAGTTAACGTGTTAAAATAACATATAAAAGTAGCGACAAATTAATAATTAAAGCGATGTTTAATTAGATTATGCACAGTGAGTATATGTATGTGCCTAAATTTACGAAAAGATAATCGAAATTGGAACTGAGATACGAAATACTTGGTTTAGTAATCTGATATTTAATGGAACCAAAATACTACCCATGTCATAAATGGGTAAGTATGAGATTGTGCAATGAAAATAATTACCTATTCATACCATAACTGACATCACTGAAAAATCATTAATATCTCAAGCTTCTTGGTAATAAATGGCCTATAAATTTTAAATGTATCTGCACATCAGATGATGCGCATTACCATGCCATGAAGATAACTTGATATTTCTGTTTCTTACTAAGCGAATCATAATAATAATAATATTAATAGTAATATATAACCTGGAATTAAAATGGGTAGCACATTTTAAGCGTCATGTCTGATTTAGATAATGTGTTTTGTGAATGCCCATTAGAAAACATGGCCAACAAAGTTATGAATGAATTATTTTACCTGAAGTATATGAAAGAGATACTAAATTATTGGAGTAAAACCTGTACGCATTATATAATCTGCATCAATATCATCTGCATTGCTATTACACTTTATTTAACTTTAGTAGCCTTATATGATCTGCAGTGCGCTCAAAAGAGACGGGAATAAAGTGTTAATAGACTACTAAGCTGAAGGTTAAATTTTACCACCGTGACAACCGAAGTTGGCTACTGCTGGCAGCCTGCTGTAGCATAGCCATGGCCTGTAACAAGAGGGATGCTATTCATATTATCAATTACTTTATATAAAATAATACCGACGCTCCAAATGTCATCATGAAGTGAGGGGTACGGTGTTTAATCCACTAAACGTGTCGAGAACCTAGAGTGGTGCATTATGGGTTGTCATAATTTTATTATTAGATATCATCATTGGTAATAAAACATTTATACATAATTGCATATATTTTGTCAACCTCGGGATAAAGTTGTATTGCAGACGGGGTACTAATTAACCGAAAAATTAACCAGTAATATCAACGGAGTTTCGGGAATGCTTAACTGAGTTCCAACTAAAAACCTTCTTGAGGTATAAAATATAAAATGATCTTTGCCTTTTACTGGAGAAATGTAGAAAAATCCAATGTTCCTAGCTTAGACTCATGTTCAGCCATAGTCCACCAAGAAAATAAGCCGTAGAATGTTCAGTGCAAGGAACTCTTGGACAATATTTGAACATTTTCTCAAGTTGTCAGTCATTCTGTCGCCCACCGGAGTCAAAAACTGGCCGAAATTTGAGCACCGGCAAGCAATGGCTTCTTCAAACCAGACCGGACAAATTGGATGCTCTTGAGAACAGATCCTGTACGGTTGTGGAGCCGTCTTAGCTCTGCAGCCATATTGGTCTTCCTCTTACGACCGTTAAAAGTAAACTCAATTGAATTGCACGCATTTGCTCTATGTGTAGCAAAAGTAAAACCCATGGCGCCATATTATCCTTCTTTTCACGACTGTAGTAGTACTTGATTCCATTCCTGCATGAATTATATGAATGGCCGCAGTTTATTCATAATTAAAATACGTGTCGTAATCAAGATTACGACCCTACTTAATATTTCGCACTTATTCAAGAACTTGTCAAAACCAGTCAGTTTCCATATATTTATGATTAAATTGGGATGTTTTGGAATCAATGGTAAGTTGTCATACGTGGAAGACGACTCGTGTTGCGTCGTCTATGATATCCTTTCATACCTACAAGTTGCTTAACTTGCTACTAAAGTTTCGAAGCTCCGAACTTCCCAAGTTTATTAACGTGGGACTTCGAATATAAGTGCAATGAAAAAATTGTTCCATGGTCAAAATTTCTGAGCTGGTAATGTTTACAATGTCTTTAGACTAGCTGTCTCATTTTTATTTCCCTTTGGCACGCTATATGAGCGCCAGACTCTTAGGAATGTCAGCCCTAGAAGGCGGCCACGATTTAAGAGACAGTCAATCAATGTGCCCGTAAATGATGAGGGGGACCCAGTTCTCAATCTATATTATTATTATTAAAAATTCACGCTCATGACACCGCGTACAGGTAGCACAACCCAAATGAAGCATTTTGCAACACCAGGAAGCCCGAAACGCTGCTGAAGAAAATCCAACAAAAGCCATTAACAGCTGACTTAAACGCCTGCAGGCCAGTACGACCGAAAGCCGATGTCGGCTGTGAATTCCAAACACCGATAGACTTGGGCACGAAGCACTGACTAAATTGACGAGTTCGGCATCTAACACTCTCTGAAGTGAAAGAGTGCGCGTCAACCGTAGCACGTGTAATCCTCCTAAAGACCTTGAGGGAAGGGACAGAAGAATACAACCAACGCTCTTGTTGTTCACCTTATAGCCAGTGATGTTCATGACTATGGGTAGAGACTGAGCCAAAATGGAGTTTCATGTCTGAGGAAAATTCCCTGTATGGTAAAAAATCTTATGCAGGAGGGCTAAAATAGAAGAACCCACATCATGCTCAATGATAAAAGGTAGTCCGAACTGAGGCCCGGCGTGACTGCCGGTCTTCGGTTTTGTTCTGCTAATCTCTGCTATTATATACTAATTGTAGAGTTACGTCAGCGATGTCATGGCGGCATCTGCCATCGCCAGATGTTACCTCGCGTAGGAATTTCCACAAATTGTTTCACTTTTATATCTACACCTGTCACTATGATTCTAGAAATGTAGAAAATGAAAAATTAGCAAGCTAGTCGTCAAGCTAGTCAATTCCGTAAAATTATGAATCTTTGCTTGACACAGCATGATATTCATACAATTTTAGAAAAAAAGTAACGTCCAAAAATGCATCTACATGACAGTCGCTATACTGGCTGATCTACAGACTACCTTGAGGAGCAGTCATTTGGATAGAAATATTAACCATATGTGTAAAAGCGTTATCGGTGAAGCGTATGGTTAAAATTCATTATGGTAAGCTGCGTTAAGTTTAACTGAAATTTGTCATCCGAAATCGAAATCCATTTTGCTAACTTGAAACGAAAGCTGGTATTGCTACGTTATACCAATATTAATGTAACTGCTGTTAAAACTTCCTGATTATTGTCTTTTCTATATGCTCATATTACGTACAATGAATCGAAATAATTCATTAGTTTACCTTTATGTTGAAGTCAACTTCTTTAATGTTACCTCTGTTGTTACTCCGAAATGAAATTAATTTAGTTAACTTGAATTGAAATTACAGTCTCTGATTATTTCCTTACCTGGCNATATTACATAGAACGAATCGAAATAATTCATTAGTTTACCTTTATGTTGAAGTCAACTTCTTTAATGTTACCTCTGTTGTTACTCCGAAATGAAATTAATTTAGTTAACTTGAATTGAAATTACAGTCTCTGATTATTTCCTTACTTGGCTACTTTGACAGTCATTTCGTTTTCGTAAATCGAAGCTGAGGTTACTAGTGCACTTATTTAATTCCATTCGTGTTGCTACTTAAGAACTGAGATTCATTCATTTCACTGCGTTTGAACGAAGCTGGTGTTTTTATCTAAGGGTGGTAACTGCGGGAAGACCTAGAGGTAGCCAGGCGCATAGCTGCAGTATTTTCATGGTGTCCAATAAGGTCTAGGACAACACGAATCTTCCATAGCATCGAGCAGACCGCCTGTGACAGCCACCCATTGCTGGAGATGAAGATGGTCGGTGCCGCTGAGGGTAAGGGACACATCGATGGGCACTCAGAGATGGATACCAAATGAATACCTCCCGCGCAGAGACGGCGGCAGGGTTGAATCTATGGGATGCAGATGCCAGCTATTTGGTGTGGCAGTGTCATGGAGCACACATGGCAGTTTCTTGTATGTATGCTATTTCCCGAATGGGGTTATACGAGTACAACGGGAGGCAATGCATTGTACTTCTTCTGTATTGAAGATTAATTTGTTTCCATCAGCTGTACGGGACTTTAGTGGTAAGCTACCTGGCTTTTCCTACCACGTTATGGTTGTCATGATGAGTACTTCATACAGCAATTACCTCCGCCAAGAGGGGGTTATGTTTTTGTCGTGTTGGTCGGTTTGTTTATTTGTGTGTCATCAAAATAACTCGGATAGCCATGGACGGATCAGTGCGAAATTTACAGGGATTGTTAGGTATGTTAGGAGGAACAGATGATTGACGGTTGGTGAAGATCCGATCAATCATTTATTTATATGTTTTTTTGGTTACGTTTCCTTGGTACCATAACTCAAAAGTTATGGATGAATTTTTATGAAATGTGTAAGAAATGTTGGGGGGATATTGCTAGAAACAAATTATTATATTTTTGTGATGATCTGTTTCTCCTTTTGTGTATCTCTAAATTAGTTTCTATGTTTGTTAGTAGTACACAAAAAGTTGCGAACGGATCTTCTGAAATTTGTAGGCATTAATTGCTAGAAAAAGGCCTAAATGATCATCAAATTTTGGTGATGAGCTGTTGTCGGTTTATGTATTTGAGTAAAGCTTGTCAGAATTTTTGTCCGAACAGAACAAAGAAGTTATGGACGAATATTCATGAAGCGTGTATGAATTGTTAGAAATGTTAAAAGCACAAATGACCAAATATTAGTGATGATCAGTTCGTTCGTTTGTGAGTTTGAAAAATGTTTGTATTAGTGTTTATTAGTACGTAACCGAAAAAGTTCCGGATGGATCTTCGAGAAATTACAGATGCTGTTATTAATGTCATGAGGCACAGATGACCAAGTTTTGGTGAAGATAAATAGAGTTCCATCCATGGCGAAAGTATGGGCTCTCAGAGTGCTCTAGTACTGTTGTTAAGACTCCGTTGTAAGAATGTTGCCAGAATGAGAAGACAGTGCTTCACAAACTCATAAAATCCGTATCAAATCACCTTTGTAAGATTAAAATAACTGGGTCCAGATTTAACCTCGACCCATCTTTCTAATATCCGTAGACATAATAATAACCATCTTTTTCATTTCCTTAGACATTTTAGGTGCATCGTTCTTTTGTACGACAGTGTATGAGTGCTTAAGAAGATGGGCGCTGTATCCAACATACGCATGAAACAAAAATTTCTTATGTCAATATTAGCTATTTATAAAATTAAAAATTCCGATGAACTTGTATACATATATGGTCATTCAGCGTAGGGGACTGGTGATGTATGAATATTGACGCTGAAAGCCTCAAATCAGCGCATTGTGATAGGACACTAAAATTATCTGAAATAATTGAATGGCTGGTATCAACAAAATGATAAAGTATTTTACTCGGCACTTGAAAGATTCTTTGTCCTGAACGATAAGAAATTCCTTGATGCTGTGAGAACCTCACTTTCATTTGTTTCTTTGTTTCCCGAATGCTAGGAGGCAGAGCACTCTCTGCACTAATATTTGTAAACAATCGAAGAAACAAGTGAAAGTTATGAGGAGTCTTTAAACTTAAAAAAATGATTGAAGATTGACTGCTGGCTTTAAAATCACTAGCACATTGACTTGAGGATAAAATTTTCGGATTAGGAATTCTACTTTCTTTTTCATTTCATAGCTCTGAAAGAAAATAGACAGTTTTTCATTCAACGGTTGGGGTCATTGCTTGCCATTGTAAATCCTCTAATGTACTAAGGAGATGATTTACAATGGTAAGGAATGTCCCCCCAAATACAATCAACTCTTAGCTTTTCAATGAACCATGACAAACTAAACGTCAAGACCATGCAGCGACAGCGGACTATAAGACAGGGAAACCGAGCGGCTATGCTTGAAATTCAAGTCAATTTCTGAGCCTAAAATGAAAGGCATCAGAAATTCAAAGTCGAAAGGCAGGAGCTTTGCCCTCCAACTGAATAACTGATCAGCAGAGAGGCAAGGTGCGGCGGGTCGTGCTTTTGCTTCCCTAGTTGTCAAGTGGGAACAACCTGGAAGAATTTATTAACTGGATTTCTAGTAAAATAACAATCAACACTCACAATACACTGGGGTTTAACTTCACAAGTGAAGAAATCTTGATGAGGGATTGACAAGGAAAGTCGATTCCTTAACTTTCAGTTTTAAGAGAAGTTTGGTAAGTGTGCAACAAAGGTGGTGGAATGATGAATCTGCCCACCCCCCCTCCAACAAAAGCAAATTTAAAGGACAAGGATCCGACGTATGAAACACGGGGAAACGGAGAGTCGATTCTCTGAAATTTTAAGAGCACATTTAGCAATTTTACAAGTGCGGCAACCCCAGTGTTGGTAATCAAGTGCGGCAACCCCAGTGTTGGTAATCTACTTCAGTGGAATGCATAAAACTCATCCTACTTGTTACAGCAACATTCCAGCTTCAGGTCTCCAAAAATAGAACAAACTACAGTATATATGTCCCGAACGACTGTGGTTCCTCTGAAGTTTTTTGATGAAGATGTAAATTATCTAAATTTAAGCTACTGTTGATGCTAATAAAACAGTAGTAATATTATTATGACCACCATTCTCATCATCAGTAATATATTAATAATGATAGTATTATTAATTCTTATTGTAACTAGAGGGCCCAACCGTCAAAAATGACGGCAGAGATTTAGTACTTCACGAAAACCCCCGTTGTCTCCTGTGCTTTTTACTTCTCAGAGGGCTTCTTAAATGGAAATTCAGCATTCTGCCTGGAAAACTGACGTTTTCCATAGCACCTTTGAACATGTCCGATCAGAGTGATGTAGGCGAGCTCAGATTCCTCAGCTGGAGTTCCCTCTAGTTTCTTAATACCTTATTCCTATAGACCATGAAAATTAGTACTTAAGAAAAACCCCTGTTGTAGAAAGGCCCTGCCAAGCAGTGAAATTTTCGCCGGTTCGCTACGCCCTTGAATTTCTTCCTATCTTACTCCCATTCATCCGATCGTTATGCCCTTGAATTTCTTCCTATCTTATTCCCATTCATCCGATCGTTATGCCCTTGAATTTCTTCCTATCTTATGCCCATAGAGTGTGATGGACAGACGGACCAACATTGGAGCAAGCAAGCAAGCGACCACCAACTATGGTTTATTATATACTAGAGGGCCCAGCCGTCAAGAAATGACGGCAATAATTTTGTGAATAAGTTCTTTAATGTTCCGGTTCCCAGGATACATTTTGCTGTAAAATAGGTCTCATACCGGAAGGCGTGATCTTCCATTAATGACACTCATGTTGCAGCTATTGGTCAAATGTTGAGTAACACTAACAAAATATAGTTCAGTGGAAATAATTAACCGGAAACGCTCAGGGCTTAATTACTGCGCAGTAACCTGGATACCAGCTAACCCAGTAAAACCTATGAAGTGAAATTTGGCTGCAATGTAAATTGAATATAGAAAGGCGTCCGTTCAGCGTGAAATTTCAACTGCCACAAAAAGATTCAGTTCCAGAAAGCATAAGCGAAATGGATTATGTCCAAAAGGAAGGAAAACTCTAACCAAGACGGAGCCTCTCAAGCTGCTACGAAGAAATTCAATTTAAAAATATGCGATATAGCTTTAGCCAGACGGGATTAAAAACTCCATGAAAAGTACCACCTTTCATCTACCACGCTCAGAAGGGTAATCATCATCGTCATATCAAAAAGTACGGAACTAGTTTTCAGAGTAAAGCAAGATTCAGAAAATATGGTATTTCCACTTTGACCATATATTTCAGAAGCTATGTTTGTCGCCGTTACTCCAAGCACTGGAATTTATGGTATCTCAACTTGTTTTTCAGAAGATGAATTTTCTCCTATCTAAATGTTTAACAACGTGACGGAGAGACGGACCAACCAAAAAGCGAAAGAGAGAGCAAGTAAACGAACAACAGCTTTGCTCTATTGTATAGTGGATTATTTTCTAGTTATCTCGTACAGACGTTGTGCGTATCTTATTAACGTTGATAGCACGCTGAGGTGTTAAACAAACTTAATGTTAGCGAGGACGCAGCATAGTAGCTGGCTAGGTATACTAATGCACGGGCCATACTATACTTTCATAGAAATAACGTGAAGCGAGGATGTGTAGCTAGCACGACGTCCATGTTACCTTGTCTGTGTTACCGAGTTGAAATTTATTTCAATATGACAAGAGAGTTGCTCATCTTTGCTTCCAGTTACTCTGGAATGCATATGCGGCCTCGACATTAGAGCTAAAGCAGCGGGCAACATTCACAAGCTGTCAGATTTACTGCCAAACAAAATTCACTTTACCTAAGAGATTTGACTTAGGAAGTACTTTGAATATATTTATTTTGATATTGAGAGTGGCTGCTCTGGTCTAGATATCCAAGCCAGTAATTTCCAATTTAGGACGGGGTAAAGCAATCGTTGCACAGCTATACATGCTAATATATATACATATATTTTTTTTTCTTCACCTTGTCCCCACAAAGTCAGAGATATGCTTTACGGAATGGAAGAAAACTTTCATGCAGAACGTGTCCATTATACATCAACTATACATTGGCGTCTGCATGTGAATGTCAGCTAAACACCATTATTCACTAATTCTTGAGGTCACTGCATTGTTCACTGAGCATTATGATATAGGTATAGCTTTTACATATTTACAGAGCACTTGTATATGTAGCGCACTCTCAAGAGCATTGCAATGCTTGTACATTACTTCATCAACTGTATCGCAGCGCTGCAACAGAAGTAATTTGAGTACTTTAAAACCTAAGTGAAAAATATGTTCCCCACAAATACCATCATTAATATACTTACGCAACATTTTTTCACTCCAGTATTATCATGGATATTTGATACAGACGGCATCGTGAATGTAAAAACTTTTATGCAACCTCAATAGTCTAAAATTTGACTTAATGCAAATTGTAGAGCGCAATAGGCCCTGTGACACAAATTCATGTCTTAACCCTTAATATCTAGTACAGTCTGTAATGCACACAACAACATGTGACACAACTTCACTCCACATAAAAAACCAACAAAAATTACCTAAAAAATGGTGGATATCAATCTTCTTGAGATACACTTGCTTGACGCTATCTATTGAGCGTAAAATGAGCCGAAGACGGCTGTATGTCTGCCGATTGGCAAAAACTAAGAAACTTTGAGTAAAACTTTTGAATTTTTTGTTGCGATTTGCTTCGTGCTTCTGACAAGTTTGTCGGAGACTGCAGGGACGAAGTCTGCTCTAGAGGCGGGACTTGTACTGAGGCGTCACTATACTGGACCTGCCTTAGTGACGTAACTACATTGCAGCTCATGTGGTGAGGCAATTATAGCTAAGGTATGCACTATTACGTGCTTGTTGGAAATTTCAATGGCGTTGGATAGCATGAGAACTGAAAATTATTATTATAGCTTTTGTTATCCGAGTAATTAGTCTTAACCCCAACACGATGGTGCACCGAGAGACGTTCTGCTGCGTATCAAGTGTACGATTACTTGAAAACATAACATTATATGGAAATTTAATATCAGCCTCTGTCTTTAGCTTATTATGTGACTTAATAATACATTCCAATTCCATAACACTTTCTATTTTTGTTCAGTTTCCTTAAATTGATGCACCGCCCAATACCTTTATATTATGTGAAGAAAACTAGACAGTGAAGTTGCCGGAAATTTTAATTAGGACTTTAAGACTAAGCCAGCATTTATTGCAGGGGCAGCACTAGGCAATCGTAGCGCAATTCATCTAGAGAATTTGAGCAAGATTATTGAAGTCGCTCAAAGGGCGATAGCACTAACCTGGTGAACTGATTTTACCCAGTCACATTCTGTATGGAATTGGAATGAGCATTTCAAAGCTTCGCTCCAGAAATAGAAAGAGCTTATTTAGCAGCCTCGTTGCTGGTGTAGCGCATATGAACGGGTTCTTCGGAAATGCAAAGGTAGCGCTTCCGGATAAGCAAGTGAACTACGTCAATATCTATATCCTTGCTTATGGACAGCATTGAATTTTTCTTGAAAAAGTCTTTTCAAAAGTTGATAAGAGAATAAAAACGTGGATTTTACTAAAATACTAATATTTCTGCCTTCATTTTCATGACGGCGTGGGCCACTAGTAGATACATAATAAAATATGTTTTTCCCGTCGACTCCTGGCATTATCCAGAGAGCGGCTCATCCGTCCGCCCTTGGGTTTTAATAGAAAAAATACAAGGAGTCGAGTCAGAAACACCACGTCGCCCTTTTATCACTAGGGGACCACAACAATACGCATAATCTGTATGCATATATTTCAAAAGCATAACTAAGATAGGAAACATTATCCAAGTGTAACCAGGACTAGTATCGATACTTCCCCTCTATTTTATAAACATAGTAAAGCAGCCAGCATGTTGAACAGTGGGGTGCAAGGGTATTCTTAGATAGTTTTAGTGTTTTAAAGACTGCCAACAGTGATGTAGAATTAAGAATTTTAAATCCCTTTATATCTACAAACTCAAACCCGACCTCAATAGCAACAACAGTTCCTATCCCTTGAAACTAGTCAATATATATATATATCTATTTAGTCAACTTGTTCCTAAAAACTACTCAATAGATAATTTTTTTTAAGTCAACTTTATCAACCATGTTTTGCATAGTTTGAATTACGCAAAAGTTTTTACTTTCGACTTTGTATTTTTCAGAACTGATGATGGAGCAAGTCTCCGAAACGTTTTTAGAATTTCATTTTTAACAATCGTCTTTGCTTTTGAATTTCTAATAGTAAAGACTTTAGCTTTAGTGCTTCCAGCTTGGCAGCAGCCGGTGATAGTATATCGTCTTATCGATAATATAATGCGATGGGACGGCGCTTCACTGCGCGTCCAATATACGAATACTTAAGGACTGTTCAAAGTTTAAAACTCTCGGAAAAGTGCAAATTTTCGAAGTGCTCGCCGGCGATGGCCTGAAAACAGCCCCAGAAAATTCGTTTTTTCCCCAGAGCCCCACCTCGTTTTCTGCTTCATTTTTCCGGGGTAACTTAGGCTATAGATTACCCGAGGGTTTCCATCAGGTTCTCTGATAGCGCGCGAAATGATCTTAACGATGCCCTGATATTCTGAGGGCGGCTGCAAGTCAGGCCTTTCGCGAGACTTTGATTCTGAAGCGAATGACATCGAGACGGAGAGTCGGTTGGCTAAAATTCAATTTTAAGAGCAGGTTCGGAAGTGTGACTATATGAGCAAGATAAAACGAAGAGTCGGTTCGATGAAGTTCAATTTTAAGTGAAAGTTCATATTTGTGAACATCAGCGGTAGGTATAAATAGTAGAGTCGGTTCGCTAAAGCTACATTTTAAAAGAAGGTCTAGAAGTGGGAATAGCAGCACGGTAACTTGTGGAGTCTGTACGGTAGAGTTCAATTTAAAAGGCGGTCTTCTGTAGAAGTGTTAGCATAATCAACATAAATTGTATAGTTTGTTCGGTAAAGTTCAATTTAAAAAAAAAAAAAAAGGTTCAGAAGTGTCATTGTAAGCAAAGTAACATAGAGAGTCGGTTCGCTAATTTTCGTTTTAAGAGAAAAACAGATTATATTGATACCATTAAAAAGTATGAATATAATCTAGACTTCTCTTAAGTTAAAATTTTAGCGAACCCACTCTCAGTTTTATCTGGTTTTTGTTTACACTTTTGATTTTTTATTTTTGTATTAATTTATTTTGGTTAGTGTAATAGATTTTTGTTATTGCTGGTAACGGGATAATAGAGTGCTGATTTATTGCCGCCAGGCCTGCGAATTCTTGCAATTCTGGCGTTCACACGCTATTGCGGGGTCACTGACTTAGCCAGAAATGATAATGGTGGTAGGGCGCAGTGGCACATGAGTCTTCTGTTCCTGGCGCCACAGCTCTGATAAATTGTGATCGACTGTACTTTTCTGGGTATCTGTCTGCAGCACGAACGGGTGCATGGGGAATTTCCAGTTGTGGTGGGCAAGGTCAAGTTAATTTTACGATTATATAATAGATTGCGGAGGGGGGGGGGAAGCAGGGCTGGCAAATGGCGTGGTGTCGTAAAAGCACAAAAGCACTTGGCGAAACTCTGAGGGCCTGAAATTTGGCGCCCTGGAGAGAGGCACAAATGCGCCATGAAACTGATGGGTTGGCGCTGGCGTGAACACACACACACACACACACACACAAAAAAAATATGACGCATGCCCTGCTCTACTGTCGTTTGCGGTACCACAACGGCTGCGCATCTTGTTTCAACATATTGTTGCATTCCGATATTCCTAAAATTTATATATTATGCATATATACATAAAACTACAAAACATGCGGGCATTTTTTTAATATGCTTTTTCAAAAGATTTTTGAATAAAAATTTCATCCACCGCGCGTACATTAAGGTCATTATGTTATAAGGTCGCGCCCCTCTTGCTATTCTCCTCAATAAATATTTCTTCATTTTTATTCAATTTCAGAATTTTTGCCCAGTCTTCGATTTCATTTTTGCCCTTTATCCGATAAAATAGTGCATTGTCTTGTATCCTATATTCAGCACACGATATAATAAGTTTAACAGTCAATCCCCTGAAGCAACGCAATTATTTTCTGTTTATACTGTTTTCCAATTTCAGCTTCATTCATCAGTCTTCAATTTTCCCTTTGTTAAGGCTTATTGTAGTGCAAATGTAAGCTGGCTGTATAGCAAACGGGGTTGTATCTGTTGCGCGAGTCTGTGCATCCTCGTATGTTTTTCCGTGCTTGTCGGTCGGAGGCTAGTGCCGCTAGTCAGTTGATAATGAGGAGCGACAGAGCGAGGTTGTGTTCTGCCCTTGTGATGCTGCATATCTCAGCGGGCTTCTAGCTTCTCAATCTTTTTCCTTAATATTAGCCCCGGGACACCAGGTGGTTAGCTACGTAGTCTCGATTTTTTCTGGCGTTTATTTTATGAAGGGAAATTGAGTTTCAAATTTCAGGCGGCCTGTAATGGCCCAGCTTTGAGGGGGGCAGGGGGCGGGGCAGCCCGGCGCCGTGTAATTGGCACCTGATAACACACTTACCGCGCACGTCAGTCCGTCCGTCCGGCCCCGTAAAGCGCGAAAATCGAATTTTTCGAAATTCCAACACGGAATTACGTAAGGAAATGTAAATCATCTCGGGAGCTTGGGTCGAAAGTACTGTAGCGTTTCGTAGCCACAGAAATAATTAGCTAGTGAGTACTAGACAAGTTATTTGCAATTATTTATTTTATTCCCTCTATGCTATCCTTTCTTATGAGATTATTTCTCAAGTGATTCTGGAAGATGTCAATTAAACTTTTACGATATGCCATTTGAGTATCTGGCAGATTGCAGTAAATCGTTATAATACAATCATTCAGTACTATGAAATGGTTCTCATCTCTCTTTGCTCCATTTGATCTTCCGTACCAGGAAGCAAAGAGCGTAACGGGAGGACTCATAAGAAACTAGCATCAAAAAGTGGTGTCATCAATGGCGTCACATCGACGAATCTATGGCTGAGCAGCCTATGAGAATATTACTTAATTTTGCAAGAAAAATTGTCATGAATTGCGAATTTCATATCTTAAGGGCACAAAAATGAAGAAAATATATACTAATTGAGCAGTAAACAATTATCTATAGAAAATTGCGCTGGAGGCTGGTGGAAACTTTCGCAGCACTAGCGGGGAAATTTGGGCCGGTATGGCGACCTGATTTAACTTTTTTTTTAACTTGAGCCTTATTTACACTTCATATTCAGTTCACAGTGCTCTTTACAGAACATATCTAAACATATCACCGTATTTTTTTCGACGTAGTTCATTCAATCTCCCGCTCCTGACTGGCCAGCTACTTGAGCTGCACCCACACAGAAAACACGGTAAAATGTTGTCGTCAAGTACAGAATGTTCGAGCAATAGCTCATAGAGGGCCGGGGTGTAAGTCCCGGTGTCTCTTTGGGAATGGGCCTTTTGGTTCGTCTCCTGCCGCCTATCTAATCTAATCTAATCTACTGCGGTTCTTCTCGTGTACAGAATATAACGCTGCTTATATTTCTCGGTAGGATTAAGAACCCAACCTACAAAGACCTCAGGTCCCCCACTCAAATTCTTCGACTCATCGATGTCACGCCATTCGGTTACATGCGGTCACGGGTAAGTTTTATTTGAGTCCCATTGAGTCCTCCCGTTACACTCTTTGCTTCCTGATCCGTACCACCCATTTAATCCTGTAGTATTCACACTATAACAATATTCCTTCTGCACATCATATAATCTGACGATGTGCATCACAATATTTGGCCTGCAATATTTATAATCCTACTGCATAATTATAGAGTTGGTTGGATGCTTGTCGGTTTACTTGCTCGCTTCCTTGGTTGATTGGGCTCTCTGTTCTTATCTGACTCGTTAAATAGGGAAAATTGTAACTGCTGAATAGTAAGGGACAGAAGGCTTTCTTTTCTTAATGTTATGAAAACATGGATTCACAAAAAAAATAATAATAAAGGAAAAAATAGGTACATATATAAATATAGAATTTGCACTACTTCGTTAAACATGGGACAGTAATTTATGTCTCTAGAAAATATAATATCAAGTAAA
>LQNS02278174.1:11811383-11830921 GCA_001587735.2 Parhyale hawaiensis
AATTTGAAATATCTTGTTGAGACAGTACGCTGTTTTGTTCTATAGCATCCTCGGGAACATAAACTTTCATAACTTGAAATATCTTGTTGAGACAGTACGCTGTTTTGTTCTATAGCATCCTCGGGAACTTAAACTTTCATAACTTGAAATATCTTGTTGAGACAGTACGTTGTTTTTCAACTCTAGAAATTCATCCAGAAAAAAAAAACTTTTGTAGATCCAAGAACAGCTAGAAAGCATCCACATCAACACCTATTCGCCTATGGCAACACGTCATAATGTATTTTAATGACATTAGACTGCGTATTTTGCAGCAGTTTAGATCTTTCACTAACCATTATCCATATTCCATATACAACGCATTCACATGATCACGAAAAGCCAATTGACGCATTGCAAAAAGTTAAAGTGCACCCCAGAAAAGATACAACCACTCGTTCTTCAACTGAACAATCAAACTCCTCAACGGCTTTTTCATCAGCATTGACCTATATTTCGCTCGCAGATTGCAGAGTAACCTCATGACAAAAATAAACAACAGTACACATGTACATGGCTACAAAACAGAATAAGCAATACACAAGACGAAACAATACTTTCTACAAAAAGCCGACTCATTCACATACTACAAACAATCTAATTTGTATAGCCGATGACAGAGGATGTTGCTACCGGACAGGGGCCAAACAATGGGTCGCAATGCAGTGTAGTGCATATTAATATTAACCAAACTTTATACCAAATACAACTCTTGTGATCAGCTGTGCTTCGTGCATTTGTACCATGTTCCTGTATGTGCCCAACACAGTATATTTATTTATGTATTATATTATTATTTAGTTACCGAATTTTTTCACTAACACTAAGAGCCCATAGACTCATTGTAATAAGTAATATGCATCACTGCTGAGTCAAACCGATGCATTCAAGTATTGAAGAGTCACACTACAGTACAGACTCTACTGCAAACTAGCACCGTATTTCAGCCCTATATACCTATCAGCAAAGCAACCGAAAAGGCTAATATATTACCAATAAAAAGCCAATATCTTAATAAAAAGTGACATTCATCTTTGTAGAGAAAAAAAAAATGATGCATTCCAATATTGAACAGGCACACTATACAGTAGAGAATCCCAGCTCTTGTGCAAGCTATCACCTGCAATTCAGCTACAGAACAAGAACAACCCAACATTCAGAATCAATGAACGCCTGACAACAAGTCAAAATACACCACCACTTTTGCACCAACACGCAGCACTCCAGTTGGATAGGCTCAGCCGTACGCTCGATATGGCGTTCATATGCAGAGAGCTCCGCCATAACGGCAAGTTCTATGACACATAAAACAACTTTTTCCGGGGCTGCCTGCGTTTTGTTCGTAGCCTTATAGTACACCGAGCGCAAGACTCCACCAATTGGCCAAGTAAGGACTTAGGAAGGACTTTATCGTTAAGGACATGCGCCCTTTGATGATCTGTTACTGCCGAAATAATGCAATAAGTGGAGAACAAATCCGTATACAATGGAATAAACACAAGTGCAAAATGAGGAATTTTCTTTTCGTTAATGATATGCTATTTTTATAGACCTGTAGTTTCCAAAAGAATACAGTAACAGGAAGAAGAGTCCCCATATTTCATGGAAAAGACTCACAAATATTAAGGCAGTAATTATTTTATCATTAAGGGCATGTCCACTGTAATGATCTTGAAGTTTCAAAACAAAAACTATAATCGAAAGAGAAGGTTTCATTTTCAATGTGAGAGCTTTGTAGGCTACCATGAGTACTTACCATTAACAAAAATGTTGGCTCCAGTTCTCGTTCGCTTTATCGAATTACTTTTAATGTGTTGAGAAAATACTTTCTAGAGCCGAAATCGTCCGTTTTTGAAAAAAAAAACGTCAGGAATTGTCCAAATTTGCGATGTTGGAAATGCCTAAGAGGTTTCATTGATAATAAAATCTGGATATCTCGTCTTACGTGAATGGATTCACATAATTGATATAACAGTCACAGAGCAAAGCTGCCGCATCGGGTCGATACTTTATTACAGGATAGTAACCAGTACTTACTGGACATCAATAAGATAAATTGAGAGTCTGTCCCGACTTTAACGATATAGCAGGAAGGGTAGATGCACTGCACATCACATACGTCCACTGGGTGTGATCAAATGCACTTAAAATTAATACACGTTGTAAACTGTATATGATAACAAACGGTAATATTATAGGTTACTGCGAGGTATCATTGTACTTTCCAAATAGTATAAGAATTATTTAATTATCTAAATAATCTGCTATATACACTGTGCATTTAAGGGATTTTTTCGCTGATAAAGTTGCTACCGAGACGGATCAGCAGCTGCGTTTCATTTTTCAGAGTTTGAGGAAATGTGTGCTAAATCGTCCATTATTACCTCCACGAAGGAGGTTATGTTTTCGTCGTGTTTGTCTGTCTGTCACCAATATAACTCAAATAGTTATGAACCGATTTGGACGAAATTTACAGGAATTGTTTGGTATGTTAGGAGCAGCAGATGATTAACGTTTAGTGAAAATATGTCCATCCGTTTGTTTGTTTGTTTGTCTGCCTTATTTTTCTCAATACCGTAACTCAAAAAGTTATGGGTGGATTTTTATGAAATTAACATGAGCTGTTAGGTATAGAACAAAGAGTTAATGACAAAATTTTAGTAATGATCCGTTTGTTCGTTTATTCGTTTGTCACTGTTCATAATTTTATGCTTGTTAAAACAATAATAAAAAAAAATAATGAATGGATCTTTATGAAATTCATAGGAGTTGTTAGTAATGTTAAAATATATAAATGATTAGAGTTTGGTGCAGATCGGTTTGCTCGTTTGTATGTTTGACTCATTTTTGTCATAACGTTTGTTAGCAGTATAACTCAAAAAGTTAGGAACGGATCATCAAGAAAATTGCACAAGCTGTTATTACTATCAAAAGGCAGAAATGATTGGACTTTGGAGTTTATACAAAGAAAATTATGGTTTCAGAGCCAATTTGAATTTTTTGCTACCGTTGCTTCGCTTGGCGGAGGTATACGCTCTAAGAGTGCTCAAGTTCCAATTGTGGGGAGAAAATATCTAAGGAAAACCATAGAAAATCGTACCGAAATACGGGTCAAAATCGAGCAACCGAGAACCATATCAAAAGAAGTAGCAAAATGTCTATGCATCGAAATTCAAAAATCACATCTCTGTCAGAATGTATACTGTCAGTGAGGTACAAAAATCCTTGCCAAATTTTAGTTAGCAAAATTCGTGGAAACTCGAATTGTTGAAATGTGTATCAAATTCCATCCCAGAAAAGGTTCAGTAACCGCAACTTGAAAATCCTTGTTTACTTTGAGCCTACTAAAATTAAAAACTTTTTACCCAAATCTCCTGCCCTGACGGCGCCCCAGAATACTACGCAAACGCATAAAAATAAAAAAAAGCACCGTTTACATTTTCCTGATACACGCAGGGCTGCTGCAAACATCCGCTATAGCGGAAAACGTCGGGATAACGGCACCAAAACGTACGCTCCATCTGTCGGCTCAAGTGGTTTTGCCGCCGAGAAAGTGTCGAGGACATCATCGGCCAGGAAGATTATCTGAGGTCTGCAGGATGGTATACGTCATAGCCAAAAGTCATTAAGAAAAGACATAATGACGGCATTCGCCTCCGCACTGCAAAGAAAAGGTTCGCTGCTTGGGACAAGTATAACGTCAAGAAGAAACATTTCCACCTTAAGTACCTGCCATAAACGGGAGAGTCACTTAGAGGAGGGAAAAAATATTCTAAATGTAAACCTTGATATTTTAGCAAAAGCATTTCCGCTTTAGGTAATTACCAATAATAGAAGTGTGTGTCATAAGGAGGAAATATATTAAATGGTGTCCTTGGTATTTATGAGATAACATTTCCACCGTAAGTACCTTCCAATAACAGGAGAGAATGCTCTACCCAGAAAACATATTTCAAGACATCCTTAGTACTTAGACGGTTCAAAGATGAAAACCTTTCGAATATTGTTGTTGCCGTAGGAATTTAATGAGAAAATTTCTGAAAATATCTACCATGGTAAGGAAAAAAGGAACAATAAAAAGGTCACAGTCCTTGTCACTCACGCGTATGACGTCAAAAAAAAAAAGAAAAAGCTTCCATCTGACTTAGATGTCATAAATAGGAACGTTTTGTGTATGCAAGAAATATGCTATGCGAAATGCTTATTATTTAGGTGAAAACATGCTTTGTTTTATCACGAACAAATAGTGTTTCGTGTCCTGGTCGGCTAAGGTTTGGAAGTTGTTGCCGGCATCGGCATTTGGTCGTATTGGTTTGCAGACGTTAAAGTCAGCTGTGAATGGTTTTTTGCTGGATTTCCTTTAGCAGCGTTTTGGGCTTCCCGGTGTTGCAAGATGCTTCATTTGGGCTGTATTACCTGTCCGTGGGAGCTCAGGCGTGAAGTTTTAATAATAATAATGATAATAGGAACTGTTTCAGATAACCTTTCTATCATTAAAAGCTAGCAGTAATGGTAATTGAAAGGAGTAAATTCAGACAAGCCTATATTGTTACTTGCTGCCTTTCATTTGCCTGTTTCCCTGAAATTTATTGAAATAAACTCCCTATCATCATTAACAACTGATACCCTAGCAAAATTTTTGGCAGGTTCAGCAGCTGTTTTACGATATTAGCTTCTTGGGTGGAGGTGAGTCTTGTTAAAGAAGTCACGATAATGATAGCTTAACATAGACAATAATTATTATTTTAGGCCATCATTCCCAGCTCTGCTACTCCCAGCAGACGTAATTCCAGTCACGGCTTATTTCAAAAACAGGACGGGAGCGTCTGTTGCGCTGGAGAACCTTTATCATGCGTTTCATCGTTGTTTTCCATTTAGATAAAAATAACTGGTTCCGGTCCATGTTACGGGGCCACTTTTACTGTGGCGCCGCAGATATTGTCTGAATAAGCCAATAGCGGCTCCTGCCAACGCCAGCCTGCGCATTAGCCAGGCCAAATCAGTGTAAAGCTCGGGCATAACGAGACGTGCCGATACGATCTTATTTGCGAGTGAGGGTGTTAGAACGTTGCAGGTTTTTTATTTAACATTAAATACTGAGGCAAATCATAGTGAATGTCGCTCGAGATGAGGCAAGTTGATCCTGCTTTCATTCAATTTATGTTTATGACACGGTCGGTGTTGGCATGCTTCATGGTTGAAGTTAAGATACCTTTTATGGTGATTTTGAGCTTTTCTAGGCGTTTTATATCAGGTGACGATTTGATAAGTTTTGACCGATACCCAAAGATTGACCTAAAACTATACATGAGTCAATTTATATCTACAGAAACTTGCTTGCTTCGAACAAGGAGTCAGTTTCTGCTGATTTATTTTGTTTTAAGTTAATTTCATCCAATAGTGAGTAAAATTATGTCAAATGTTGCTCGCAATAAGCTTTACCAAATTTCATTTCCGTTAATCAAGGTCATGGTGTTGGGATGTTTCGTGGTTTTAAACTACTTTACTTCAAAAGTTCATCAAATCGTAGTAAAGGCTGCTCGTAATTAGCTAGTGCTTTGTTTACTTTGCTGTTATCCAGTTCAGGCACGGAATGAGTTAGTTTCTTGGTTCTAGAGAATTTGCATTCTAAGTTTAGCCAATTACCGTGCATTGAGGGTTGTGCTGATCGTATGTTTATTCGTGCTTAGATCACGGTATTGGAGCGTTTCAAAGTCTAGAATCATATCTGTTCAATTTACATATCCTTGAAGATAGCTCCTAACGCGTTTCCTGATCTCGACTATATTCATTTCAGACCAATGTACGGGTTATTACCATTGTTTTTATTCGGTGTTATGCACATAATATCCCACCCTCTATGTACATGATTCCCACTCCAACTATTATTCTTAGAAGCGTTAAAGTATAATTCACTGCAAGATTAATTAACAATACACATATAGTCATTTATACCTGTGGTTGATAGCAGTAATAACAACCTCCCAGCACGCGTAAGGCTGTTGTTCAGTCACTAAATATGAACTCGTGGCGCATAAATGCATGGTGTGTATGGACTGTAAAACTGAATGCCGACACGACTAAGTCAATGATTGTCAGTCGGTCTCGGTCACTTTTACCCCAACATCCATCGTTGATTCAGGGGTCAAGCTCCTTGGAGATTCTCGGTGTCATCTTTGATGAGAAATTTACATTAGATAATAATAATAAAAATAATAAAATAATTTATTGTTCTCATAAGGTTAGAGGCGCATATTAAGCGACTCGTGCCACGTGCTTTGAGAAAGAAGGCTGGGCTTCTGCGAAAGGTAAACTTTAGGTTAGATTAGATTACATAGGCGGCAGTAGACGAACCAACAGGCCAATGCCCAAAGTGACACCGGAACTTACAACCCGGCCCTCTATGAGCTATTGCCACTATGTTAGTAGGATATAAAGGACTGTGGAAAAGAGAAAAAAAGAAGACAAAGGAGGGAGGAAAATCTCAACCAAAGAGACAATCATGAATGCACGCAAGCACGATTATTAGCCGCTGATATGCGGAGCTTAAAGATGTCAAACTGGGTAGGTCGAGAGGAAGAGAGAAGAAGACGGATTAAAGTGGCCTCGGCAGCCTTGGCCGTTGAGAGTTTGCAACTCCTGGAGGAAGAGTTCTTAGCTGTGGAGGATGTCTCTCCCAGTGTACGTCAAGGCGATTTTTAAACGCGTTAACTGACTCCGCACAAAACAACATCGGAAGCGAGTCTATTTCAAATGCTGACTATGAAATACGGGAAGAATTGATTACTCAAGGTTGTTCTTCGAGCTTTATGCTTGAGTTTCTGACCGTTGTTTCGCAAGCGATCAGCAAGGTCTTTTTCAAAGAGTCCCGTTATAGGTAGGTACGTCATTGAAACCATTCTAACACTTCAGTGTTCCTATTAGTTGCCCCCTGAGTCGTCTTTGTTCGAGCGAGATCAGACCCAGTTCTTTTAGGCGACAATCATACGCTTGTTTCGTAGCTGAGGTATCAATTTCGTTGCTCTAGGTTGGACTCTTTCCATGTTAGCGACATCTTTACACAGATGTGGCGACCAAAATTCAACAGCAAATTCTAAGTGTGGCTGCCCTAAAGCCTTGTACAAGGCAATCATGATGTCCTTGAACTTGTATTCAAAATTTCTGGTGATGAATCCCCGTTCTCTGCTTGCCATTCACTCTTGCCTACTTGCTGACTGTGTTGTAGTTTGTTTTTAATAGTGATTCCCAAGTCACGTTGTTGGATGACAGCGCCAATTTTTTTTTTTTTGTGTTTGGTCACAAATATGTATTTCGTAAATGCTATTATGCTTTTACTGCTTGTGTTGGAGTATTGCGTGACGGTTTGGGCTTCGGCTGCTGACAGGCACTTGCGTCTACTGGACCTAGTTGTAAGCTGAGCCAGCAGGCTGTGCGCTGAGAGTGATCTTGTGAATGTATGCCATAGGAGAGGTGTGGCCGCTCTCTGTATGTTTAATAAGGTGTACAACAATGAGAGACATTGGCTGTACTCTTCTCCCCTGCACTCGATGTCTTTGGGAGGAATACGCGAGCTGCGGCTTACGCAGCTCACATTGGAGGCCTTCAGGTGCCGAACTCGTCAGTTGGGTCGGTATGGTCTGCCCTGGTCCTTTTCGGTCTGGAATTCATCGCTGCGATCAGGTTTCTGTCGTCTAGGCTGGCAGGCGTTCAAGTCAGCTGTTCGTGGCTTTCTTTTCGATGTGCACCAGCAGCGTTTCGGGCATCCCGGTGCTGCATAATATTTCATTTCGGTTGTACTACTTGTTCTTAGTGGCCCAAGCGTGAATTTTTTAATAATAAGAATTGTGTTGTTTTCATCGTAAAATCGAGAAAAGTGACTATAGTTGTAAACTTAGAATGAGCTCACTAAGACTTGCGTGTCACGTGCGATGTAAACTACAATATAACTATCAAGTCCACTTCTCATCCACTAAAAATGTCTCGCGTCATGAAGTCCATAATCCAGAGTTAAAAATAAAGAATAGCAACCTCTAATCAAGTACTCGCAATATTCAGTAGAAGATACTAGCATAATAGATTAGATGCTGTAGTCTCCTATTGCTGACTATATCTCAATAATCTAAGGTAAATTGAAAGAAACCCAATAGTCACATAACAGTCGACTCAAGCTGCGACCATCTAATGATTTAGGGCATGTTTGTTTGGCCACCAAAATTATGCCCTCAAGGCATATCTTGGGCCACACTTTAAATAGAAACACTTGCATGTCTCTTTGATTTGTGTTGCAGCCTCGGTTATCGCGAGCCCCTGTTACGGAGCAATATAAATTTTTTTTGAAGTGTCATGGGTAACCAATTGAAGGTCAATGACTAAAAATGAACTCAGCGGGTCAAAGCCAGCCCACTGTAATTTTGAGTAAGTCTATTCCTCGAAAAAAAGGGTTAATTTGGGCGCCCAATCGAGCATGCTCTTAATGGGACATTATGAGTAGCGAAGAGGGTTGTGGTGCCAGGTCATCTTGCTTGAAACGCTTGTACCACCAAGAAACGATAATCAATAGTATTTTACGTAAGCTTGTCAGGTGTGTAACTCCAAATGTTTGATAGGTGTATCGATTGAGGATTTCTACCCTTGTATTTCTATAATATAACCACCATAATGCACAGTACCTTGACTTACATGTAAAACAACAAATTCTAAGATATTGCTAGATAGTCGACTGATGTTTCACCCTGCCATTCCGATAATGTAGCTAAGAAGTAGCTAAATTGTATAATAACATCACGACAAGAAAATAAATCAGATCTAAGATATTGTTAATAAGCATTCGATAAATGTTTACTCTTCCTATATTCCTATATTGTAACTAAGTAGCTAAATGCTACAACAACAACAACTTCATTTACATGAATAATCACTTCATCATTTTTTCAACTAGACCATTTCCGGAAATTAGAATATATCGGGATACTTCAGCTCGGCGAAGCACTGAATTTTCTAGAAATAGCCAGCAATATCTTCCAGTGGAGCATTTTAACACAAGAACGCATTCTCGTTTTTACCCTCACAAACCTTCCAAACTTCCAGTCTGCGAACTTTATTGTCGTCGTGATAAAAACAAGACAAAAGTTAATCATCGTCGGCGCGATAAAACTTCGGCAGTGTCGCAGTGGCACTGAATGCCACTGATGCAGTACTGCCGCCGGCTGTAACTACTCGCTGCTGAATGCCACTGGGTGGTACTATCAGCACTATATATAATTCCCGTCGTATCTTTATCTATCAATATATTTATATCTTTTCTGTCACGCTTAATGGGAATAAGATAGGAAGAAATTCGAGCCTGGACGATAATGCGACTGCATCCATGAATCGGGGGAACGCAGTCATGCAAACTTGTAGACGGCTTGAAAGTTATGTATATTAACCTGAGCACGGCTGCATACACGTGTTAGTAAATAAAGAGCTGATGCAACCTGAGTCGTAAATTTTCCTTTATAACCACGAATGTTTGAATGGTTGATAACAAAAGAAAAGGGGAGGAGGACTGTTTAAGTACTAATTTTCTGCCGTAATTTTCATGACGGCACGGGTCACTAGTTCTTGAAATGATCACTGGATGGTAGTATCTGCTCAATACCATAGGGTAGTATTGTCTTCTGACTGCTACAGTCGTAGTAGCCCTATGATTACCTCAGCTCTGTAGGTTATGTTTTTGTCTGCGTTTATCTGTCTATTAGCAACGTAACTCAAACAGTTACAGCCAGATTATCAAGATATATACAAGAACTATCAGGAAAGTTATGAGAAAGAGGTGGTTAAATTTTAATGGTAATCGGCCTGTCCGTTTGTTTGACTGTTTGTTTCCTTAATGCTAGCGACAATAGTCAAAAAGTTTTTAAAGGGTCTTTACGAAATTTACACGAATTGTTTGGAATACAATGAAGAACAGAAGATAATTTTTTTTTGTCATTATACCGCTTTCTGTTTGCCACTTTGCATGTGTCTGTTTTTCTGTCTGTTAGCGAAATAGCTCAAAAAGCCATAAACGGATCTTCATGAAATTTCCAGACTCTGCTGGAAATGTTACGAGAAACAGTTGATTCAGTTCGGATGATAATCCGAAAGCAATCCTGGCTTCTGAACTACTTCGAAATATTCGATCAAATGGCATTGCTTTTCATAGGCTTGCGCTTCCGGAGTACTTATGAAATTGGTACTGTCACGATATCACGTAATCTTGCAACTGCATACAAATATCTCATTACTATCACTACATGAACGACACTGTTGTGACAGTTCCATTGAATATCACTGTCAGAATTCTTAATCGACTATTTAGAATTTCTTATCCATCGCTTCTTACATTTTGACACTATTGAAATGCTTAAAATGGAACACAGTGGCCTTCATTTTTGTGTTTGAAAGCAATTTCCATTCTGTTATTCCAGTACTTTTTGTTCTCATTGAGCTTAGCGACACAACTTATGCTCATAACCTCCAATGTATGTAGATCAGCTTAGCCACTATTGGAGATCTGCCTTTCTTCCTACTTCACTGCATAAGTATAAATAAAAGTCATAGAAACTAGTTGAGCCTCCAGTTAAAAACGAAGGCAAAAAATTTGCAATTGCGCCTTTGTAGTGCTTTTACTTGTTATGATTCTACATGTAACAGGGATGACTCATTGGATGTATTATTGCTACAACCTGACCTTCCTTACAATTGATCTGTATAAAACGTATAGTTTATTTATGCCTTGCTAGCTTTGCTTACTTAGTTGGATGATCGGCCTCTCCGTGCAAATGTGAAAAATCCTAATACAATAAAACGTCAATCAGTACAATCAATACTACAATAAAACTTCAAACAAGCAGATATTTGAAAGGCAGTACTATGACTATACGGTACGCTCACATTGCATATAAGCTGACTGGAGTTGCATTCAAGTTTATTGTAGTGTTTTACTCAAGATATTACTTATGCCCCTCACTATGAAAGATGCGTACGTGCAAGAAGAAAGAGACCGGATAGGGAACACAAAAGAAGAACGAGACTACTACAGTCTCAATAACAAAGACGTGCCACCAATGGAGAGAAAAGATGCATCTAAGCGACACAGGAGGCATCCCCACAGGCCCAAGGCCTCCGCCCTGATCTCAGAACTGAGTTTATAAAACACAAATTAAATAGTACTTCAACGGAGGAAAATGAGAATGTATTATTGAAAGGAGAATAGAAGTGAGGAGTAGATGGAAATAGGGTTTCACTGAATTAACGACTTTTTGCGGTCATTTCATGATGGCGTGGCCAGCTAGATAATGAAGATTGCTCTACAATAAACACATGGTTCATTTCTTCAGATCTATGTCCACAATCGTAAAAAACCTGATAAATATTTACTTTCGACCAGTTGAAGAAAATCAGTATAAAGAAACTGTAATAATTATACAGCTTCCGTTTCAAGCGTATCAATGATACGATACGCAAAAGATGAGTATATATATATATATATATGAGTATATATATGCATGAAGAGTTGCTCGGAAACCATGTCGAAGCCAAGGAGCTTCAATAGAGATGATGGAGCCAGGATAATCGTCCGTGTAGCTCAAATTCGCTTATGGCTGCTACCAGTCGCCGTATGCACCCATCGCATATCAGTACATCGGTTTATCTTACTGCTCCCCAGTCACTTCCACCAATGAGATTCACAGGTATAAAAAATCTGGTTGAGTCGCTGGCGCATCTGTGAATGGGCCGCAGGGCTCCCTCCTCCTCTACTGAAGCTCTTTGGTTGAAGCCAATTTGTGTCAATAGATGATTTGAAAGAGACTATACGAAACACACACACACAAAATTACCCAGAGAAGAATCAACATTGTCCAAGCTATCGACGGTGCGACACCTCATCTAACATGAGAAATAGCCGTATTCTACAGTAAAGGAGCACCGAATCATATACCTGAACACAGTTACAGCAAATGCATCGGCAGAGAATTTAATTAATGCTTTAGCCTTAATGCGTTATGCCGGGGCCCTATTGGCACAGCAAGCACTGCAATGCGATTTTTGCGATAGTCGTGGTGCCTGTGAGCAATATAACATAGTGTGCTGCGCGAGTTGGGTTGCGTCGGTGGGGCAGTAGATTACTGTACCCGATGTTACATGTTTTTCCAGGTGACAAATTTATTGCGTTGCACGTCACTTGTTGCTTAGATGGGGCCCGGCCTAAGCTAGGTTTCTATCTAATTTTTCACAAAAATATCTTCTCATTGAAAGTGTCATCTGCCTCCGCTACGAGCATTTATCAAACTTTGCGTATGCTGTTACCGCTGCTAGCTACTTTTCATTGGCAAGACTATCGGTTCTATTTGGTGCTCGTTAAATGAACTTTTGTGCATTCGAACCAAACTAGAGGGGAGGAGCACAAATTATATGTCCGCATAAACAAATAAAAGCATAAATAGACATTGGTTTCTATTTAAGTGTTTTGATCCTCATAGCTAAGTCTTTTGCTGCGATTTTGTTTCATTTTCATCCAGAAACTTTTAGCGTCAGTGTGAAAGTTACCACTGCGCATGGGAGCCTTTATATGTTGCCCCCTAAAATAGGGCTAAATAAAGTACCATTATGAATTGCTTTAATTTAAAAGTTTCGCTTCTCAGAAAGTGAGACATCGCTAAGACTAATGATTTGGTGAGGCTTTCACACATAAAACAATGTGGACATACTGTAAATCTAGGAATAGGAAGGAGGAAGAATATTAAGCTTATTCTGAATGATTAAGTACACAAAGAATAGATTAATAGACATATATCTTCAACGCAAGATGCATTAAATCTCTATATATCTTTTTAGGACATACCACTGCAACGTTACATGGTTGTGTTGGCGGTAATCTTTTTGGCTTATTGTGGTTTTATGGTCCCCGTATTTTCTTACAACATCGTAAATTTTTTACAGTTTGTCTTGCACCAGGACATGGCTTTTGTCAAGACGGACGTACTGGAGTTTTTTTTTTTTGTGAAACAATACGTAAATAAAACAGAATTTTGTGCTATGAAGCAGACAGTGTTACAGACACTTTTCAAAAAAAGTCCTAACAAACAGCCATGCCCTATCATTACACTCATATGTAGCCTGGTAATAACAAGGGTGAAATGCATTGATTTCAAAGTTCTCGGAGCAATGCTTTTAGCCGAGCATCAATAAGTCGATCATGTTTGTAATTCTTAACTATACTTTTTGCCGATGCATTTTTTTTTATTGTTTGCACATAGTTTTAGTCAATATGTATAAAAAATCGTATCAGTTAGCTGCGCTGTTGGGCCAATATTTTTATTCCAAACTTTGGACTAAACCTGCTTAATGAGAAACTTACCATTTGAACGAACTTCCATGTTAACCGCTGTCGATTAGCCATCTTAATGAAGACTGCTTGTCGTGACTTGATCAGACCTCGAGGCAGCACTGGAGTGTTGGCTTGGTCACATTGCATCGTACTGCAAAATATGTTAGACACAAGTCAGTCACGTTGAGCCTGCTGAAAGCTGCATCGAGAGAGTAAGAGTGAGACTTTGAGAGTCTCAAGAGCATTCGATTAAAGGTTAACGCTAGAATTCAGATTCAGTGGGTGCAAACCACGCACCTACCTGAAGCCTAGTTAAGAGCAATTCATCAATCGAAGTTCTAATTGATACGGCCAATCCTACATTTTCTTGTGGCTTAATCCTCCCTTTTGTGCTCACACTGTCATCAAATGTACCATAAATTGCACTTTTGAACGAACCTGCACTTCTATAATACTCCTTAAGACCGCTTCCATTTCCAACGCGTTTTAGTCAGTATCTTATTGCTAGCACTCAATTACAGTTTTTTGGGCAACATTTATAACTGCAACGTTTAACTATAAAGTTCATTCCACCTTTATGTCAATATTCATGACGCTCAATCACAAGTTTTCCCAATACTAAATTCCTGATATTCAACTGCACTTTTGTCTCTGTGTTAAATACCTAACGCTCAACTGCACCCTAGTCCCACCAATGTTAAATTCTTAGCTTTACTACATTTTATTTCGGCGATCAACTACACTTTTGCCCAATACTAAATTCCAAACGCTCAATAATATTTTTGCTCCAAAGCTCAACTATACTCTTATCCTTGCGCTTAATTATACTTGTATCTAAATTCTAAATTCCTAACTCATTTTGTTTCAGTTAAATTCCTAACGATCAAGTACACTTTTAAAACCGCTTGCATGTCAATATTATTCCTTGCACCCCCTTCACATATTTTGAATAATTAGGTGCCATCACATGGAATGGCGCAAGCCACAAATGAGGTAGCGCTTTTCACAGGGTCTTCCCTCAAGAAGACTTGGTTGGGGCGTGAAAAAAATGGCCCCGTCTCTTCATTAGTCTCCTCAATAATTAGAAAGAAGGGCCTGGCTAACTTACTTGAAGAATTTTTTCTTAGTATAATGGAGCTGTTAGCTACGAAAATGTTTAATTCAGAGCTGCAGTTCTTTCGGTCTTAATTAGATGAAAGTTGTAGGAGTATGGGAGGAACAGAAGAACTTGGGGTGTTGCTGGGTAGTGGTAAGGTGCTTAAGTGGTGATGCTTTTTATCTAACCTCTTTGGTATTGCTAATAAAAAGTATTACGTCATCGTGGGATAACTCTTTCTGTCTGAGTTTTCTACCCCTGGTGAGACCGTTCACTTCTATAAAAGCAATGACAAATTTCTTGCTCATGTGTACATAAAATTTTAGGAAAAAGTAGAGGAACGTATTTACTTGAAAATCAAGATATACAAACCACAACTGTTTTTCAGATAGAAGCATGGAATTTGATGGATAGATATTGCATTTTCAGGCATGAGGAACAAGTGTATTTTTTGAAAATAACGAGTCTCATCCCGAGCTTTTTCTTTTGATTTTATAGCTACCCCGTGAGTTCCCAATCATATACGTCATAATGGAATTATGTATGATTCAGAAAAACTGCTTAACAAAATCATTCAGATTCCTTGTATACGAATATTAGATTCAAGTTAGGCTCACTACCCTACGAGTAAATTAGACTGCAACTTAAAATATTAGAGGAGATTGTAAGATGAATGGAACTTTATAGGGAGGCATCAACGCTCTTTTTAGTCATTAGATGAATCCTGTGCGTCGCCTAATCAGATGTTCCTGTATCTCTAACCGTCAGCTGTACACTGTAGCGCTTCTCATCAGATGTATACCATATCGTTTCTCATCAGATGTATACCATATCGTTTCTCATCTGATGTAAACCATATCGCTTCTCATCAGATGTATAAGATATCGTTTCTCGTCAGATGTATACCATATCGTTTCTCGTCAGATGTATACCATATCGCTTCTCATCAGATGTATACCATATCGTTTCTCATCAGATGTATACCATATCGCTTCTCATCAGATGTATAAGATATCGTTTCTCGTCAGATGTATACCATATCGCATTCATCAGATGCACACCTCATCACATCTCATCAGACGCACATCGTATCGCTTTTCATCAGATGCACACTGTATCGTTTTTTTTTTCAACATATGCACACCGTGTCGCTTTTCAACAGATGCACACTACATCACTTCTCGTCAGATATACACCGCATCATATCTGTTCAGATGCGAACCATATCGATTTTCATCAGATGCACCCCGTATCACTTTTCATCAGATGCACCCCGTATCACTTTTCATCAGATGCACCCCGTACCACTTTTCATCAGATGCACCCCGTATCACTTTTCATCAGATGCACCCAGTATCACTTTTCATCAGATGCACCCAGTATCACTTTTCATCAGATGCAACCCGTATCACTTTTCATCAGATGCACCCAGTATCACTTTTCATCAGATGCACCCCGTATCACTTTTCATCAGATGCACCCCGTATCGCTTTTCATCAGATGCACCCCGTATCACTTCACAATAGTAACATGCTGTATTATTTATTTTTATTGCCCGCCTCAGCGACCTTCCGCGCCCCTCGGAATCATTTGATTCTTTGCTGGCCTCGCCGCTCACGTTCTTTAAGCCCTCAAACTATCTTCCTGTTGTTCATGTACTGTTGTTTTCTAAGGGATTGTGCAATAATATTTACTCAGTTCTGCTGTACCTATTGCGGAAGAGGAACAAGCGGTTCAAGATGTCCTCTTGTTTTGAAATTTTCACATATTGCTTATTGTTCCGGTCTCAGCATCTGTAACTTTTTCTAAATACTCTTTTACCGCACAGATTTTGTTGCATGCAATTTTCCAGAAAATTTCGAGCTGTACAAGTTTGACAGTACGATAGTCTTCCCGAAAATTTCTTACCCTAGCGAATTCAGAATTAGATATTTATATTAAATATGGTAATATTATTATTTTGGCACTTTATGTGTTTGATACAGCTTGCATTTAATACAAAATATGTCTTATTATAAGCAATTTTCAGGGATGGCTAATATTTACAATTATTTCTCAGCCTAGCATTTGCAGAACAACATCGTTTTCCATTACCTCGTTTCGAGGACCCACACCCATTTTCAACATTCGCTTCATTGTTATTGGTTTAACTAACACATTGGGCACGAATTGCGTACGAACGCTCACTTTGCTGCTATTTCTTGTACTTAGATATTATTTCTTTCGGGGCATCCTTGCCTTAGCTATCACCCATCTCATTACTATTTTCCTATCACCCTACCTATTTCCCTTATCCATTCGAAGAAACCCAACACACAACCACCTATTTAGAGTCAACACGTGAGGTGGTGTGCAGTACCTTACCTGGACTTTTTCCGAACACCTACAAGGCACATGTGCTTACCCGTTTTTCAACGCCTTACCTTTTCCGTTACCCATCTCCTTGCTCTATTTCTTTACCCATCAGTCATTTCATTATCCTTTCCTGTTGGTAAAATTTACCTCATTATCGTTTCTCTTACCTATCACGCATCTCATTATTACGCTTTTCCGTTACCTATCTCATTGCACTTTTCCCTTATCCACCACCTATCTCATTGCCCTTTTTTTCTAATCCGTTGCCTACCTCATTACCCTTCTCCCTAACCCATAACTCATCTACTGCTCTTTTAACTTACTTATCATCCATCTTATAACCCTTTTCGCTTACCCACCACCCATCTCATTACCTTTTTCCGATACCTATCATCTAACCATTACCCTCTTCCCTTACCCTCCGACCATCTCATTACCCCCACTGGCGCAGCCTCACCAGCCCGTTATAACTTTTCCCGTTCGAGTCTAACAATTACTCTCACTTTACGGTCCAGCAACTCGATTATGAATTAGGCAACAAAATATAAGTTCGTAAAAAATTTCAAGCCACCTTACCGCTCACCATCTCCTCGAGAAAACAAAACCGTTTTTGTCGAGCCTGCATCTAAAGTTGCTCGAGTTAGCAGTTCGAGACGAGTAATGCGTTTCTTTTGGTCGCTGCATTTAAATACGCTCGGAGTGTGTAGCTCGTCTATGACGAAATTTCGGCGAAAAGGACTGCGCGGGCGAGAAAAGTTCGCGCCAGTGTAGTTTAAGTCAACAACATCACCAGTGGCCCTGGCTGTCGTCAATTGATGGCTGAACATAATTAAATCAACGAGATTCTTAAGCTTTTCTTCAAGGTTTTGGCTTCAGGAATATTTAGTTTCCTCTTTTTTGTCATTAATCTAATCAAATTTAGCATCACGAACTAAAAAGTATATGTTTCAAGAAGAAGTACCATCTACGGTTTATGTATCCATGTAGGGTGTTTTGGCTGACTTGAATATTTTTATTTGAAAAAAAATTGGTAAATTTTATCTTAGCTAAACCTTCACATCAGGACAGAGAGACAAGTAAGGGATCAAATAAGCTACGTTTTATTATACTTCGTATATTTTGCAAGTGCTTCCATTCATACATCCAGTCATCCATTCGTCCATTCGCATGTTACGCTTTTATTGCAAAATACTCGGTTACCCTGTTCAGAATACGAATATCATGTCTATATCCTCACAAAAATGGCAAAGAAGTTTCTAACATTAGGCCAATTTGCCACATCTACTAGAGTACAAAATATAGGCTTCAAATATGCAAGCATATGAACGACGTAACGAAAGCTCTCATGCATATACAAATTACTGCTTCTAAATGGTCATAGGTTTTTTTCCCCTGACAACCAAATCCGTTTATCGTTTCATCCATTCAATATCGACGAGTAAACAGTCAAAAGCCCGGCAATTTTTCATTACGGTCGGTGAGCATCCCAAAAATTCCCCAATCAAAATAACAGTTTGGCGTTCCGAGCTTCGGAATCAAATGGCTTAGCGTTCCTGCCGAGCGCGGTCAATCTGTTTATACTATAACGGAGCGCCGCTTGAATTATCCGGTCAAAAGTCAATGGAATTTCCACTTTTATTCAATTGGTGGAACGTTTTGAACTGGTCATGCAAACCCACGGTCCGCCGGCTTTCTATTCATCGAGCGAAAACGAAGTCAAGATAATCTGGAAGAATTTCATGAGGGCTTGGGTAAAGCATATTGAATTTACTGTACTGTCAATTCGGAGATTCTCAGTGGGCTGTCTGAAAACTAAACTTTATGAAACCAATTACGTTATCTTTTAGGGAAATTTCTATAACCGTAACAATTGATATTTATTTTTACACAATATTATGCTTTTTAAATAAACTTTTTTAAATGGGTATATAAATTATCAATTTTGAAGCGAAGAAAAAGGACATACAGTACATCTCGTATTCTGTATTCAATTCAAATCGGCCATTAGTGTCATACATCGCAACTTCTAAAGGCTCAATAGAATATCAGATCAAGAGCAGGTTTCTTGAAATTAAGTTGAAGAATTGCATATTGAGGTTATTCAAATAGAATTTATTCACCACAGTGATTTATTCACCACAGCCCTATTATGCTCCACAACATTTATGCACGACCACTGGTTGTCAGAATGACGTAACAGGATTTCATCAACTTTGTACATGAGACTCAACCCAACATCCGTTTTTTTCCGATTTTCCCCCACTACTGCCATTTTTCGACGGAATTTAGATGCTTTTTAAACAATAATACTTTCCCTTCCAAACTAGTTTAGCAGCTGGTTTTAAAAATTTTTTCTCAACTTCCCTAAGCTCAATAAACTTGTATTTATTTTTTTTGCCTTGTAAATAATCATAGAGGCAAGCACTTTGCTTCCCGCCCGCCAGGCAGGTGAATTTTTGTGATACTCGAATTACAGTGTCAGCGTTTCTGGCATTCACTGGCCTAACCATAATGGGCATTATCGTTAATCACAGCTGTCACATGAGTCTTCCATCTTTGTTGAAATAGCTCTGAGACTCTATAATCGGCTGCAGCCGTTCACTTCTCTTAGACTTATAAATGCTTCTTCTAGGAAAGTCATTTTGCTGCTTGAGCCGTAAATTTATTAAAAATTTAAAAGCAAAGACGAAGATT
>LQNS02278174.1:11836536-11870963 GCA_001587735.2 Parhyale hawaiensis
GTAGATAAATCAATTAGATACCGGAAAACTTTGCTTGATCTTAAATATTACGGTGTATGAAAAAAACATAGGGCATCAAAGCGAAGCCATAGACAGTCAGGCGTAGGGCGCCCGTGCAATCAATCATGCAAATCAGGCCGGCAAAACGGGAAGAAAGCAGAAGTTGTCGCCTAAATACACGAAACTTCTGATAAATTTCCTGCCAAAATATCCGTTAGCTTTCAATTATCTAGAAACTTGGGACATGTTACAAAAACTGAAAGCCCTGACACATGTATTTAATGAAGTATTTTTCCCCTTTAAAATCAGTAGTGAGGACCTTGTGTCGAGTAGTTATCGTATCATAAAAATAATTAATGGGAATCTGAGAAGTGGACATAACTTCCGGAGTTGCTGAATAATACTAAATCTTAGAAGAAATAGGGATAATTTTATAAGAAATAAATGATACAGATGATAGAATGATCTTCTAGTACACAAACATGTGTAGAGTGGGAATTGCATGAAAAAGATACCTCGATTTATTTCGATATTTCGTAGAATATATAAATATACATGAATAAAGTAACAAAAAAAATAAGAGCACTTTAGTCAGCATATGGAATTCCAGTTATTCGTGGCATAGTACATATATGTTAGGTTTTCTCTTAAGAAAATCCGTTTTTGTAACTATTGTATAATTGTCATTGGAAATACAGGCGGTCCTCATCGATCGACACCCCCAAAACTTTTCCCCGCAAAACTGAAATAATCAGACGACCTCAAAAACTTAAACAGTTCCCTCATTACACGGGTCTCTATTTTAGGGTATACTGTAGTATGCTCCTACACAAATTTTGTGTGCAATTTGGTCGTTATTCATGTTATTCTAAGTTAGCACGTTTAATGTATATTTTTACTATTAAATCATAAAAATACTGTGTTCTTGTTCATGGACCTTTTTTTAATAGAAGCAAATAATTTTTTTTTCAGCGGCAGAAAGTAATTGCGTTAGTACTTAAATTTGCTACTGTTCAAGCGGTAACATTTACGTTCTAATTCTTGCTCGCCCTTAATACATTTAGAACTGGCTGCACCAACTGGATGGCTGATAGTGACGCTTAGTGTTCCCAGCTGTGCTAATGCTTTATACAAAATATCTTCATACTGTATCTAACTACACATAGCACCCTATATGTGTGTCAATTTTCTGTACTATAGACCTCAAAACACGTACTTGCCTCATAGGACCTCGGTCTGCTCTTGTTCGTGTTATGAGATCCACCTATATTTCTAAATATCATGGAAATCTCTTCAGTTTAATAACATTGGACAATAATCTATAAGGTCAATAAATTTTAGCACTGGTTTTTACAAATGCCGCTAGAAAGAAAAAGCAGGTGACAGCTTGAAAAGTTTTAGTATTAAAAAATTGAGACTGCAGTAGATCTAAAGACAAGCTTAAAGACAAGAAGCAAATGCCATGTCTGTCTGTCATCAAGATAACTCAAAAAGTTCTGAACCGATTTGAATGAAATTTAAAGGGAATGTTAGGTATGTTAGGAGGAACAGATGCTTAACTTTTGGTGAAGATATGTCCATCCGTTTGTTTGTTTGTCAGTCTCATTTTTCTCACTGCCATAACTCAAAAAGTTATGGATGGATTTTTATGAAATTAACATGAGTTGTTAAATATATAACAAAAAGTAAATGACCAAATTTTCGTAATGATCCGTTTGTTCATTCATTCGTTTGTCACTGTTTATAATTTTATGATTGTTAGAACAATAACTCAAAAATGATGAATGGATCCTTATGAAATTTTGAGGGGTTGTTAGTAATGTTGAAAGACATAAATGATCAAATTTTGGTGCAGATTGGTTTGTTCGTTTGTATGTTTGACTCATGTTTGTCATAACGTTTATTAGCAGCATAACTCAAAAAGTTGGGAACGGATCTCCAAGAAAATTGTACAAGCTGTTATTACTATCAAAAGACACAAGTGATTCAATTTTGATGTTAATACAAAGAAAATTATGGCTTCACAGCCAATTTGAATTTTTTGCTACCGTTGCCTCGCTTGGCGGAGGTATGCGCTCTCAGAGTGCTCTAGTTGATGAATGTTTCGTCGACAATTGCATCAAATTTGGAAGAATAGCTGATGCAATAAAATCATCTGCGGGAAGAAACTAAGTATCAAGATGTATGAGAGTGCTAATGGAAGCTTCACATATATTCAATGCAAGAAGTGCAGCTAGACTTCAGGCCGCCCGATACTGTGTCATAGCTTCGATGTATGGAGAAGGCAATACTCGCACGAATCAGACTAAGCCTGCGATATCTTCATTTTTGAATTTCAAGTGTCCCTAATTAAGATACGTTTGCCATCCTCTGCAACCCGGCCTATTTTCTACCTATCAGTTTTCAATGGAGCTTGAGAGGACGACCAGAGCCACCAACCTGGGTTAATTTCCGCCTATCTGTTTTGTTAAAGCGTGACAGAAAATGGATAAACAAACAGATAAATACACGTCGGTCTTTATTATATTGTAGCTCATAGCTACGGGCGTGGGCTATAAATTCCAGGCCCAGCTCTCAGTTCAGTTTCTTAAAGTCATATTTTTGATGAGAGGCACACTTCTAATGCGTATTTTTTTTTTAAAGAATTCGAAGGGCTTCTAGCTCTTCCCTTATATTTGAATCGTCCACTCTTGTTACATTTAACTGATGAATAATTAAAAATCCGTAGACCACTCGATACTTGGCTGTCCTGTCAAATGTATGAGTGAGGCTGAAGACAAACTTATTATACTTCGATAAAATCTTCTTCACTTAACATAGCGACCTAAAACAAAACTTAAACAGTTCTCGGTGATGCCAAAAATGTGTTTATCAGCAAGAAGCATAAATTAATTGCCAGATACGAACTGTGAACGACAATAATTGTGTCTTAGGACAACAAAATGTACGCCATAAAACAAACAGATCTTGCTGTTTACCTTTGGCCAGTGCTCATGTATGGGTGCTTCCTTCCAGTAGATGCATTCCGTGCGTCTCTAAGAACAGCTTATCTTTGTTTTAGATCACAATGTTGATTGAAGAAATTTACCGAGGATTTATCAATCTACCATGAACCTTATTTGCGAGGATTGGACAGTCAAGTGTCGTGTGGTCTATGGAGACAAAATGTAGAAGGATTTCAAACTTATTATTATATTTTTCAAAACGTTTAGCCCTGGAGTTCGCCAATCTTCGAATCAATGCTTCAGTAGAATACAATCTGAAACCAAACTGATGTGAGGCTGTCGTGCATGCGGGCCTCGAGTACAAAAATACCCCTTCTAAAACCCTGGGCGAAACCGCGCCGCTTCTCTAAATGCAAAACAGACAATTAGTTTTGCAGAGACACTGTCGCACGCTGCGGTTGGTCTGCGAGACCCGAAGCAACTTAATTATCTAATTCTTCCTGCTGCACGAGACGGTGCAAAATCCAGGCAATGGAAATGTTTCATGTCTGAAATGAATGAAGTCCATCAAAGGACGGGTAATGAATGAAGTTACTCCGGCGCTTCCTTTGAGTCATCAACTCTTGTTTCTTTTAACTGGTGAATAATTAGGGGGTCCATAGGGAAAAATTTCTGTATTTCTCCAGCACTTTTAGCAGCTTAGGTAAGGATGCAGCACTCGTGATGAGAAATTTCCCGGGTGTCGATCCAACAAGCGATAAGAAATTTCCTCGGTGTAGATATGGGACTGAAGATAAAAAATTTACCCGGCACACGTGCACAGCAAGAAATAAAGAATTTTTCTGGTATAAATGGGTGGCTGGAGATGAGGAATTACTACCCTAATATGTAATTCGAAACTCCCAGGTTCTGGTGGAGGACTGGCGGTTAAATGTTATCTCAGGTAGCTGCAGGACTATGGTGTGAGGAAATTTTCTTGGTGTAGATATTTTCCTGGAGAGTATGAAGGACTGGCGATAACAAATATTCCAATTCCACAGGGTGTTGCAGCAAAACAAGTACTTCTGAATGGTTTATCAAAAGAAAGGAACGTATGAATGTCAGCATCTCGCTTTTACCAGCATCTGCAGGACAAAATTAGCAAACGTTGTCTCTTCCGTGCTTGATTTAATGTAGCCCAGCCCACAGGTATACTAGTTATTAATTGTCATGTATTGTACAATTTGCACTGAAAGGATAATTGATTACTGTAGGTTCTTCACCAATAAAAGGTAAGTTCCTTTATTTCTAACAAATATATAACATGAAATATGCATCCGCTCTTCATGACCTCTGTATTATTTTTTAAATAGCTATACACCAATTAAGAATGAATCTTCGCAGACGTATCTTCTGCTGTGTTGTCAACGCCTGTCTGCTTTTCACACGGTACTCATCTGGTCCCCAAGCGTGGTACTCAATGTCTGAAGGGAATAATTTGTCCGTTTTAAACAGCACCGAAGTGACCAGCTTTCTAAGTTGTACATCACTCAAGATTTGAAGCTATACCTAAAACATTGTAAATTTCTATACAGTTTACTCGAATATTCTTTCAAGAATCCCTTTGGCTCTTTGATTTATTCTGAAACTGAAACGTGGAAAATACCAACACCTTAAGGAACAACTAAAACTTTACCAGCGACTTTGGCCAAGCCAGGTAACTTGATTGCTTAAAACTTGTTAAATTAATTTCTCCGAATCCAAACATTTGTGATAAGGACATAGCAGAAATTCTAACGCTGAGCAGTGTCTATAGATTGGGATCAAATGAGTTCTTTATGTACACAGCACCGTTTCTAGCTATACTGTAACCTAATACGTAAATCATCCTCATGTCGCTTGCATTTTTTTTAGAACAGAAAAAGTGATAGTAGTTCTGTGTACGAAACATTGTACATATAACTAGATTTTTTTAAACCTATAGAAAGGACCAGAAAATGTTTGGTTAAACTTTAACTAGGAAATATTAAGTAAAAGTTTTCTATACCTACTGTTTATACGGTATTTTCATAGAAGGAATATTTCTGCTGACCCTGAAATTAAATATTTCTGGGGAAATTATTTAGTGATATTAACTAGGTACTTCTTTGCCTGTAGCTCTGTAAATAGCAGAATGAAGAATAAAGTGTACACTAATTTATGCAACATGGACGTGCTGATTCCTTAGGGTTATTCCTAAATCACTAACGTCAAATTCGTCTTGTACGGTCCTCTTTATTGAAGCGAAAGCGAGAACAGTATCGGCAACGGCACGTGAGCGTGCGGCTGCTGGATGACTCACCGGCGGAGCGCAGAGCCTATTTACTCGCAGTTCAGTGTCTGCTCACCTGTTGCTCCGGATGGTTGGGCGCTCTGCGAGCTCTGGGTTCCAGCATTTTGAATTGTTTTAAATGTCAATTCAAATTGATAGTTGGAGCCTAGATGACTTGCGGTCACAGATCTTCCATCATTATAGTACAAAAATTTTAGCTGCGACCGGCACTTTCACTGGTAATTCTTTACGAGAGGGGCTCGGTTGACTTTCTATTTTTTTGTACATTAAATTGTTTTTCTTAAATCAGTTATCAATATTAGGGGAATTACCCAATTGCCGAACTAACCAATCAAATAATAGCTTTTTATTCGGAAATAGAGTTAGTTCGGCAATTCCCCGGCAATTCTTCACTTTAGACGAGCCAGTCTATTTTCTTTATTCATGGTCAGATTGTTTCGAAACTTGCACAGTATACGCAAAAATGATTTTTAAGAACATTTTATTCGTGTAAATTTTTCGATTTTCGCAATAGTTTTTAAGTAATGTTGACATTAAACTTTCGGTATTATTTTACTTTCACTTACACATGTTTTTATTGTGTTCAGTATGTAAATTGGGTCAATTTAAGACAATTTACATGAATAACGTTTTCGTTGCAAATGCTTAGTTTTCGAGATATATGGCTTTCAAGTTCTCATTGTTTTGCTATGGGAGAAAATACCGAGCGATTCCATACAAGAGAAATTAGGGTTGGATTAGGTAAGTTTAGGTTACGTTAGGTAAGATTAGGTTAGAATAGGTAAGATTACGCTAGGTAAGATTAGGCTGGGTAAGATTAGGTTACGTAAGATTAGGTTAGGTTAAGTAAGGTTAGGTTAAGTAAGGTTAGGTTAGGCAAGTTTAGGTTTGATTAGGTTCCTTTTAGCCTAAGTCGCTAGCAAGCCTGTGATGACATCTGCTATTTTCCCCCATAGGAAAACAATGGGAAGTTCAAAGTCTAATATCTCAAAAACTATTGCGAAAATAAAAAAAATTGCATGAATAAAATGTTCTTAAAATTCAATTTTACGTATACTGCGCAAGTTTCATAACAATGTGGCCATAAATAAAGAAAATAGACTGGCTCATCGAAAGTAAAGAATTCCCAATTTCCCTATACACAGTTTAAGTCGGCGCATAACGTATTTTCCAAGTTATAACTCTTTAAATTCCTAATTTTCTCCTATGTATATACCTAAAAGTGAAGGATGACATCGTGTAGCCTAGCTACCTTTATCACACAGGCTTAGGTACGTAACTAAGCTCATTCGTTTCCTAAAACGTGGAACGTAAGCTTACCTTACCTGAAGTGTTTCAGTCTTTGTTAAATTATGATTGCATAGGTATACAAATAGTTTCTTGTCATCACCAGTTATTTTATAGAGATCAAAGAGTGTCAAACTGCACTCTCCACACATGTTCACGTCGCTATTGCAAACACTGAACTATGAAATTCCGCACATTACTGACGGTAAACATTTTTACACCATTTCTTGGCTCTCTTAAAGCTGTGTTTACTGCTTACATGAGCTCAAGAAAACGTTCGGACGAAAAAAAAGGTCAATATAGTTCTTTTGACAAGTGTGTGCTACCGAATCACTGACGGTTAATATTTTTAAACCATTTCTTGGTAATCTCAAAGCTTTGTTTATAAGAGTTTAACACAGCGTTCGGACGAAAAAAGTACGATACTCGTTCTTTTGACTGGCGTGTGTCATCGGGGCTCGTTTTTTTTTCTAATTTTTTGTACAATAATTCATTTTTCTTAATTAAACTAATTATCAATATTGCCTTGAGATTACCAAGAAATGTGTTAAAATGTTTACTGTCAGTAATGCGCCTGACGATCGTCCGTGCCTCACTTAGGACGCTGTGCAGACCATTTCGACGGCCATCTTGCTACGCATCTGTTTATTAAACAGCACCAAAACAAAGTCAAGCACCTTTATTATTCCATACAAGCAGTAGCGAAACCTGATCTACCGAATTATTAGGTAAATAAATATCATTTAAATTAAAGATTACTTCTAATGTCTTCTATAAGGTAAGCTTACGTTCTGCGTTTTAGGAAACGAATGCGCTTAGTTACGTACGCCTGCGTGATAGAGGTACACCCCAAACAATGCAGCCATCGGTAAGGCCCAGAACCTAAGTTAGGGAGGCAAGGTAGGTTCTGTTAGCAAATATAGGTCCTTAGAAGAACGTACCTTGCTTTACCTAACCTTGGTTTTTGGCTTTACCAATGGTTTCACTGTTGGCAAGCTTCCTCGTATTAAGGGTGGTAGTGGGTGTCACCCTTCCCTTTTATATGGAAGAAAATAAAAAGTTTAAAGCGTTACAACTAAAAAATAACGCTATGCACAGACTTAAAATGTGTATAATATTAATAATTGGTTTAAGAAAAACTACTTAATGTACAAAAAAATATAAAAATCACCCGAACCCCTCTCGTAAATATTTACCCTTTCATTAGCTAAAAAAGAAGCCACGAAAATTACTACATCAAGAAACAGTGATAAGAACGGAAAACAAACGATGTAATTAGTTAAATTATTTACAACACTACAAATATTGTATTGCGAAAGGCAGTAATGCTATAAATCCTACTGCAAATGGGGCGGAACCGCTGGTAGTAAGGCCTTTTAAAATGGGCCTCTTTGCATAGGACTCTAGAAATAAAAAATACCAAGAAAAGGGGGCGTACAGCTGCGATGAATATTATTAACCTTTACTCATTATTGTTATCATTATCACATTATTGTGATAACTAGCGGGACACTTGGAAATTTCACGGTAAATTAATGTTTCCACTTATTTCAGTTTGACTTAGGTATCGCTTCTAACTTAACTCACCCTGTCTAAACTACAGTTATGTCCTCCGGTTAACCATGTATGTATATCGTTACGAAGTCCGTTTACCTTACACCTTGTGTGACCTCTTAGCATTCTGAATTTCTGACGTCACTTGTGCATCTCGAATTTGTTCTGCCAGCAAAGAGTTTGCACTTGTGTATTGATGAAGAAATAAAGGTACGACGGTACTCTTTGTTTTGTTCTCCTGTGTATTTCCACTCTTTTTCTAAGCGCTGTTTTCCACAGATAATTGAGCCCTTCAATTTTTTGTCGGCAAATCCGATTTTTTTTCATTTTTTCGTGGAGTGTTACGAGACAAGTGGATATTAGTCAGTGGCCATAATTTTTCTGCTTTGTTTGATACGATAGCTATACAACAAAGTACAACAGACTCGGCCAGTTTCTTCAGTCACAGCAGCATAACCCTTTGTTCTCAAGATTTCACTGTATTTCCTTAGACGACGCACATTCACTTCAAGAAATACTTCGAGTTGAGAAATACTTTAGAGGAGTTGAGATGGGATGGGCTCCCAAAACGTATCCTAGCTACGCATCTGGTCCTATTAGAATGTCATCCGCCACCCCAAAAGTAAACATAATTCGTCGTAAAAAATTAAAAACAGTAGACATGATACGGGTAAGATGATCTTCATGTCTTCACTTCGAAAAACTGACTGAAAATTTTTTCAAGAAGTGAATAGAAGACAGCTATGGTTGATCTTCCTTCCAGTGAAAATCAGATCTTCTTACAAGTTGCATTTCTCCCTATCTAATTCTGAAAAGCGTAACGTGCAGACACATGGAAAGATGGATGGACGGACGTACAGACGGAGCTTCAAGCAGAATTTAATATGGATATTGCAATTATTATCACGTTGTCATTAATACTATCATCATATTATTCATATTAGTACTCATCTTGTCATTTTTATTGTTTATATCATGTTATTATTCACACTATTAATCGTATGTTATAATTCATACTGCTAGCCTCTATACATGCTAGGGGAATGACTACTTCACTCTAGGGTTTGCCATATATGTATCTTCTTGAGCCTCTGTGTGGAAATTCATACGTGTCCTTTAAAAAATTGTCAATTTTTTATACTTTACTGGTTTGTGTACATAATGAATATTAATGAACTTGAAGCACAGTTACAGCAGAACTAAGTGTTATCTTATACCCCTATACTTGTTTAGATATCAATTTCCTGAGCTTACAATATGATTTCTGGCATAGTTTCTGAAGCAAAATACGTCATTTGCATGCATTTTTATTATGTAAATGGATAATAGTCCCCTATATGCATTGTAAAAGAACGTAGTGCCGCCTTATTAGTTTTTCAAATCTATCTTCCTAAACTTTCAGTTAAATTCTTAGCATTTTTTCCTTAGAAATGTGAATGTCGAAATGAATAATAATACCGTCATAAATAATCCTCAAGAACTATGCGCTTCTTTACACACGTCTTTTTGGGCCTTCAGTAAAATTTATCAGCCTTTATTAGGAAAATATGAGTGTTATATAAACATGTCTGCCCAAAATGAATATAAGTAACCTTCAAGCATAATCGTAAAAGAACTAAGCGCTTCCTTACACCAATTTTGCCGCCTATCTCTCCGGGCCTCTGAGGAAAATTCGCACATTTCGTTTTAGAAAAATGTCAACGGCCTCCGGGATCTCGAACTAATCTGGAAGAATTTTCATTACTCCAAAACCAAGGCGAATTCGTCCTCCACCAGCCAAGAATTTTATCATTTGAACCGAGGATTATTCGAAGGAGAATGCGCGAAGGGAAGGAAGCGCGAGATGAAAAGGCAAAAATCACAGGCCAGAACTAGTTTTAATTATCAGGACTTTCTCTTAAAAATGAGGCTACAATTTCAGATACTAATTATTCATGTTTTGAAATGTAACTACGGCATTGATTAATTATGTGGAACCGTAGTTTAAATTATCAGGACTTTTTGTAACAAGCAGGGCTACAGTTTAAAAAAATTGTTTTTTGAAGGGTGTGACTCTAATTTTAATCACAGACTACTGTACACCATATGGCGTGGTATGGTATAGTCTATGTTTTAATCAAAAACGCTTTGTGTGAACTATGATTCTAGTCTTAATTATCGGAAGTTATTGTGACGGTAAGGGCCATTGTGTTATTCAAATACCTTTTTTGTGAAAGGTCAGACTGTAGTTTGAATTTTCAGGAATATCGCTACAACAATCTCAATTAATTATACTTTTGGCAAAAGACCAGAGTACTGATCTCATAAGCAAAACTTTTGTGAAGGCAGGACTACAGTTTTTAATTGAATTATATTTTTGTAAAAGAGTGAACTATTGCTTCAATTATCAGTACTTTCTGAGAAAGGCAGAACTGCAGTCTAAAGTAATTATTCTGCTTCTCAACGGCGTGATTATAATTTTAATTATCCATAGAACAAAACCTAGCCTCAATATTTTGACCTCTGCTGTACTTCTACACACGATTCATACCTGACCCCTAGCCCTCTGGCTGTAGAGACCTTGACATCTGGACCCCAAGCTTGCTCCTTTTCAGTTACATTTTTGGCCTCCTCGTAACATCTCTGCTCCTCCAAGACTAAAAATAGAAGAATCTTGTTTCAGTTCGATAGGTCATCCTAAATATTTTAGATTTTTGAAGATGGAAGGCACTCCCGGAACGTAAGATTTTATTTGATTAGTCGACTTAATGTTTATAACTTGAAGTATAGTTGTTATCATTTCTTAAGAACTCCTGATAATGGTTGTAAATATTAAACTAATGGCGGTGTCAGTTGAATCCATATCAAGCTTAGATATGTTCTGTTGCACCTGTGTGATGATTACCATTTAGAAAATTTTACGGCGCGATATAGGCAGTGTGCCACTGAACCTCTAGTAAAATTCCGCTGCTGCTACTAATAAATTTTACGTAGAATTTCTGTTAGTTATTGCAAATTGAACAAATATTATCATTGCCTCCGCCAAGGAGGTTGTGTTTTTGTCGTGTTTATGTCTGTTTTTGTCTGTCACCAAGATAACTAAGAGAGATAATGGACCGGTCTTTACGAAATTTACAGGGGTTGTTAGGCATGTTAGCATTGACAGACGATTAACTTTTGGTGATTATCCGTTCAACCGTTTGTTTGTCTGTCTATTTTTTCTCACTACCATAACTTAAAAAGTTGAAGACGGATCTTTGTGAAATTTACATCTGTTATTAGGTATATCGAGAAGAGTGAACGACCAAATTTTTGTCATGATCTGTCAATTCTTTCGTTTGTTTGTCTCTGTGTTTTATTATTTTGCTTATTAACAAAATAACAAACAAGCTATTAACGGAACTTTATTTTATTTACAAAATTGTTAATATTACTGAAGACATAAATGATCAATTTTTGGAGATGATTCGTTTTTCTGTTTGACTAATGTTAGTCAGAATGCTTGTTAGCTACATAACTCGAATAGTTATGTATGGATTTTCAAAAAATTACAGCGGCTGTTATTATTTCCAAAAGGCACAAATTATTAGCGTTTGGCGTTGATACAAAATAAACCATAGTTTTAGAACTAATTTGAATTTTTCGTTCCCGTTGCCTTTCATGTCGCTGGTATACGTGGCGGTGGTATGCGCTTTCAGAGTGCTCTAGTGTGCAATTGCTTTAATACCAATTTTTATTCTTTATACTGAAAAGAATGGCTGTTGTACTAAAAAATTTTTACTTTTCCTCAGACAACTCATCAGCCCATATGGAGAGGTAACTGGACGAATGCGGCAACCCGGTAAATTCATAGAAGTTCATGAACTATTATAACCGTAGCCGCACTGGCGCAATTATCGCTCAAATTAGAAACTTCGAGCGCCCTGGACGTCGTGGTGGGACTTAGAGCAGGTCCGTTGCTGTCTTTTGGTCGCAGGATTTCAAATGAAAAGCTTTTTATTTTATTATAAGTTTCGGTGGACGCATCCCATTAACGTTGCAACGTCTGAACTCCTGCTGAACTTTTTAATTATTACCTACAGCATAGCAGGAGAAAAAATAATAATAGATGAAGCAGTATTGATTACAGAATGCAGTCAGCAATGTTAATGCGTTAATCTTGTAAAAGTAATGTAGTTCAAGGAACGAAAAGTTTCAAGTAATGCAATTCCTAGAATAAAAATTTGTGTTTTAGCATATTTGGTCTTTAGCTTTAATTGAACACAGTAGGAAAAAGTCGACAGTCTGTAGGGAAAAGTATTATTTGAGCAGAGATAGATTCGATTGTGAACTCGACGATGAAATGAATAATTATATAACTTTTCTGTTGAATGCTGGTTTGGTTGATAACTCATCGTCCAACGAGAAAATAATAATATTTCAAGGCCGAAAACATTGAATTTCAGAATTTGATTGGCGTTAGTAATGATAGCATATGAAATGAGTGCTTACTTTGGGATGAAAGTACAAAGAAAGTTTTGTGATAATATTTGTTACGGTATCTAGGTCAGAGCTTACACAAACTGAAGGAATTGAGACCCACACAACACAAGTTCTTCATTTCGATTTCATCAACATATTGGCAAATGAGCTAACATATTGGTAAGTGAGCTAGCGTATTGGCAAGTGAGCTAACATATTGGCAAGTGAACTAACATATTGGTAAGTGAGCGCTAACATATTGGGAAGTGAGCTAACATATTGGCAAAGTGAGCTAACATATTGGCAAGTGAGCTAACATATTGGCAAGTGAGCAAACAAGTTACTGTTGGTATGGTACATATAGGGCAAAATTGTTCCCGAACATCTATCTATTACTGGCTGCGGACAAAGCAAAAGACTATTGATCGACACAGAAGAACACAAGAGAAAATCTAGCATATTATACAGGAAAGCAAAAGTGTACAAAAGAAGAAAAAAGATTTCCTTAATGAATTAAAGGCCCAGTTACACATTCTATTACGCGTAATTCACGCATAAATCACGCATAACTTTGACTTTTGCGTGATTGTCAGTGGAGAAATTGACCATTTTAGGGGATGTGCGTGGTCTAAAATCACCTGCGAATTACACATGAACTACGTACAAATCAATGACAATCACTTATAAATCACGAACATTCCACGCAGAAACTGCGCATAAACCACTTGGGTCCCTTCTGATTCGCTGATGGCTCGCGAACTACGGGAGTCACTATCACATCCCCTGCGCGCACAATGAATAACCTGCACTGACGGGGTTTTTACCTGTTCGTTCTAGCAGGCGAACAACCGCAACAGTCCACGCATATGTATCGCATTGTCCGCGAGATTCATTGATGCTGAGCGTAATTCATCGGTGCTGTGCGTAATTCATCAGTTTATCTGACGTGGAGCATCAGTAGCTGTCAGTGGATGTTCGTGTGTGCGTGATTCTAGATCTTGAGGTGCTCAAAAATCGTGATCATGCACATCACGCAGAAGTGCGTGCGTCGTTGAAACGTCATTCATGCGTAATTTGCGTAGTTTTGACGCGGACAATGCGCAACATTTACGTGGACCGTTGGTGGTTGTTCGCAAGAAACTTACCGCTACCGCGCACGTCGATGACTTTTCGCTTACAAAAGCGCATTAAAAACTTATGAAAAACATATGAATCACTTTCGTATCACGAACAACTCATGTATGATTTTTGCTGTAATAAAGCAACCTATTCTTTCAATTTTTGCCAGTCTAGTCCTTGCTGCTAAAAGGTACACATCCAGCATGAACCCCCAGGAAAGAAATGTCCTGATGAGCTTCATTCAAAAACAGAATGGTCTACTGCAGCAAATTCATCAGATGTTGGTCAGAAGAAGAAGAAGAAGAAGAAGGAGGAGAAGATAGATCAGGAACGTGAGGGTGAGAGACTGGATCACAAAAAAAGACCACAGCAGGGCTTGTATGATCGCCTGTTTATTGAGATCCAGAATGAAGACCCTAGATGTTTCCAGAGCTTCATGCGTATGCTTCCTGCCATGTTTGAGATTGTCCGGAGGCTTACTCCCAGGATTACCAAGAAGACAACCAACTGGAGAGCTCCTCTCTGTTCTGGTCTGAAGGTTGCCATTATCCTTCGTCACATTGCATCTGGATCCAGCTACCAAGACATGCAGTATGCCTGGAGGGCTCCCCACAGCACCATCAGCCTTTTTGTGCAAATCTCCCTCTGATTCTGGATATAAGGCCACCTTAATCCGTCTTCTTCTATTTCCCGCTTCAACTACACATCTCTAAGCTTTGCATATCAGTGGCTCGTGATTGTGCTTGCGTGTATTCGTGATCATCTCTTTGGCAAGGATTCTTCCCCCCTTTTTTTCTCTTTTCTCCATTCCTCTACATCCTACTAACATAATGGCAATCGGTCATAGAGGGCCGGGGCCTAAGTTCCGGTGTCCCTTTGGGAATGGGCCTATTGATTCGTCTACTGCCGCCTATCTAATCTAGTTGCAAAGGCTTCTTCAGTATCATCCTGTTTGCCATTGTGACATCTGATTACAAATTCTTGTGGGCGGACGTGACTTGTAATGGCTCTGCTTCAGATGCTCAGATCTACAACAGTGAGCGAGAGAACGGGTAGAAAACAACAGCATCACGAGGTAACCACAGCCCGGGTTTTTGGCTAGTGACACTCAAAATGTACACCAACTTCCTGGTGGGAGTTGATGCCTTCAGCCAGAGGAACTATCTGATGAGGCCCTAAAGCACTGTAGGAACCTTGGCAGGGAGTATAGAATCTACAACTACAGGCTGTCAAGATGCAGAAGAGTTGCGAACACTTGTGGCATCTTGGCCAACAGATTCCAAGTTCTTCAGAGCACCATGAACCATCACCCTGAGACTGCCAGACTGATTGTCAAGGCCTGTGTGCTTCTACGCTAGAGATTGTCATTGATTTGTACGTAGCTCGTGCGCAATTCGTTAGTGATTTTCGACCACGCACACCCTTCCCAACATGGTCAATGTCTCCACTGACAATTACGCACAAGCCAACTTAATACGTGATTTATGTGTGATCGGCTGCGTGACTGGGCTTTCACAGGTCAAAACCTGGAATCCTGCACAAACCCGATGCGACGAACATCCACTGACAGCTACTGATGCTCCTCGTCAGAAAAACTGATGAATTATGCACAACACCTATGAATCGCGCACGGCACAAAATTTCTACGCGATCCATGGGTAAATCGTACGTTTTGGCAGTGCGACTCGGCCTTAACTTGTTTCTCTCATAGGAATAATACTGTATGAAGTGTAACATATATGTAGGAGCTATGTCTATAGCTTTACATATGTAGCAATTTAACAATGTGCATAGATATTTTTTTACTTAAGCTAGCTCGTAAGTTCCTGTACGACGACCACCAGCCTTTCAATAGATATCTGTTACCCCTGCAACCAATGAACAATTAGGACATGAGAAGATTCAAATTTAGAGTACCACCGATTAGATTGGATGTTGAGAAGCAAGGTACTATTTATCAGTTAGTAAAGTTAGTCAACGAGGTAGATTAGCATTTGTTTCTGCCGATGTCAGTTCCTTGCTTGCAAAAGAAATTCAAAGAAGAGGCTCTTCTACTCGACTCATCATAAGGTGTCCATACCCAGTGCGTAATTGCGTTGCCTATTCAACAGAGCTTTTTTCAACTTTGATCTTTTTCACTGGATATTCGATCCTTGTAGGTTGCTTATGGAATGACCTATGAATTTGATGTGACCGGGCACACCGTGCTGCCACCTATTCGGGGTTTCAGGGCGACATTGGCGCTAGGTCATTTCAATGGGTGGAGAACTGACACCCCAAAGGTGCTACTCTCTTGTTATTAGCAACGTTCCTTCATTACTACCTACTTTTGACTGCTGGTGTTTATATTTCGTTGTATTTTCCAATTATGTTTGTGCGACAACAATAATAAAGCCCTTTCTGTCATTAAAGTTGATCTCTGAGGTGCATGAGCATTTGCTTCTGTTGATATCAGTTTACTGTGTTTGAGCAAGATATGAATAAGAGGCTCATCTACTCTATTTGTCATGATGTGTCTACATCCACTCCGTGATTTTTTACCTCATCCAAAAGTTTCTTTTTAACTCTAATTCTTTCACGGATGAATTGATTCATATCAATTGCTTTTGGAATGACCTCTTTATTTTGATATGACCGAGCTCACCGTGCTGTCACCTGCTTGGGGTTTCAGCGCGGGTTTGGCTCTCGGTTAATTTAATGGGTGGGCAGATGAAACGCCAAACCTTCTGCTCTCTCACTATTGACGACGTTCTACGTCATTACTCTTTACTTTTTACCGATTTATTCGTTGTGTTTCCAATTTTGCTTGCCTGACTATAATACCTCTTTTGTGTTCTTGTACTGTTGGATCTGTTTCATTGTCTATATCATGGCTGAACTACGTAGTTCAGCCATGGTGTATATGTTATATGAACTTGTATTTTTTAAGTCGAAGAAGCTAATATGCTTAGAGCGACCTTTTGTCACTTCTGAGCATTTTAATAGTGACCATACCTATCTTAAGAAATTTTTGTGATAAATAAATTTCTATGGAGTTTCAAAGAAACTCTCAGTAATAAGTAGGTACCCTGTAGTCTCAGGTGTAGACAAGATGTACTATGCATATATTTTCATTTAAAATTGCTTAGGAGGAACACGATACATATTTGTACTATAAGGATTGGATAAACCGATATCTGTAAGCTACACAAGTTTTAAAATAACTACATTAAGTCATCAGTGAAAACGACATCGTTGCATTTCCTCAATAAATTAGAGTGTACAGCTTGTGTGGGGCATTATGTAGATGATCACCAGATCGAAACAAGTTTATTTCACATCCTTTTTGCACTTCCATTTGTATAAATTCTGCTATTAATAGTAAAGTTATACTTTTGTCATACTTCAATGACCTACACTCGTCAAACATACCGGGTGTTTAAAAAAGTCTCCCCGTTTCTTTGAAAACTCGTATCTCCGGCTTATATAGAAATAGGTTAAATCAGAACAGTTCACTTTGCACCGTATCATGGCTACGAATTTTCTCATATTTGATTCGTCATGCAACACCAGCAAAGTGAATACCTATTTCACGATGTGAAAATCGGTACGGTATGTATGATACGTGTAAAATGAATATTATGTCTTTCACTTCGAAACTGACAAACTTTTTACAAAGGAGTGAAAAGAAGACAGCTATTCCAAATTGCATTTTTCCCTATCTAATACTGAGAAGCGCAACGTGCAGACACATGGACGTGCGTACTGATGGAGCCTCAAGCAGCATTATATTATACCGAGCGTTAAAAAAAATTCAAAGAAACGGGACATTTTTTAGAAAACCCGGTACATTGAGTGAAGCTCTAAAGAAGTGGATTTGCATCATCATACATAGCTGATACTCAGCTATGGCGGGCTAAGCCGATCAGCATTCTTGTTTCCGCTATTTGCTTCTTTTTGGTATCCATATACGCAACACAATTTTAAAATACACGTGTTTAGATAGTTTCCAAATACCTCTTTACCATACTGCGAACACTAACATTATCTATCCTTAATGAAAGTAGAAGACTAGCGAGAGTAAAAACTCTCGGACGCATTCATACCGACATCATCATTAATTTTTATTTTTCAAAAGATGCTGCAGTATCGAGAAACAAACATGGCTGACGGCAGGGGAACATCATGTGTCATGGCCCCAAGTTCATTCATCAAAGTGTCCTCAGAAACTCCAGACAAAATCATCCCTCTTAACTAATGACCGCTCGAGACGTTCGATTGCAANAAACAAACATGGCTGACGGCAAGGGAACATCATGTGTCATGGCCCCAAGTTCATTCATCAAAGTGTCCTCAGAAACTCCAGACAAAATCATCCCTCTTAACTAATGACCGCTCGAGACGTTCGATTGCAACTAATATCCCGCAGGAGTGAGTATCCCTGCTACGGGAGGAAGAGAAAGCTTCTTGCCTCCCAAAGCATCTTTCTAACTGGTGTTGACGGGTAGCTAATAGGCTGCTGGCAACGACAAAACCTGATGAAAATGCTACGGTGAGAAGAGCCTCTTTTAAAGAGGCGTACTTTAGAAGGCCTTAATGTTCTACTTAATGCCAAAACCTTCCATACTGGTGGCGGTGACTCCGTCTTTGCTGCCCGCCATAATGAAGGATAAATGAGCTTCCTCCGTATAATGATAGGAAGCTCATGTATTGGGAGCGCTTCACGGCTGCCTCTGAAGAGGCGACTGTAAATGACTTTACTCTATGGTAATGGAATTATGCTCTTATAAAGTGTGAGGAGAATGTGCTCTCGTATCTGATATGGTAGAGTTCGAGGAAGCACCTACGCGAATAAATTTTCCATCTGTGCTCAAGCAGTAGATTCTCAATGTATGCGTTATTTAATGAAAGGTACGCATTAGCAATACCTTTAATACAGTTTGGGAATAGAAATAATGTATCTATCGAGCAAAAGTGTATGTTCTGAAATAGAATTTACTTGGCTTCAAGTAATTCTAATGTATAACTATACTAATTTTTTATTTTCAGAATCATTAATCTGAATTATAAATTAACATTATTGTGCTCGCTCACAATACTTTCTCAGGTTTCTTAATCATTTATTTGAAAGTTCAGGGTGAAAGTAAATTTCAAAAAGAGTGAAAGCAATGAGCGAGAAAAAAAATCAAAGAATGTATATGTACGCAGTGTTGACGTTTTCAGTACTTGATCCAGTTACACAGATGAACGATTGTATAGGTTATGAATTAATAATTAAGATTTGATATTAAATTAGCTGTACAGCTTGCGAACTTTTATTGGCAACTGATGAAAATTATTATCAAAACTGTAGAGTACATATTTCTGTGATGCGTTGTTTATAAAACTTAGCAACTTTTATTATTCTCTAAAATGTCGAGTAGGCAAGGGTGATATTAATGCTGTGTAGGCTTCTCAAAAAGTATTAGCAGAAGGGTAACATCATAAAATTAGTTGAAATATATGTTTGATTAGGATACGCACTCCTTTATTTGCTCTCCTCCAAGATTTACTCACTTCTCCAAGATTAACTCACTTCTCCAAGATTAACTCACTTCTCCAAGATTAACTCACTTCTCCAAGATTTACTCACTACTCCAAGATTAACTCACTTCTCCAAGATTAACTCACTTCTCCAAGAATTACTCACTTCTCCAAGATATACTTACTCCTCCAAGATTTACTCACTTCTCGGGCCGTGTCATTCGCCTGACAACGTCCTCAGCCTACTCACAAGCTAGTATGCTTTTTAGCTTTGTATTTTCCTCGTAGATTTAAATATGTTTTTTTGTACATTCAGGGAATAACCAAACGTCACACGGTGCGAGGACAGCACAATAAGGTGGATGGTGAATGTGATGCAGTTTGCTCTCCGTCAGAAATTGGTCACTCGTGTCGAGAAAATTGCGGTGATCAATTTTCAGAGGGAACAGGACCTTACCAGATGGATTAACTCACAGCTGAAAAGTGTAGCTGCGTGTGAGTACACTGAGGGCCTTGCCAAGTCGATCCCACAGCTCTAGAAGTGCGCAAACCACGGGCAAGATAATGATGGAATATGAATCTGAATGAAATGTATATCACAACTAATTTGGTTGTGTTACCCTGTTGCAAAAATTTTTGAATACCCTACGTATCTCTGATTTCAAAAACTGGATTTTCATCCTCCATGTCATGCATATGAAGAAAAGTAAACAGTATATAGTGAAATACTGTTCTGCGCGTTGGACTGTTATTTCTGGAACATTACCCTTGCCTCATCTACAAATAAAATTTACTGTGAATATATTCTCACCTTCGGTTTACTAAGGATATATTTTAAACGATTCTCTCACTTTTCACTTGTAATATAAGTTGCATCGACCTTGTTTAGTGAACCTTTAAAAAACAATACTGTTCGTTCTTAGTTAGCTGGAAGTTAGTATTTAAAAAAAAAAAAAAACATCACATGGATTTATGATGTATCGTTTTCGCCAAATGGTCTCTCTCTTTTTTCAGGTAAACCCTTAAAGGTAAAGTCATCTTTGACTGCACCCTTTCCCGGGAAATCCACACGCACTAGTTTGTGCGGCAGACATAGGCCAACTAGTCCCTAAGGAGTAAGTACAGCTGCAGCCGACGACAGGTCGCTAGGGACTATGGCGCCGAAACGAATGGTTCAACGACCCGCCACCCCGTACCCTAAGGTAAGTACCCCCACGATGGCTATGCGCACCAAGCAAAGTTGCTGATTCAGCTAGCCAAGCGCCTTTGAGAAAGACCGCGCCTGTCTGGGGATCGTTTTCGGAACCCTCAGCACCACTGTGCAGCACGCAGCGTCCGCTGCTACCGTGTCCTTCTCCTATAAAGTTCACTTTTCAGTTAAACCTATTGCCAGAAACTACCCTGCTTTTCTTTTTAAGTATATTTACTTATATGTAACTGTTACTTGCTCTTCTTAGATTAACCTCATTTTCGAAACTTTCCGTATTATTTTGAATAAATCTTATACCTTACTTGATGATCCTTGCTGCAAGAGCAGTAGAACACTGTTCACCTGTCCATGAACATCCCTTCTCTAGATTGTGCCTCTCTTCCTTTCTTCTTCCATTAGCAAGCATCATGTTTGCATTGGAATTCGTAGTGTGTTGCCCGAGGTGAAATTTGGTGAGTGCCATTGGGGCGTTGCTAATTGTGAGAGCTCGCTGTGTCGCGCGGCCTCTTATTGTTTCTCGATAATGGAAAATGACTGTAGCGCCTGTAGGCCCCGGATGTTCGTACTGTACGCCGAGTTTTGAATGAACTTTGGAGCCGCCACGAAGAATGAACGTGACGAAATTCCGATCTGTGCCTGTTAATCCAAGCGCTCGAAATTATGTTTTTTATTATACTGTTAAACTTCTAGTCTAAGCGCTTAAATCTGCAACAAAAATGCGGTGCAGTGCACAAGAGGCTGCAGCAACAAAATGACAATGAAATTTGAACAACCGAGCAGCAAAGCAACATCCTAAAAATGTTTCGAGTCTTAGAATGCACTTGTACAAAACATATTACTACTAGAGCATTCCAACAGCGCCTACCTTCGCCAAGCAAAGCAACGGTAACGAAATATTCAAACTGGTTCTGAAGCCATGATTTTATTTGTTTCAACATCAAAAAATAATCATTTGTGCCTTTTAACAGTATTAACAGTTTCAGCAAGTTTATTGAAGATCTGTTCATAATTTTTTGAGTTATGGTACTAACAAACATTCTGACAAACATTGCTCAAACTCACAAACAGACCCACCGATCACCACCAAAATGTAATAATTTTTGTCTTGTAACATTACAAACAACTCTTTTAAATTTCATAAATATCCATTGATAACTGTGCTGACAAGCATAAAATTAAAAACAGCAGTGAACTCACAAACAGCTAATCACAAAAATCTAGTCATTTACTATACGTGATATACCTAACAGCTCGTGTAAATTTAATAAAAATCCGTCCTTAACTTATCGAGTTATGGCATTAGGAAAAATGATGCAGACAAACAAACAAATGGATGAACGGATCTTTACCAAAAGTCAGTCATCTGTTCCTTCTAACATAGTTAACAATCCCTGTAAATTTCGTCGATATCCTTCCATGACGTTTTGAGTTATCTTGGTGACAGACAAAGTGACAGACAAACTGACAAACCCGACGAAAACAACCTCTTTGGCGGAAGTAAATATGCACTCAAGTACAAATACACCATTATTTTTTGCTATTGTTAACTCTCTGTCTGGTGGCTAACAACCGCTTAAGAAGGAATACTATAAGTAGCCATTTATCGTCACTTGCCCGGCAAAGGAGTAACATGACTCTTCAGAGAATTTATTGACTTTTATAGGAAGTTTCGTAAATTGTTTACCACGATTTCTTCAGTTCAATTGTCATGATGTGCCAGACAAAAGCTCAAATTGTCAAGTTTATAAAAGACGAAATAAAAATTTTCCCGTGGGTGGCCGTCGTTTTGGCCTGTAGCGTGTACCTCTCGAAACACGGACGTGCCAGAAATTTCTTTCGTTGTTCTCTACACGCAAGACCTTTTGCATGTTGTTGCGTGTAAATAGGCAAATAACTTTTCCCCTTGGGTGACAGCTATATCAAACTGTATCTCAATAATCCCACTTAAAAAATATATTTTAGTCGTAAATTCCAAGCGAATTTTTACACAAAAATCGCTACCCGCCCGTGTGTGTATGCGTACATGAAGATAATTTATTTTCCTGAGACGCACTCGTTTTGTTTTTAATTCAAGAATCGCTTGCCGAAAATTTATATTTTTTTCAGCAGTATATTTTAAGCGACATAAAATCAGCAAAGGGTTTGTGTTTTCTTTCGTTATACATGACGAAGCCAGAATTACTTTTTACTTAGCTATTTTATTATATGCATACTTGAATAATCGCACGACGGAAATCATTTTCCGGCAGTATATTTCGGGTGTAGTTTCAACCTAAACTGCGTGTCTTCCCTTGCATGTATCACGACGACAAAGTTACCTCTTGAGTGGCCATTGTTTTGGCCTGGACCTCATGGATCAGTGTGGAGAATTTACTTTTCCACTGGTCCCGGCCATTTTCCGAGTAAGTGGAGAGGTCGGCTGGAGACTCTTCAGAAGGTTCCTGCCAAAAACAGAAGACCAAATTTCTTCAGCATTATATTGATTTGGTGGCAGCAGCCGTGGCGACTTTCCTGCTTTTACGACACTGAAGCTAAAATGTTCTGGGCAGAGGTTGTTCCATGCAAATGCTGGGGCCCAAACCAGGCCCTTCCTCCGCCCTCCAAAGAAGGCAACCATAGCCTGGCGCTGGCACCTGGTGTACTCGATATAAAATTTGTTGCTCTTAAATCGGACCGACTGCAGAGGCGCGCTGGAAAACCAGGCTCTACTGAGCTCTGCAGGAGATTTATTGAAACACCAACTTGGTCTTGTCGGTTTAATCCCGCCATGCTTGCCGGGCTATTTTGGATTTGTAGAACGGCCAAAACAAAAACTGCCTTCGGTATATTTTGCTGCAAGATTAATGTAGGAAGCAAAGACTCCTGTGTATTAACATGCGACGATGATGGTACCATTGAAGCAAAAACATGAGCAAATCTATTACCGCTTATCGCTCGTGTTAGTTCAGTGGAGAAATTGAACGATGCATTCGCAATGATGATTAAAAACTAGAAAAATATCAATTGCAATGATAAATTCCCGTCACTGAAAAAAAACTAACCAGAAATCAACTGTCAATAACTAATTTTCGTGAAAAACTTTTAACAACTTCGGAAAAAGAATTTGCAGCAATGGTCGTACATTAGGCATTTCACGTACAGTATACTTCTAAGACTCAGTTGGCAATAACCATTTTATCCGAATCATTGTAATCACGGTAGCTTTAAAAGCTGCAGTGACGGTTTCACATCAACTATTTCACACCATTTCTGCAGCCCATTGGAATTTCCTGTCAAATGCTTTAAGAAAAACTTCAGAACGGCTCATCAATAATATTACAATGTTATTTTACCATATATATTGCAGCATTATGTTTGCCCAGGTTCTACAATTCTTTTTTTTTCTGTTCACCGATTCTCCTTCGGTCAGCTTCTAAATTGCAGCATCTCAGCTTTTCCGTTAATGGGTCTTATATACATATAAAAGGTAATCTTTACTGCTCATAATAACTCATTTATATTGTGTAATTGCGGTAAAAATATGATAGTGTAATACCTCAGCCAAAGCTTTGACAATCTGTGATCGACTGCAGCCGTTCACTCCTTTTCGATGTCTAGTTGGGATGTGTGTTCAAGCAAACACCTTTTGAGACGAGTGTTTATGATGGTAGACATTCCAGAAAAGAAAACAAGATGCTGCTGATGATACTTAAATAATAGTAAATGTATCTGGAGATATAGTCAGCACATAGACCGCAGCAGTACTGTACTTTTAGGTCTGACGCTGGCGGCCAAAAGTCGGTAACGGAAAAATGGGATTTTCTCAAAAGCTATTCTTTTCCCCCTCATACTGAAGAAAAAATTCCAAGGTACCCAACATTTTTCTTGCGGATAAGGTATCTTGGATACGGCGGGGATGCACTTGGGCTCTTGCCTGCTTGACCGTGTTTGGACATGTTCATAATAGCTCTTGGGACAATCCCATTTTCACGTTCTTGGCCGCCAGCGTCAGAGGCCACTTGGACCTAAGAGTCAAGTACTGTTGGGGTCTATGGTCAGCATCAGAAAAGTGAAATGTTATTCCTTAAACCAGGTTATCCAATAGGTAACTGATGACACAGCAATAGATACCCCGGTAATAATCGCATTAAATTCATAACACAGTTTACGGGGTCGAAGCAAATTAGACCTCCACCAGGCAGTACCATTGAATAAACAACAGATCATTTTGATAATTCATCTGCTACAATGATGAAGAATAGATTTTATGCATGTAAGTTTGTGTGAAATATAATGAACAATACTTTTACATATTGGGTTAGCGAGAAGTTTCGCTCAGCTTTGTCCACATTAAATTGCAAGCGCAAAGAAATTCATGATCACTATAATCGTGTTTGTCCACAAGTGCCATCATCAAGCATTTCGTCCGCGGTAGCGGCAGGCTAGCGTGCTGAGCTTTTGACACTAACCCCTACAGGATCGCATGCCAACCCATGCAAGTGAACTTTTGCGGCGCTTGACGCGCTGACTCAGCATTTGATATCAGCACAGCTGCTGGGGGGGGGGGGTACTTACTCATCCCGGAAAAATAGAGGTTAGGGGCCATCGGTAGTTGCATAAGAGCCAAATTCGTCGATGGCGCCATAGGTATTGTCGATCCGTGGTCGACTGCAGCCGTACACTCCCTAGGGGCAGCACGAACCCATGCGTGTGGGCTTCCCAGTTGGGGCTGCGGTCAAGTTTACTCTACTTTCATCCTATTTGTATAGTGTTATGTTACTGCACTTTACACGAAGATTTTTTTCCCGTATGAGCGCAGCAAGACAAAGAACCGGTATAGACATCTATACAAAAAAGATAAATGAAAAATTTTTCACTTTAGATAAACTAATTATCAACTAGCGGGACCCGTAGAAATTGTACGGTTAATTAATGTTTTCACCTACTCTCGTTTGACTTGAGGTAGTGCTCCTGTAATTTAACTTACCCCGTCTAATCTTAAGTCCGCAGCCCCCAGTCTTTCTCCATCTACCTCAACAAATTTCGTCTAGCGGAGTCTAGCTTCTCTCACCTGTGAATCTCGCAAACAACGGAACCGTACTTCTCGCATTGTTCTCCTATATTTATGTATGCCTTTTCTAAGCTCTGTTTTCCTTGTGTTTACAGATAATTTAGATGATCGTCATCTTACACGTTTCAAGTTTTTGTCAGCGTGTCGGTTTTGTTTTTGCACGACTACGGGACCCGTAGATATTGATCAGTAGCCCATCATTTTCCTGCTCTCTATGACGCGATAGATATACAGCAAACAGAATCGGTCAATTTTTTTCAGTCAGAGCAGCCTAAGCCTCTGTTTTCAAGATGCCATTCTATTTCCTTAGACATCTCATATTCACTTGAAAGAATACCTTAGAGGCGACATGTCCAACACTACCGACAGCGTATCTTAAATACGTATCTATATAGTTGGCTTTTTAAAGCTAGTCGAGCGCCACAAGTAAAGCGAACATAATATGTTGTGAAAGAAATCAAATGCGGTAGATAAGATACGAGTGAAACGGCCTTCATATATTTTCTTTAACAGTGACTGACTTTTTTTTCAAGAAGCGCTAAAGAAGACAGCTATTGTTTAACTTCGTTTCAGCGAAATTCAGAGCTTCATACAAGTTGAATTTCCCCCATCTTATATTGGAAAGCATAACGTGCAGACGCACGGACGGACGGAAGGACGGATGGAGCCTCAAGCAGAACTAAAATATAGATATTAAAATTGATCAAACATTCTAGCAAAACGGTTTTACTTTTCTTTGTTGAGTATATCACTGTATATGTTCTATGTATATTATTCCTTGATTATCGCCTGTGTGCGGCCTTCTTGAGGCAGAATTTCCTACCCCTGCTCACCAATAAGTAGGCAGAAAGATGCAGTCTATTTGCCGCTTACTTACCTGCGCTCTAAGTTACGGCAAAGTATTGGCCGCTACAGTCTTTTGTTTCGGCCAACTTTGCGAGGGAAAGCTCTTGGCGCGGCAGTAAAGCGTCAGCTGGTCTAGGTATAAATAGGCAGGGTCTATAATGCCGCTATTACTGACAGTACCACCTATAGCAATGCCTATAAAAAAGCTCTTAGATTCCCACAGACAGGAGCTCTTTAGCACTTTCGATGTTCATTGGCATGCATGGCCTCTCCAGCGTGGCCAAGCTTACGCTTAATGACTCCTAAACGTTCCTTCTTTTCTGGATGCTCTTCTTCGTACGCACTTCTAAGGCACCAATACAGTTAGTGCCGCTCCACTTGGTTTTATTTAGAACTGCTAGTTGGCCAATTCTATTATAGATGCTTGTCTGCCTCTTTTTAGTACTACAGAAAGCCAATTCTGTTATAGGTGCTTGTATGGGTGTTATTTAGAATTGTTAAGAGGCCAATTCAGCCAGTCCTGCTGGTGCGGGTATTATTTAGAGCTGTTTTAAGAAGTCAGATCAGCTGCATCTGAGCGATTTAGTTCTATTTTAATTTTAAGTGGCTAAGAAAGTAAACAGAGTTAGTGCTGCTCGTGTGGGTTCACTTTATGCCTGTAAGGAGCTAATGCAGTTCACGAGGATAGTTTGAGCTTGTTTTAAACTCCTGAAAAGTTGCTGCAAATAATATGACTCATTGGAATTTTATTTTGAAGAACTGAAGATCAAATAAATTTAATTTTCTTTTGCTTACGTTTTATTGTGAATGCCTGGAAGTAATATATGTATTTGCAGCTCGTTTCAGATTTTACCGTTAACTAGAGAGCTCTCTGAGAGCGCATGCCTCCGCCAAGCAATGCAACGCTAACGAAAAATTCAAATTGGTACTGAAATAGTGATTTTCTTTTTATCAACTCCAAAACCTAATCAGTAGTTCCTTTCGATATTATTGACAGTTTTTGTAATTTTCTGAAAGATCCGTTCATAACTTATTAAGTTATGCTGCTTACAAACATTATGACAAACATAAATCAAACACACAAACGGACCAACCGATCATCACCAAAATTTAATCATTGTCTTTTAGCATAACTAACAAGTCCTGTGAATTTCATAATGATCCATCCATAACTTTTTGAGTTATTGCGCTAACAAGCATTAAATCAAACACAGTGACGAACTAACGAAAGAACAGATCATCACAAAAATTTGATCATTTACTTATAAAATATACCTAACAACAGTACTGAGGTCAATTTCATGAAAATTCATCCATAACTTTTTAAGTTATGGTTATAAAAAAAAAATAGGTAGGCAAATAAAGAAACAGAAGAACGGATTTTCACCAAATGTTAATCATCTATTACCGGTAACATGCTGAACAAACCCTGAAGATTTCGTTAAGATCCGTTTATAACTTTTTGAGTAATCTTGTTAACAGACAAACATCCAGACAAACAGACAGGAAGACAAACAAAAACAGACAAACACGACAAAAACTTAATCTTCTTGGCGGAGGCGACTAATGCCGAGCCAATGAATTTAAAGATCTTAGCTCATGCTTATGTTAAGCAGCTTGTGGACAAACACAGTCAGTACGATTCGCTTGGCTTATCTTTTGAACCACTATGGGACCATATGTTTGCTTCGATATTTCTACTAGTGCAGGAAAAAATACAGCTAGTACTTCTCATTTCATGCTTAGCTTACTGAAAAAAACAGAATTCAAACTGCGGCAAAATGCTATAGTTAACAAAAGACTAGCTAGTATTTCTGCAGTCAAAAGTACAAATATTCTTGCAGGTGGCGGAGAGTTGGAAAGTGCAGCAGATATTTTTTACCGTGTAGTTCTACTGAAGCTGTCAATATTTCAATCAACGATTAATTTTCTTAAGAGTATCATTATTACCTCGCTCTGATTGCTTGCAAATCAAGTATCTGCTGTTACGTGCATTGTGGAGATAACTCACCGGTCGTTCCTCTTGTTTGTTTCAGGATACAACACGACCGGAGCAGAGGCAGCCATCACAGCGGGCTTCTGGTCACACAGAGAGGCATGCGTAACACGACCTGGACTTCGTCCAATATTGCCAAGATTAGTACAATTGCGTTGCGAGCTAGACGGATAAAAAATACAAAAAAGCGCTAATGATTTCAGTAGATTTCCACTAAATGATTAAATAATATCTTTCCAAAAGTAACATACTAATTTTCGTAATTACTTTTCATTCAGCATTGTCTTATTCATCACGTGAAGTTTTATTTTCAAGCATTTTTAAAAGAGTTTGAAGTAATGAGGAGTTACAATTTCTTTTCTCCCATCGCAATCATAATCAACTACCTTCTTGATATTTTGCGTCATTTCTTAATAAGGACAACTGCAACTTAGAACGCAGCTTCAGGGGTAACCGTGAAGCAACATATTTACCAAGCAACAATTTTTCAGCAGTGATTACACTTCACTTTGATAGACTACTCAAAATACTATATTAGCTTTACATTTAGTGGAAACTTCAGTAACTTGTTTTCTAATTATCATCAGTGTTTCGAAAAAGCAGACTGCTCGATGAGCTGCAAGGAACGACAGTGTTTATTAGAAGACACACAAATTCGTAAATGGAGGTTAACCGTGGGCTACAAGCATCAATGCTAGGACACCAAAAAAATTCTAGGACACCAAAAAAACCTAAAATTGGAAGAAAATTAATCTATCTTCTGCAGACATCGTATGCTGATGAATGTCAATGTGTTGGTTTTGAATGCATAATTTTTTGCCAATTGTTCAGTTTCTTTTTGTTTCAGCCTGCAATGGTAAGTGAAAAAGTTTAGTCGAAGTTTGGTAGGAATAGGTCGTACAGAATAATTGTGCCCTTCACTGCTTGGCAGTGCAAAACAATTTTTTTTTTCCAGAAACACATCACTACCGTGTCTTTACAAACCAGGAAATCTATTACCAGAAACAGATCACTACCGTGTCTCTACAAACCAAGAAATCTATTACCAGGAACGCATCACTACTGCATCTTTAAACACACAACACAGTTCCCTTCAGAAACACACCACCACTACAACACGCCACAATCCGGCCAATCTATTTTCAGAAACACATCAATCGGCCGGGATCCTCAAAATACATCGGGAGCGTTTTATCCTGAGCTGCGGAACGCGTTCCAAGCGTCACCGCCACTACCTAATTACGCCGGCCTCTCTCTCCCAATGAGCGGCGCTGTTTAAAAACTGCATTTGGTCAGACAGTCCTCAAATTCCCATTAATGCACCACCGAGCTAATTGAATGGCAAAAAGGCAGCCTGGTCTGCGCGACCTTGCCTGCAATGAATCACCTGGACGCTGCACTCGGGTATAATATTACTACGTCAACAGAGGCAAAGGATACTTTGGACAAGTTGGGACTGTTAAGGGTACACATTACTGTCTAGGAGACATTATTAGTTGCTATATAGCAAATTAAATGATTTGAGGCCTGTAAGCTTGGAGGTATAATTGAGACAAGACAAAGTTTTACCAAGTTTTCGTAACTGTTACGCGTACACGGCACAGGCATAGTGTTGATTGGAATACGGGACGTTCAGGTTCCATAGTTTAGCGCAATTAGTGGTTGTGAGACGTGTTCTGTACAAGAGTTTTATTGACCAAGCTTTCGAGAGTCTGACCAATTCTTCGTCTTCAGGGTATGGCCAAAATTCAAACAGCGAGAGATATGCACACCCCATCCACATCCTATTTACGTACTTTGTATATACCATACAACTATCTCTCGCGGGAGACGAGAGCTACTCAGCTCGTTGAACGCTTGATCAAGAAAAATCTTGTTCAGTAAACGTCCTAGAACTAATCCTTTACAGCAAGCATAATGAGTGGCCTGCCCCACTTTCACGTAAGGCACCTAGCTGAACCAAACCTACCATAACTTAGCCTAACCTAGTCTTAACTAAGCTAACGTGTTCTTACCTAACACATACTCTGAGGCAGGCCAGTTGCTGTACCGGAACCGTGACAGTGTATACTTTCTTGTCAAGAAGATATAATTGAATGCTGCTGAAGATATGGATCAACTAAACGTTGTACTATAGTAGCAGCATAAACAGCCTCATAATTCGGCTTTGAAACAACCCAGAGCACATTACACTGCGTAAAAAAAGCAACTAAAAAATGACATTTGAAAGAACTGAGTCTATACCATACATACCCTTCCGTTAACTAAAAGATGCCTGTTTTCAGGGCCGGGAAAACAATATATGTCAAAATTATTATTATTTCACACTGCAAAACACAAAAGCTTCATTAGCCAGAAAAATAACATCTTTGGAAACCGAGCATGCACAGGCCATTATAATAGAAGCCACAACAATGTGTTTTTTTTCAACAATTTTAAATGGAAAAAAGATTCGACTTCAAAACGAAATTTTTATCATTGCGATCCTATCTTTGCAAGTGTCGCTAATGCCAAAAATATGTTTTTATGCCACGCGTAGCAAACACATATAAAATGTTGCCGTATGGATTACCAGCATGTATTTTAGTGTATCATTAGTCAGGAACCAAAGAACTAAAGGTGTCATCAGCTACGAGTGAATCATAATGAAATTGGCGCAACAATAAGGTCTTGAGAGAATAACGAAAACACTAACAGAATAACGAAAACACTAACAGAATAACGAAAACACTGGCAACAAGTCAGAAGTTAAAAAATATTGTTTTGGCGGAAATACGGCAACAAAAAAAATTTGGTCATCATAAAAGTATGGTTTCGGGGGAAATAATGCGAAACCCCCTACCTATGAATAGTGATAAAAAACATTATTTTCGCTGAAATACAGGAATACTAACAAATTAGCAGCTATGAATTCTTTAGAACTACGAGCCCTGTCTAGTATTAGCTTCACACAATCATGTATTTTTTGCCTACAATCACAGCATAGTAGCAGAAACCACAAAATTATTTTTCAAGGACTATGAATGCATCGTCCCCGGACTGAGCTACTTCCTTGGAAGCGAGGCAATTCCAAGCGCACGATAGAAAACCTACGGGAAATGCACTCCCGCATTTGCTTTCGCATGAATAGCCCGAAAGCCTCTCTAACCGAACTTATGTGTTCTTTTGAAATGGAAATCCTGAGTTCCTCAAAATGGGGATCTGCTGGAGGGCCACTTGTTCTCAGATCGTGGGGATGTGTCAGAGGATCTCTATTGGATTAAATCTAAATTATAATACTGCCTCATGCAGTGTGCCAGAGAACCTCTATTTGATTAAATCTAAATTATACTACTACCTCTTGCAGTGTATCAAAGAATCTCTAGCTAATTAAATACAAATTAGAAAACCGTATCTTGCGGCATTTTGATTAAATCCAAACTGTAATGCGCCTATTGGGGTACGTCAGAGAAACTTGGCGGTGATTAAACCCACGTTGCAATTCAAGCACATCGGTAATGACAAGTAAGTTATACTTTACTTAAGTCCATATTGCACTCGGGCTCATGGGCTATGACAAAGAAGCTTTATTTTGGCTAAATTGTTATGGTATCACGTAATGCTGCCTCATGTTAGTATGGCAAGGGATCTTCCAATGACTAAATCCATATTACTAAATCTATATTATAATTCCAGCCCAATGGCCTGTGTCTCAGGCTATTCTGGGTCATAGGGAATATCAAAGAATGACCCCTTTAACTCAACTTATCGGATATTACAATACAGATCCGTGTGTTATATATCTGCATTTTTATGCAACCATTTCTGTCAGGCTTGAAACACTTCCGTTGACTTTGCATATAACCAGTCTGCACTTATCTTAGAGATCGATAAGAAATGAGGCATGTAAGACACAGATCAAGTTGACAGTTACATGCAAGCTAAATGGCAGAATCCCAAAAAAGGACATCAACAAGGAATGTATATTTATATCAGCATTTATTTCTTTGCCGCAATTTTCCACGGCCGGGTTCATTTATGTTCTAATAAGTACGTTCTCTTGTCTCTTACGCTTTGGTTGATAAACACTCCATACTGAATTTTGTTCGCGATTGATACCTTACAAGAGCTTGAGGGTAAGATGAGACTTGCACTCATTGTAGGCACATCTCACGGTGAAGGCAGGAAACTTCATAATTTCTACTTTGAAAAATTAAGGGAACACAAAAATGAAAGGCAAAATACAACGGCAGGTAGGAAGTACAAAAGGACGAAGATCTGATCTAAAGAAATTGAAACAAATACAAGGGTCAGCTCAAGAGGGAAATGTATTAATTGGTCTTATTATGAAGGTATAACAGACACTAATGTTTGCATATATATATGTACGTATATTTTTTCTACCCCAGTCTAGGAATGTCTTCGAAATTTTTTCGTATCTTTCCTCTGGTTTCTATCAGTACTGTTATTTTCATTATTTCATTATTTCTCCAAGTAGAAAAATCGAGATTCTCAAGCTAAAGTATATCGGCATAGAACCTTTGGTTTTAGAGTGTATAGGGTCAAGCGGAGCTATAGGCATCCCTGTTATGGAATGGAGCCTTTACACATGTTTTAATTGCTAGTTAAAACGATAATATGAAACAAGGCCTCTAATTTGCCTAAAGGTAGTCAGATCATGACGTGCTCCATGGAAAGCACAGCAAACAGAGTTTGTGAAGACTGGTGCTTCACTGGTGCCTATACAGTCCCGCTTTACTCTGCTCTACACAAACACCTCTCACTGAGTTTCGGTCCTAATTCGTCCTGGTTCGTTCCTCTTAGCCTCTTTTCCATTATATATAAAAAAGAAGAAGAAGAAGAGTGCTCCAACTGAGATAACGAGAAAATAATTCGTAGTATTAATATGTACAATTAGCAGCGTAAGGGCTAGCTTATTTTCAATAAGTTCACTTGCTTCAAATAACTATAATGAAAATGAAAATATCAAGAATGTCACTTCGGACTATTTACGACCAAACCTCAGACTAGGCCTACAATACCTATAATCATGTCTCCTTTACTAACAATTTCCAATAAAAACAAACGTTCATACTGTGACACGTTTATGGCTTTTGCAACAAGTATTATATATATATTTTATGCACTTACTATATATATTTATGCACATATCGCTTTCATGCAGTAGTTACCCATAGACCCTTTTCTGTATACTATCCAGTTCTTAACCAAGAATATGACACAAATTAAGGTCTAACTGTATACTATCCAGTTCTCAACCCAGAATATGACACGAATTAAGGTCTAACTATATACTATCCAGTTCTTAATCCAGAATATGACACGAATTAAGGTCTAATTTGTTATTATTTGGATGGCATATTTTGGTTAGAAAAGGGGTGGCATGCCTCTGCTAATACCGAATCGCAAGATCTGCCGCTACACAAGTCAAGCATCTGTCCGGAAATGATTTCTTAGATCAGTCCAAACGTTTCTGGTTGTAAAATTGACTTCTTCGGCAATTAACTATGCTCGTTTAACTTAGGCATAACACGGAAGAAATACTAAGTTGACCAGCTATCGCCAATGGCCAGAAGCTTATATGACTTCTTTTTTGCCAGCAACCCCACGTTCAGTTTGCACAAAAGATAACAGAAGATATGAATTTACCAACAGACTGCAGTGCGCGTGTCGTCTCAGTGACACTCCAAATGGATCCACGTGCATGCGGAAGACATTTTAGAATTTTTTTTTCAATTAGGATAAGAATATCAAACGAAAGAAATGTATTTTGAGTGAAAAATTGGAGTTTCAGAGAAATGAGCAGCGGTAGCAACAACAAAAACTGGCAGCTATGTCCTGGCGCCTAAACGACCTCTTCTGTCAGTTACACCCATACTCTCATCTTCATATATTGCCGGACTGTTGAGTTTACCAACCTGGCAGCCATGACCTGGCCCCCAAACGACCTCCTCTGTCGGCTACATCCCTCTGGTCCCGATAGTCACCCAACCGACGCCCTGCCGACACAAGAAACGTGTCGCGCGTCACTCAGGGCAACAGCCGCCGGCCAATCCTAACTTGGACCGCAAACTTCCAAGATAGGCACTGATTTATTCCAAATTTCTCCAGCACCAGAACAAAAACTCGCACCTGTGATATGATTGACAAACAAAGGATGGTCGTCG
>LQNS02278174.1:11871010-11881680 GCA_001587735.2 Parhyale hawaiensis
CAGCCGCCGGCCAATCCTAACTTGGACCGCAAACTTCCAAGATAGGCACTGATTTATTCCAAATTTCTCCAGCACCAGAACAAAAACTCGCACCTGTGATATGATTGACAAACAAAGGATGGTCGTCGCTGCAGGGCATTTTGTCTGCAGCTTCCGGGGTGTAAGAAGCTGTTTGATTTGATCGTTGTTATTATTTCGTATGGCAGAAATTGGACGGAGGTTTTCTGTGCATGGGGTGCTGGAAAGTTCTTGGGTTCAAGTAATCTTAAATAGCGAAGGGAAAATAACTTACGAAAAACTGACAGATTACAGAAGTAAATGGAAAACGACATGTTCATTGCGTGGGACTAGTTTCTTCATGAGGTATTCGGATGACTGTAAAGGCTGAATATGCTTAAATATTGCTAATAATAAGTCATTAAATTTTATTTATCCACAGACGGGAGGTATGCTTTGCCTAATATTATTGCATTGTATTTTCTTTTTTAAAACGAGTTCAGAACATAAATACACTGAAAGTATGGTTATGAACTACGTTACAGATGACGGCTATATTCCATGCATACAGCATTACCGATAATCGAGCAACAGGCTACACATACTCTTAAAAAAAGTGCCCATGTTGCTTAAATTTAAAGTACCTCTAACTTTGAAAATTCGTTTCACATTCATAACAGAGGAAAAAAACTACATACGGTACGATAGGAAGAGAGAAGGCAGAAATGCTAGTGTATTAGATGCAAAATATGATTTTTTCTTTCTCTTGTATGTTTAACGCATAACTTTCTTTCGTGCTCGCTTACATGTTACCAGGAACTCATTCAGTATCATCTCAAGTATGAATTGTTTGTATGACATCCACCCGTTCCCTGGTGGAAAAATTACCGGTATTTATCAAAAATGAATTGAAGGCCAAATCGAACATTATCGGACTAATGTAAAAATTTTCCGACTATAAAAAATTCAGATTGAGTGAAAATATCTTTACAGCCCGCAGCAGCGAAGCGAAAGCGAGGATATGAAGGCAACAGTGTTAGTCCTTAGCTGTGTTAGCTGTATGTCTGTTCAAGCTCCGTACCTGTTTGTCACCCTCTTGTCGAGTGTAATTGTGCTATATTGCCAGCTTTAGCTTTCCTTAAGGATTCATTTTATTTTTTAGGTGCAGCATGCAGTTCGATCACAGACTTAGTTTAAACTAGAAAATGCAGCGATCAGAATTTGAAATTTAAGATTTATGAAAGCAAATTTAATGTGAGAATTATTGTGGGTTCTTACACTATATTCATTGCTGTAGATATCTGACTTGGCTAGGGTAAGAGAACATCAACGGGTAAGCCAGACAAGAACCAAGGCACTCTGAGAGTGCATACCTCCGCTAACAAAGGCAATGTTAACGAAAAATTTAAATTGGTAAATCGGTGCTGAGATCAGATTTTCTTCTTTATCACTACCAAAATTAGGTCATTTGTGCCTCTTGATAGTAATAAAAGCTTCAATAATTTTCTTCAAAATCTGTCAGTACTTTTTTGAGTTAGATGCTGATAAACATCAGTCAAACACAAACGCACGTACCGATTATCATCAAAATTTTGTCACCGGTACTTTTTCATATTTCTGACGATTCATACAAATTTCAAGAGGATTCATTTATAACTTTTTGAGTTATGCTTCTGAAAACAATTTCCAAGCATTAGCCATACAGACAAACAGATCAGAGGAAAAATTTTATCATTTGCTTCTAGTAATAACCTTAATAATCTTTGCAAATTTCATAAAAGTTGGTCCATCACTTTTTGAGTTATGCTATAGAGAAAAAAGAGGCAGACTCACAAACAAACGGTTGAGCGGATCTTCACCAATAGTTAATCAGCTGTTCATCCTAACATACCAAACAATCCCTGTAAAGTTTCGTAAAGATCTATCCATAACTGTTTGAGCAATCATGATAGCAGACAGACAAAAAGACAGACAGATAAACAGACACTCTCGACAAAACGTAGCCTCATTGGAGCCAAGCCACTCTACGTAACGCACTGCCGGGAGCTCTACAAGTCCTCAGTTTGTCATATAAAGTTGTGAACTGTTGTTGACTTTTGTGTGTGCTACTATGTATAATGCCTCTAATGACCTATGCACGACGTTGATTATTATTCTATATAGAAGCAGTAAATGAAACGATTCAGCGCTTATCTATTGCACCATCCTGAGACTTGCCAGTTACACAGGCAACGGTAAAGTCAACTGGACTCGACCCGTACTGGGAAACCCACACACAATGGCTTGTGCTGCAGATGTAGGCCAACTGGCTTACGAGGAGTGTACGGCTGCAGTCGACCAAGGACCGTCAAGAGCTGTGGCACACGCCATCGACAGGAAGATCTTATGCAGCAACCCGAGTCTTCTTCGGCCGACCCTCTTCATATCTGGGAAAGGTCAGCACTCCCATGGCCGCTGTGCAGATGTTAAAAGCCCAGTAAGTACGTCAAGCTACGCAAGAGTTAGCTTTCTTGTGTTGGTATTCGACCTTACAACGTTCAGTGTCATGAGCTTAGCGCTCTAGCTAACCGCTACAGGTAAGCAACGTAGTCGCTTCTGGAATTCTTTCAACGGTCTGTCAGGTCCCATTTTTTATATTAAGTAATTCACATGCTGTTTTTGATACACTTCATCAGTGTTATTCTTTCAGAACTCCTACTGGGAGTAGTTAACGAGGCTATACATAATTCTATTCATTCGAGAATGTCAATGACGAGCTTCTGATGATCCCAAAGTGCTATAGTGAAGCTTCAGTAGGAGATCAAAATTCAGCGTCTAATAGCAACCTAGCAGCAGTTTTATTCTTAAGTCGGCAGCATGCGGAAAAAAAAGTGAAGATTGCGAGTTAAAAAGCAATCGATTTATGTATCTGATACTCTCGCTTAGCTTAACAGTCTAGACTCTAGAGTCTAAAAGGCTTGCATTACTACAGAAAATGGTGCACAACTACTCTGTAAAGTGATTTATCAATACACTTATCGTAAATGTGCAGACACTACTCACTGGTAAACATTTTCGGCAGTTTTTTCTCCATATCTCCTTGAGTCAGCCTTATTTATTAACAACATATTGCGTTTATATAGTAGTTGCTAGCTATTGAAAATGATAGTAAACGCGTGTTTGGGATGCTGTTGTTAGATCCTGGGGGCACTGGCTACATCATAACTGGATGCTGTATCTCTATAAAAAAACATTCAAATATTTTCAGTTTGACTTATCCGTTAATATTGTTATATTCTGGATTTCTTCTTTAATAATATCATTGTGCATTAACTTCGTAGCAACATCACCATCTGAAGCGTCACCAAATGATTAAAAATGCAAATCTTTATTTTCACAACTCGTTAGCCAGTCCATTACTCCTCTGGCAAGTAGTTAATTTTTAATACCCACAGCAGCAGCAGCATGCCATGCGAGCCTGACTTCTGTGCTAGAGGTGTCAGAATAGAGCAACGAGCCTGCCGAGCAATCTTTGTGGCAATTGGAGTGCTGAGTCGGCAACTGCTTGGTATGCGGAGCTGAGTAGGGGCACTTACCTGACCAGGAATGGGAGGGTAGGGGGTTCGGGTCGTTGGACCTTCCGTTTCGGCTCCGTAGTTCTTAGCAACCCGTGGTGGCTGCAGCTGTACTTACTCCTGAGGGGCCTGCTGACGCATATCTGCAACACGAAGGTACAATCAAAGTTGACTTTACCTTTATGACCTTACCGTACGACTTCATTGACTGTACTGAGGTGATAGNGAGCTTGTTGACCAGCCGTTGTGTTGCAGTAGCGCACTTGGAGATGCTCTCGTCGAAGAGACCGTCCACTGATTTCACTGTTTCGAGTAAACTGCACAACTTCGGCATTTCTAGGAGCGCCATGCAGCGAACGGAAGCGAACGGAAGACAACAGCAGCAACATGCCATGCGTGCCTGACTTCTGTGCTAAAGGTGTCAGAATGGAGCGACGAGCCTGCCGAGCAATCTTTGTGCCATCTGGAGTGCTGAGTCGGCAACTGCTTGGTATGCGGAGCTGAGTAGGGGCACTTACCTGACCAGGAATGGGAGGGTAGGGGGTTCGGGTCGTTGGACCTTCCGTTTCGGCGCGCATCAAGAATCGTTGGGCACCACCGACGTCGACATGAATGAGGACTCCCCGGACGACTGCGTATAGACGTTGTGCTTCCATGTTAGTTTCAACTGAAATGGAAATACTGGAATGGGTACGACTTCATTGACTGTACTGAGGTGATAGTCGCAACTGATATAACTGCGAAATCTACGGACATTAGCAACAGTATTTCGCATGTTAGTGAACAAGTTCAGTCGATTTTTTAGGAAGAAATTCAAATTGCACGTTTGTTTTGGATGAGTTTAGAATCCCTACGATTTATCTGATGATCGGACTTGTGTCTTGTTTGCCTACAGCTTTCATTGGTCGATGTCAATCTCTTTTTGCCTGCCTGAGCGAGGTGTATCTCTTGCCGAAAAATCCATGATCGGAATTGGGTAAACCATTTTTAGCACACCTGCTCTGACAAACCTTTTATTTTTTCAACCCACAATGTGTATCTTTCGGCAGCTTTCTGCTGTTTTCTTTCCTTTTCTGCAACAAAAAACATAAGATACCGATAGTGCTCGGCCTGATCCTCCATTCCAAGGTCTCAAATGAAAGTAAAATTGATGGAAGCTCCATCCTTCAAGGCATATTTCATACTGATGAAAATGAAGTTGCTTTACCGCATACAGTATCTAAAGAAAAAGAATCTCGGAACAATGATTAGAAGACCGGAAAGTTAATATTGAATAATAGAACAAACTTTTTGGCCAACCGAATATGTTTGTATCAAGTGCTAAATCAAAGAAATAGGTAACCGCTACAGAAAAAAAAAAAAAAATAAAAACGCTGTCTGTTAAAGTTTAGGGACATGTGAAATGCCCAAGATTGTGAACCGCGAAAGAAATCTATGTCAGTTTTTATTGTATAGGTTAAAAAATAAGCTTGTTGTCAGCATACGTTTGTATAAGAAAACTAAGCATTTTGAAAGACAAAATTATTTGCAGTGTTTTTTTTTTGCTTTTGCATGAAAAAAAAAAAAAGAGTCAAGCTGTAGGAACAATATGCTCAGGTTGTTATTCCAAACCTACTTAACGGCATAAATAGCTGACACTTTGTCAGAAAGTAGATAATTCCATGTACTTTTACTTATGGAAATAGTAAAATATTTTACTATAAAAATAAGACAAATAAATTTAATAAAACCATACTATGTGTACTATACACTAGTAGTTTTACACTCATATCTCGGCCTGAGTTCGACCATAGCAATTGTACGTGACTTAGGGGGCATTGAGGAATACAGTGGCCTACATAAGTCGATTTCTGCAGCGGTGGCGCATACTGAGTTATGTAATCGAGTTCCTCTTAGCATCTATATAATTATGTATTTCTATTATTTTTAGTTGAAAATTGCCAGTTGCATTAGGCACAATTAACGAAGGCCCTCACTTAGCACCTTAACACCTTTATTTTTTCTCACAATACAGTACAGAAAGACAGAATAAAATATGCATTCATAAAAACGAGAATGTATTCATCTAAATGTGAATGTATTCATCTACTCACTTAGCGAGCGCTACTGCATTCTACTGATATTCGGTATAAAAATTACATCTCATGTACTACAGTATAAAAGAATCTTTTTACGAGAAAGTTTCGTAAAAGCTTCCTATCATATCACATTAAACAATCATTCAAATTAAAAGAAGCATTTCATTTCGTCCATCAAAACAATTAATAGCAGCTATTATTACAGACTAAGAGTCACAGACTAAAGTCACTTCATTACATACACTGTATTGTGGTTTATGACTAAATAAGCTATCCTTTCTCTAATATTTTATGACTGTCAGCTAGGGTATATTCATTTACAATTAAGTTTGAAATTATCAAAGCTTAATTTCTTGATGACTGTTACACTAGTCCTTGGTAAAAGTCCAATTTTATCACTTCCATAATTTCACGAATCTATGGCTAAATTCATTATTGGTATAACTTTTATGGTAATGGTATAACTTCTACTTGATGTGGCTAAATTCATCATTGACCTAATTATCTTTGGAAAACTAGCTTAATTACTCACTAACATGATTTACTGGAAAAAGGGATTACGGGGTTATAACTACGAGGTAGCAAGGATATGTTTATTATTATTGCACTACGTTAATCATTGGTAAAGAGAAGAAAATTTACTACATAGACACGCTTTGCTTGTAAAACGTAAAACTCATCATTACTTTATACCTTTACAATCTTCTTTGAGCATACTAACAAGATACGCTTAAAGCCAGAGTACCATATCTTCAAAATTCATGCAACCATAATCGTATTCCTATATCCATTACAAGATCAAAGAGCCGCATCTAAGGTCCTGTCTGGTAAACCTGTTCATAATGCGCAGCTCCGGCAACTTGCCAGGAGCATTTAAGAAGATGCAAAGAAAACGATTCTTTTCTGAACATCAGAAACTGTCTGTTAATACAGGGTGCCATCTTTGCAAAAGATCGCTCGCAAAACACCTCCAGGTTTAAGTAAAAACCCCAAGCCTCATTTGAAATTTTAATGTTGCCCGCTAAACATTTGCAAACACAGAAGGGGGCGCTCGAAGATTCTGCTCAAGGCTCGAGAAGCGACCCTCGATTTTTTTACTACTATTTATTTTCCTGGCCGAAGCTTTTTTTGGTGCATTGCGAGTTTGCTTTGATTCAAGAGACGACGCCGAGGTGACGACAAGGTTTAATTTTTTTCCTATCTTAAAGGTCGGAGAGAAAAGTGCTCACGAAAATAAAGAGAGGAGAACTAATAACAATATATTGAAAGTGTAAGCCCGAGGGAGTGCTTTATTCACAAGACTTAGAGATGATAGATGAAAATGCTGTTGCTACGATATTATTCGCTCATGTCATAGAAGTATATTATGTTGTTTTTATGGGTCTTTACGTTGATAAAATCACTGGAAGTTTATAGCAGAAAGTTGCCCGTTCATTACCGTCAGAAAACTGAGTCCAAGAGCTAAAACAACAATACTTGCAGGGATTCTCCTTTTAATAACAATTATAATTGAGAGGGAAAATCAATAGTCACTTAAAAGATGACAAGGACGGAGTGATTGAAGCTGAGCTTTAGCGAGAATTTTGCATGTTCAATAGTATTGCTGAAAATACTCAATAAAACAATTACTGAGGCCTTTGTACTGACTACAAGCGATGCTGCCAACGTTTTCAGAGATGGAAAAATTCAACTGAATTTACAAAATATCACTTAATAATACTGCAGTCATCGACAGTCATATGCACTAAGAGACATCAGTTTATGATAAAACCACGTATCCTTTGAAGCTGACAGGAATGTTCCCTTATTAGCAATCAATCGTCATAACTCGGAGGATATATGTGAAATATTAGCAAATTTTGTTAATAATTTAGGGGAACTTACATGAAATCCAACAATTATTATGAAACTTAAAATTTGTAGGTCACAATAGGGCGCCATATCGTTTTGTCTCCAAATATGATGCAATTGCTACTGTCGATCGGTTTTTAACAGACGTTTGGGCCTCCAGAATTTGTTTTCTGTTTCAAGAATCTAGGGTGGCGAAAAATTGTTAGGCTATATGAATGTGACATTACTAGTCAAGGCGGGTTGAATATGGATTAGAAATATGTATGACTTACAGTATAATATTGCCACTAAATAACGGTAAGTGGAGATCACGTTATCCCACAAGGGATGAAAACGTTTACTTCTAGATGCACTTAACGTTATGTGTTTAGAAAAGCAGAACACCGTTTTAGTTATTACCACCGCCAAGGAGGTTATGTTTTCGTCGGCTTTATCTGTGTGTCTGTTACCAAGATTACTCAAAAAGTTATGCACGGATCTTTATGAAATTTACAGGATTGTTCGGCATGTTAACAGTAACAGATGATTAACTTTTGGTGAAGGTCCGTTCATCCGTTTCTTTGCTCGTCTGTCTGGGTCATTTTTTCGAATACCATAACACAAAAAGTTTTGGATCGATTTTCATAATATTCACGTGAATAGTTAGATATACCACGAAGAGTAAACGACCAAATTTTAGTGATGATCTATTAGTTCGTTCATTAGTTTATCGCTGTTTTTAATCTTATGATTTTTAGCACAATAACTCTAAAAATTATGAATGGATCTTTATGAAACTTATAGTAGTTGTTGGTAATGTTGAAAGACACAAATGAGCTCTTTGTGTCTTTGTCAAAATGTTTGTTAGCAGCATATCTCAAAAAAAAATGTGAACGGATCTTCAAGAAATTAGTGAAGCTGTTAATAATGTTAAAAAGCACAAATGATTAAATTTTGGTGTTGATAGAAAGAAAATTGTGGTCTCAGCACCAATTTGAATATTGCCTTCCCTTTGCCTTGTTTGGCGGAGGTATGCGCCCTCAGAGTACTCTTGTTATCATTATTATTGTTATTCATTATCTTTCAAGTGTAACAGAAACTGTCCAGCAGCGCATACGTTTATTTCAGCTACTCCAAAAGGAAACAGGCTGAAGCGTTTGCACTCCCGTAAAGATGCCTCATGAATGCTTTAAAAGCACTCTCAATTGCTTCAGCTGACATTAATGCGTAAGCCTCTCAGGAACTCTACAGATGGCACTAACCAAACAGAGATGCCAGAGGCACGGCACCACGCTGGAATAGAGAATGAGGAGGGTATGGAGAGCGATCTATTGGCGCTCTGTCATGGAGTCCTCTCAGCCTGGTCTGATTCAATCCCTGGCTTTCGTATGGAAGCTGGTCTGTCTTGGTGAATTTTGTGGAGCATGGGAGAGAGAAGTTGCCTTGCGGAAGCCAGGGATGGTTGGAAACGGATAGAATACATACCATTCGTCACACTACAAATTAGAAAGTAAATAAATGTGTATTTACAGTGTACGACAGTGTTACATAACGTACGACGGTTTAATAAAAGGGTATACCTACACATAAACAAGCATTGTAAGTCACTTATTATTAGCCTCATTTATTTCTTGTACCTAAGAAAATTTGCAGATGTCATTAAACCTTGTCGCACATTTATGGTTGCTTCGTGCGGCGGTCGAAATGACAATGCTTTTTTGCAATACAATACACTATGATGCAATGCAATGCTTATGCAATAGAGTTGCTCAGTGTCATCCTAAGCTGGATACGCATAGCTAAGTTATTTTTTCGTCGATATGATTCTTTCATGTGCGTCGCAAAATAAACTAACAAAAGGAAACACGAGGATAGCCCAAGAGCCTACATATGCGCTAACACAGCAATCTTCACCAGATGAAAATACCGTTTCTCATGTTGAGGGTGCCTGTACTAATAAAATTAGCCCGCCAGTTAGTACAGTGCTTGGCCAGATCGGTGGCTGCCCGCCACTGTCGGTCAGTCACCCAGTCGACAATAAGCTCAATGTACAACCGTAGCTAACTGTCCTGGTATCTCCACAGACTTCAGAATCTCTATGGATAAATGAAGAGGCTTACTGCAGTCCATATTAGAGATACCATGAGTGAAATTGTGTTGTATGTTCTCGAAGAGACACAGCATTTTAGCACAGTACGTCGTCGCAGCCTGCCACTTTCACGACTTTACTTCGCTTTCACATTCTCCTTCAATATGATACATCATATTGATATATGACATTGTATGTATCATAGCACATCCCAACTTACTCCAACGCATAGTAGCTCATATCCATGTCACTTTCGTTACTTTATATTACATCTACGGATAATTTCAATACTGCACTTCAACTCCACATTCACCTAGAATAAACATATGACACCTCATATTCATTATCTCTTCTATCTTTGACTTTCATTTGATTCGTGTGCCTCACCTTCAGTGTTGACTCATGAAGGTCACCACTCATGAAATAATTAAACTGTTCCATAATTCCTCCTTGTTATGTGTACAATATATAGAGTTAATAATTATCTTATGGGTTCCCGTTCTGCTGCACAGTACAAGCCAGTAGCACTGAAACAGTTGCATGAACCACGTGCAAGTACAATGTTAACTCATAAGCTCAGCGTGCTGTTGCATAGTATGACGGTAACATAAGATTTACAAGCATCCCGGTAAAGAACTGTGTAACATTCCCATGATGCTTAGCCACTATCTGCCCCTGCTCGAGATTCAGTACCTCGTATCCAGTTGCTCACTATTACGCTTCACATCCATTGATTCTTAACTATCACTTTCAATCAATACCTCCCGTCCCCTATTGCCAGCAAAGCAAACCACACTATCAGTCCAGTGTCACTTTCAGTATGATGCTTTACATTCACTATCACTTTGGTACAATACCTCACATCCACTATCTCCCAGCAAACCGAACCATCCAGTGTCACTTTCACGCCTTACATTCAATATCCCTTTCGTACAAAACCTCACATCCATTATCTCCCAGCAAACAGAACCAGTCCAGTGTCACTTTCAGCACGTCGCTTTACATTCACTATTACTTTCAATCTAATGCCGCACATCCACTATCTCCTCACTACATCTTTTCACCACCAAACCAGCAGCCTCATCACCACCTCAGCAATCCTCATTGGCACCTCAATTACAA
>LQNS02278174.1:11881886-11907241 GCA_001587735.2 Parhyale hawaiensis
CTTTCAGCACGTCGCTTTACATTCACTATTACTTTCAATCTAATGCCGCACATCCACTATCTCCTCACTACATCTTTTCACCACCAAACCAGCAGCCTCATCACCACCTCAGCAATCCTCATTGGCACCTCAATTACAATACAGGACTGGAATGCTGTTAAATGTTTAAGCTTTGAGTAACGCATCGTATGGAAACGAAATAGGATTCTATTGAAGTTGGAGAACCAATTATTTTATGAATCAGCTCAATCACGGGTGCGCTGCGTCGTCGATGTGTTTCAGCGTAAAATTTGTAGAATATACACGGTGAATGTCCTGGGTCTCTCTCTGAGACGAGGAGCTGCAAGACTGATAAAAAAAGAAGCTGTATGTTGTCTTTGCAAGGTTGGGAACTTTGGATAACGTCGTTGCTATCTGAACAGAAAATTATGAGAAGATGCTCTTACTCAGTCCCAAGAGCTAGGACGATAAAGGTGAGATTAAGTGTTAAGTTTGATAATTGAAACCGATTTTCTTTCTAAAAGCTTCTAATGAAACTCATAGGATGAGCTTGAAACCTCCTACTAGGCTGCTTCAATAAAGTTACATTACAAGAGTAGCTGCTTTTTCTGTTGCTAAGAAATATGATCACAATAATAATAATAATTACAATATCAATTCAAGAATTACGGTACTATCCCTTGTATTTGGAGCAAGAGTAACTGGTGTATCTAGATCATAGAAACCGACTCATGTTAATAACATTAAAACCTTAATAAGCAAGTGACTATATACTGGGTGTTTCTTGTTTAGGCGGACAAATTTCAACGATAGGTTGAAAAACTTAAAATAAATCGATTTTCACGAACGATAAAATGCCCACAACTCCTTAGTTTTTGAGTTATAATGACTTAAAGAACTTTAAAGCTTCAAGAATTTTACTACGTTCACGCCAATGTTAACACTAGCTTTGATAGTTCAGCACGTTTCTGTATAGACAAAAGCAGTTTACCGTTATTTTGACAATAAAAACTGCAAACATTTCACGGTTAAGAAAAAATATCAGCAGTTTCAAACTTAGCATTTAACATAATCACACTACTGTATGGCGGACACTACGTCGTCAGAGTTTACATCCGTGTCGTTTCCCCCCCCTCCCCAAAAAAAAAGGGTTGCTGCCACCAGATTTTGAACCTTGTGTACAAATTTCAGAGTGGCTCATGCAACAGAGAACAAGGGATCCCAACTTCTCCAAGCTGATTCTTTTCCACAGATGAAGCGTATTTTACTCACGAAATGGTTTTTAACATTCACAATAATCATCATTGGGTTCAAGCCGAATAATCCTCATGTCATTCACCCAAATCATCAACATCGATGCAGTGTCAACGCATGGGCAGGAATGTGGTCGGAAAGCGTGCTGAACGATCAAATTTAGCGCTAATATTGGCGTAAAATACTTGAAGCTTTAAATTTCTTTAAGTCATTATAACTCGAAAACTAATGAGTTTTGGGTATTTTATGAGTCATGAAAATCAATTTATTTGGAGTTTCTCTGCGTATGGTTGAAATTTGTCTGCCTAACAAAAAAGGTATGTATACACTCAGTACAGTATGGCTATATCCAAAATGCTATTCCCGTAAAAAAAATTTTCCCTCCCCCCGAAAAAGGATTAAATAAACTATATGAATAATCCCTGCACACATCTGTATGCTCGCTAGCGTATTACCAACACCCTGTATAAATTCACTACCTATATAAGTAATCTCCAGCGTGTTACTCATATCTTGNAAAATGCTATTCCCGTAAAAGAAATTTTCCCTCCCCCCGAAAAAGGATTAAATAAACTATATGAATAATCCCTGCACACATCTGTATGCTCGCTAGCGTATTACCAACACCCTGTATAAATTCACTACCTATATAAGTAATCTCCAGCCTGTTACTCGTATCTTATAGCATGCTTGTGTAACCCTCAGCCTCCCTTGGACTGCCTCCGAGATTCTGTGCAGAAGTCCAGACTTGCGTCTCATATCTTATACTTTCTAATCCCGTTAACGAGTTCCAGAAGATCCTCCACAACACTGCACCGCAATTTGTAGCCGCCCTTTAACCACTACTAAATAACAGTGAACGAGCCTTACCGTACTCTTCTGATAATTGTTCTCTTGCTACAGCAAATCTTGGGCTGAGCTCTGACTGTTCCGACATCGCCATGTTTTCTCGATAGTGCTTGAATTTGAGACATAGAGCTGATCTCTTTGCAGTCTCATGTTCAGAGCGAGTGCCGATAAGGGAGGAGGAATTTATTAGAGCTGTCAAGACAACTGCTGGGTGCGTGTCAGGCGTAGCACTGTCTGTACATCCGTAGGATTATCGCTTTAGAAGTTGATGTCGCACAGATGAAATAGAAAACGGCAGTTAATCGAACTCTAGTTTCCAATATAAGCTCGTTGCAGCATGCTATTTTTTTCAATCTCTATACTTTATACTTTAAGAAGCGAAGTAAGTTCAATTTTGGAGTAGAAACTCCAAGCAGATTTGATGTAGATATATGATAATTCGAAAGAGCGTTTTTTTAACATCAAACTATTACACTTGTAAAGACAGTACATAGCATCTAATTATAATCGTTTGCTTTAATCACCCAGTATAACGATATTGTTTTGTACTAGGAGACATCCTTACGGACCCATTGCTGTAATGCCATAGTACTCTCACTAAAGTTATTATAATTAAGTTTGATAATTAATGAAGTTGTCAAGGCAACACTGTGGCCCGTGTCAGATGTAGCATTGCTCATTGTTAACGTTATCACCTGAGACGTTGATGTCATTGGAGTGAAACTGAAAAAAATAAAAGAGAACACAGAAGCAACATCTTTTATACAATGCAACCTCGATGATGTGGTCTTAACGTATTTTGTTTAGGACTGAAAAACGGAATAAAAATAACCTTTTCTGTCAATGATTTTATCAACGGCCTTTTTCAAATACGTTCACTATTGATACTTAACATTAAATGTTATTACTTCAATTAAAAAGTGAAGGAAGACAGTGTATTTCGAAAAATTAGTTAATATTCTTGACGTTTGGAAGTCCTGCTGACTCTAACATAACTTCTGTACGTACAAAAACCTATAAATTCCATTCACATACAAATTATAAAAATATAATTTAGTCCAGCAACAATTTATCGTTACACTGTTAACACTACACTTTGTTGATCACTTAAAAATAGCTTCCAGTATTTAGATTTATGTCTTCTGGAAGGAGGTTGATAACAAATAAACTAAGAAAATGTTTTCCCCAATTACAGGCATTTTGATACATCTAATGACTGTAGACTTTTGGACACTGAGAGACCAGAACTTCCCGCTTTGTATGCAATAGTGCAATTTGATGGACTCTTCGACAATGTTATTCTAACCGGGGTAATATAAAACTGCAGCTTAGACAGAGTCGGATATAAAGGGACTCAGAATATCCCTTTTATATGTAATACTGAGAAGACTTCATTGACTATTGGGGAGCCTGGGAGCGGGTCATGCTATTGAGTGGTCCTATCTCAGTCGGTTTTGTGTGCTTTTTATGGGTCCCGTAAACCTTAAACTGTGCACAAGGACTTAGCTAAAGGCGCCTGTCTAATCTGGACACAAGATGCCGGCTCTGCCGTATGCTATAACTGCTAATTTCTCTTAGCAACTCGCCAGACGCCTGACTAACTTCGATCATTGGTGACTAAGTCCGTAAGTTTGGTCGTAGGGAACAGCGATAAGACGTTTCATCACCAATATCTGCGAATGAGGACAGCCTTCTATTCTAAAAAATGCAAGAAAGGATGTATGTAAGAAATTAGCGTTCTCGCTCGGTCTGAGAGTAATGTAACGGAGAAATGACAAGATAAATAGGAAAATTCGACAAGATGCCTTTTTATTTAAGGTATTGATTTGAAAGCATGTTTTCTAGTGCAGAATTAGCCTGCCTCATTCGTTCTGCATAAGAATCGAGAGGAATTTATTGAAAATGACACTTGATATATGCCAGAAGGAAATTATGCATTTGTCAATCTACCATTTTTAAATAAGATCCGTTTAATCTATTTTTGAAACTCCATAGAGTATTTATTCTTACTCCTCAAGGCCGAACGTTCTAAACTACGAAATTTCGTTTCTTTAACGGCTCGAGCAGCGTCTCTTCACGTAAAAAAGTGGTCGAGAATGCAAAATCATGACAATCTTCTAGAAAATTAACAGCATCTTATTAAGGATGCAATGGTATTTTCTTCCTTTTCGACCCCTTCCAATATAATAGACTTTTCACTCAACAGGAACATCTAGCAACAGTGTATTCAACCGTTCAAGTCCCTCTCAAACGTCCCTTTCAGTCAAAAGAACATCTAATATAACAGAGCCACGCGCATCCATCCGTATATGTCCCTCGTAGATGTCCCTGGCAGTCCAATTGTATAACTAACCTCAAAAAGTCGCATTTATTTTAAACTTGCGAGAGAGTTGTCCAAGTTATTCAGACCGGAAGAAGTTTTGTAAGGGTGACCTTATTTCGAATGTATTGCTTTACTTGGGTAGTCGTCCACAGTTGTGACTATGCGCATATACACATTTTTAGCCTGTTATTGTTGACTTAGAAGAAAGGGATGCAGTTGATGGGTGGGAGCTTGTATTAAACGACTTGGGATTTTCAGGGAGGCAACTTAGCGCAGTGGGACTCCTGAAACTGAGACAGTTTCGGGAAGAGTCCCAGTTTTGAGAAAACAAGTTGCACAACGTGCTTATTTCTTCTACATCCGTAAAACAGCTTCTTGGGTTTACACTATAAGAAATAGGCGAGTTCTACAGTAGAATATGCTACCAATTAAGTTTTACTGCACCTTTTGCCGGTCACTCTAAACGGCGTATTACTACAATTCACAATAAATGGATCTGTATGTATACTCTACATTTCTATTGCATATTTTTGTCAGTTTTGGGGTCTCCCATTCATTAATTTTCTCTGTTTGGGGATCTTTGTCTGGGGAGTTCAGTAGTAGACTGGCGTGACGCATCCTCTACTCTGGTCACAGAGTATGATTGGATTGCTCCAGATTTCGACGAGAGCCCTGCCATACTNGGGGTCTCCCATTCATTAATTTTCTCTGTTTGGGGATCTTTGTCTGGGGAGTTCAGTAGTAGACTGGCGTGACGCATCCTCTACTCTGGTCACAGAGTATGATTGGATTGCTCCAGATTTCGACGAGAGCCCTGCCATACTCTGCGACCTGGCCTGAGCATAGAAGCACCTCTTACAATGTGAACACGTCACGTAAATAAAAATGTTGGAATTGTTTATTTTTTCTGCATACTAAGCTGAACAGAACAAGCGTCCCTTGTGAAAACAAGAACGTAAGCTCTCTTCTTGTAAAGCATTATTTCTTTCAGGAATTGAGAAGCGGAAAACAGATTTAAACGACATTGAAAAATTGATCTTTCATTGAAAATTACTAGTAATGCAACTAAAAATCTACTTGTATCCTGAAATCACAATATTGTTACTGTCAAGTAAATACTCCTCGCTCAGAAAGTGCCTTTGCAGATTTGCCTATTTATTTACGTTCTAAGGTAAAATACTCACTATGAGATTATACACTGGGGAAAATAGAAAACTAAAGAGTTAAAACTGATAAGCATTCTCTTTAATATATCGGTATTTTGCAAAATCACTCCATAGCTTATTGATCCCTCTCTCTATGCTTCAGAAGTTTTATGCTGTCTATGAACTATTAATCTACACTGTAACATCATTCAACACTGGACCACAAACATCCCTTCATAACTTATACAATATTTGTATAAGAATTACATCACGATTTGATATCACGGGGGCTACATCGGCCCACAGTATCACGCTCCCCTTTTCACTCCAGTTATTGTACCTACCCCTGATGTTTACAACACCAGTTTTCCAACCACACCATGCAACACAGTTTCCACCGGCATCTCATTCACTGTCGCCTTCGCCTAAAAAAATCATACACAACTAATGAAATTTTCCGCCCACATTCTAAAATCACGTCGTTGCACCAGCCCCTCCCCCCCCCAAAAAAAAAAAAAACTACGCCACCATCCCCCCAAATGCGCTGCCGGCGCAACAGCTGTTTAAGATGGCGTAAATAGCCTCCGCCGTCAGCCCAGTTTACTTTCGATTATCGGACACAGAAAACACGAAGCCGAACGCGATAAAAATTAAGCTGGTGGTCTGTGGCGAGACTTTAGAATGGGCTGCTGGCTTGGCTTTGATGTGTTATTGATCTCGCTCATGTATCACCAAGAGAGAGGCAACTTAACTGTGAGGAGGCTTGCAGGTCGATGACATGGCTTAGACTTTATGTCGATGCTGAAGATTGTAATTCTTAAGTCTATTTTGTTAGGTTTTTGATCAGTATAGATGCACCAGAGTAATCGAAAGTTTTGCTGGATGATGCCATGGAGTAGTCGTTACAACGAGATTGATGATTGCAGTTGTTGCATTAATATTTTATTTAGTTTTCGGTCAACACTTTACAGAGTTACCGAAAGTTTGATTGGTCGTTGGCGTGGCTTAATTAAGGCTGAAGATTAGAATTTCTAAGTCTATCTTGTCTACTTAATTTTCTGTCTACATATACCAGAGTAGCAGAAAATATTACTCGTCAACGAAGTGGCTTAGCGCAAAGATAGCAAGGTTTGAATTAATATCGTTTATTTAGTTTTTGTCGAAGATTTAACTGTAAAACTACAACACTCGCAGGCTGATAATGTGAATTATTCCTCATGTTGAAGCCACAAGAATGCCATTTTAAAAGGAGACTGCTAGCTCAGTCGTGATAGAATAGCGTTCAGTGTAGTCGTAATATCGGCTTGAAACGTTGCATGTTTCGTAGACTACATACATTAATTTTTCTTGAGTGCGTGGTCCAGCTTATCAAGCAGTTAGATGTCAATAATTTATGTAGTTTTCGTACTGAAATCTCCAATTTTTATTATCAACTATGTTTTCAGTTTTCATGTTTATATTAACCAGTTTGCACGGCAACTATATACAGTATAAGCTTTCATAGCCAATGAATGCCTTCGTCTTCGTATCGAGCTATCAAAAATAATATTGCCATATTGAGAGTGAAAGTCATAGCTCATGAATAACTGACTAGGGAGATGATTGTTAGACTTACGTCGCTGACAAATCTTTGTCTTCATAAGGAAGTCTGGAGCGTGTCATTTCAACGTAAATATTAAGATTTAGCTTCAGCTGAATATTTTCAGGTTATTGTGAGACTTACATGACAACAGCAGTTAATCTTCACGTGGAAGGCTGAAGCTCAATGGTTTTAACGAGATTATTGCCCATGGTTTTCTCTTAGTTTTTCTCATGTGAACATCTCACACATGTTGCGCAGGAATGCATTACTACAGAACTTTCGTGCATAATTTCCAAACATCGAAGTACACATCGCGAAGGGAAAATTATAATGGAACTATAGACGAAAGCCACGACCACTAACGTAACCCTATGTTACCTGACGTTAGGGTTAGTTCTCTTTTAAGGGAGCTTAGGTCAGGTTATTCACTAAAAGAACTCTGCTGCTCCTGCATAAGCTCAGTGTAGCTCATATTCTGAATACTAGTCAAATAAAAATAGAGTAATGTCAAGACTGACGGCTTGAATCCTATAGGAGACTTCAGTATATAGAATGCTGTACTATAAGAGGAACCTGACTAAATGCTCGGTTCCAAGATAACTCCAGTGCTGGACTGTTCTAGGAGCTTTCCAAGTAATTTAGTGTTTAGATGAAATAGAATATAATTTATACTACCATTATGTCTCATAAATACAGTGCTTCCACAGATAATATGAACTGATTGCATAATGCATATTTGTTTTATCTTCACGACTGTGAAATGTCTAGCATAATATAATGCGGTGGTTATTTATGTACCCCATCTCGTTACAACTGGCTGTGGGGGAAGGGGCACATCAGAAGTCTTCTCTCTGAAGAGTTCGCATCTAAGTGGGGTCTTCAGGAATACATATATTTTTTCTCGTTTGATAGTAGCTTATCAACGTCCTGAAAATGCTTCCGTACCTATTCTGCAACTCTCTACCTGCCGTGTGCGAGGCAAGTTAGGCGCAGCATATTGGAGTACAGGATTTGTAGAGAAGCCGCGGTTTTCTTCATTTGTGCTGCAGCGGCTGTCCCAAGCAACAATATGTGGTATAACCTTATGGATTCTAGCCAAAGAAGCGATAAAGATGGTCCAATCAACTGCACTATTGTTGTACTGTTGGTACGTTCTATTTGAGTGGAATATCAGAGAAACAAGTCAGATTCTTGGGTTAATTCAAGTGTGCCTATTATTGCTATCGTAATCTGCCCTCCCGTCGTATCAGTGCACTCGTCCACTACCAGCACTTGTGTAACTGGTAATGTCGTGATCAGAATGATAGCGACTAGCACAATCCCTTACGTTTTCTTTCATGGGAAATTTAAATGAAATTGAAACGTGGCAAACTTAATTATATAGTAATAATTTTCCCAGTGTTTCCTAATAACTTTATATTTAATAGTACGAATACGTACTACTCTGTACAGATTTATAGTAATTTACTGCATAATGACTACTTTCTGGCTTTGTTTCTGGTCAAAATACCGTTTATAGTAGAGTAACATATTTTGTAATAAATGCAAATTTTTTATTTGCATTCATAGCTGTAATAGAAATAATCGAATAAATGCTAGAAATCCGGGCTCCAGTAGGTAAGTAACGGATGATTGGAACGAGACTTGGACATTACTAAGTTCTTAAGGAATAAAATTATATCCGTATTCCTGATGGTTTAAATGCAGCGGCTTAACCGATTATTGAGAAGACTGGGTCTTATTGTTAGCTAAAATTTTCCTATAACCATATACAAATTAGAATCAGGTCTCACTGTCAGGAAAGTCTCTCATATACGAGTCCAAAACCTAGAATTATTTGGTCTCGCTGTTAGTAAAAACGTCATACAAATACTGTAGTAGAATCGGTTTTCGCAATTACAAACGGTTTTCATGCACAAATAGAAGTACCAGAAGCCGGTGTCGCTGTTAAAAGAGATCTTCATGTAGGAACAACCCCACCTTTACCAAACAGCTGAAGTTAGCATTGTGTAAATTCTTCCTGTTGCACCGACTTTAGTGCAATGCCCCCAGATATTATTCCACTCCCGACACTCTCTTCCATTTCCCTGATTTACACCCCGTCTGCAGTCATCATTAAGTCGCACCGCTCCCTATTTGTGGACTCGTTAGTGAAAAAGATGGCCCAGTTTTCCCGCGGAAATAATTTAACTGGCATGATTTGAAAGCGAAGGCCAGAACCGTAAAATATTTCCGAGGGCCACCGATTTCTAGCACCAATGGTTCTAGAGCAGGGACTTGATTTTCATTCTTCGTCTGCATAAAACGCGCCAAAAAATCTGTTTGCCTCGCGGACAACGGAACTGAGTCGAGGAATTCTTCAGTGGGACTGTGAGCGTGAAATAACGTGGACTTGTGAGCGTGTGCGTGTATTTAGCAAGGGCAGTTTCCCGAAAACATACGTCTAAAAGACGGGATATTTCCGTAAACATGAGCGACTATTGGTCTTGAATGGCAGTGCCAACGGGGATTTCAGAGTAGTTAGCTTGTTTGTATTGTTATGAAGTTTACGTAAGATACATTTTTCTACAAAAGTCCTGTCATTGTTTCCCTTACATCTTATGGAACTGCAGTACTTGTCACATTAGCATTTAATTTGTACGACTCAAAAAGTTTGTTTTCCCTACTAGAATACAAAAGTTTTAACTATTAACTTTTTTTTAGTTTCTTAAAATAAGGATGACATTGTCGACGGTAAGATATAATTACAAAGATGGAGATTTTACTAACGAACTTTTCCTTCCACTCGAGCTTAGAACGAAGTATAACATTGTCAAAGACCTCGTACTCGTAGACCTCACTGGGCTAAATTAGCTGACAACGTATTTTTTCCTTAGTATCATATAATAAAGAAAATATAATTTAATTTATTATATTGGTCTACAGTCCTTCTTTCAGCAGTCGATAGTACTTTCTGCTTGCTACGAAGATATTTCAAGGGCCCAAATTACATTCAAACGAGCTTAAAAATAACTCCTCGTTTAAAGAATTAATGCTTAGAAGCTTTGACACTGCTACATAATGAAACCTTATAAATTACATTGACTAAACATGCACAAGCCAGTTTTTTTAAATAACAACAAGTTTAGAGAAAATTTTAAACTAGTGACTCAATTTTTTTACTGTTAGTGCAAAAAGGTAAGTTCTAAAAGCACTGGGGCACCCTGACACCAGGGGGGATTCCACAGACATGTAAATAATTTCAGGTCCCATCTCCCAATGGCTAGAGCAAACAATACTTGCAAGGGCTGCTGGTTTATGATTTTAAGCCTATTTACCTCAACGAAGCATTCCAACGCCTGTCAGGATGGTAACCTATCCAGGAGTATCAGATAACGGTACGATACTTGCCATATGAACTCTTAGTAACGGTGTGCTTCTAAACTTTCCCATACATTCAGCAATGAGTGATGCAGTAAAACCCTCTGCACTTCCACTCTTCTGTCTCCATCCTTGGTCCTTTCAGGACGGCTGGTCCCCCTGAAATGCCCTCCCACATTAATCTCAACGGTAATGTGGACTGGGACCTGCAGCACTAAGCTTAGGGTCAAAAGTCTTCACTCAATTCCTTCCTGCGGTCAAAGATCCACATTCCCTGACTCTTAGGCAGTTGTGCTGACCAAGTATAGATGAGCTCCAGTCGCTTCCGCTCTAGGGAGAGCCTATGCAGGGTCGAGAGGTGTTAGTGGGATAGCCACTGAGCCCGGCTACATTTACGTCAGAAGCTAGGTGCAGCACCCCGAGCGAGTGCGTTCGTGCATACGTGTAATGTAATGAAAGGACGCCCTTACCTCTCTGAAGTTGCCAGATAGTGCCATTTTATAGACCATTTTTTATCGAAAAGACAAGTTTATTTAGGTAAAAAGCATACAACACTAAAAGTTATACAGTTATTTATATCTGCCTTTAATTTCATCACGATAATCTAAATAAACTCGTTTTGATAAAGAATGGTCTCAATAATGACGGTATCTGGCAAGTTTAAAGGGGGAGGCGCATGGATGTGTGACAGAGAAAATAGGTTGGGGTGTCCTTTCATTATATTATATGTATGCACGAATGCACTCTCATGGGTGCTCGTAATTTCGTAATAACTTTTCATTCGGTTATTATAATAGTAAACACTACCACAGAAGGTGCCAAAAACCACAGCCTCCTTCTTAACAAAAATGATTGCCTCGTGTGCACGATCGAACTATTGTGACACGAAACGATCAATTATTTGGAAATGTGACACATTTCTTTCTTTTGGTTACTGATACTCCAGTAACGTTCGTTCAGGGCCACAGAGCTATATAATATCATGTTATATATACGCACCAGAGTTAAATACCAATCGCATTCTCTCTAATTATCGTGATGAAACTAACGGCTGATATATATAACTGTATAACTTTTAGTGTTGTATGCTTTTTACCTAAATAAACTTGTCTTTTTGATAGAGAATGGTCTGTAGAATGGCGGTATCTGGCAACGTCAGAGAGGTAAGGGCGTCCTTGCATTACATTATACGTATGCACGAACGCACTCTCTCGGGGTACTGCACCTAGCTTTTGACGCAAACGCAGCCCGGCTTGGGTCTCTGGACTCCACACGTCTGGGAAACTTATAAGTAAACAACGACACCCTAATGATCGAACATGGTGTCTAAACATGAAGTGACCTTCATATTTTTAGTTCATAGTTGGAAGTAATTGTAGTAGCCTGATCCTAGGAGTATCGTTAATTACTTTCGCCGAAAAAGTTATGTTTTTGTCGTGTTTGTATGTCTGTCTATTTGTCTGCCAACGAGATAACTCAAAAAGTTATGAACGGATCTTTATGAAATTTACCGGATTGTTAGGCATGTTAACAGCAACAGATGATTGACTTTTGGTGAAAATCAGTGCATCTGTCTCTTTGTTTGCCTGTCTGCCTATTTTTCTTAAGGCCATAACTCAAAAAGTTATTGGCGGATTTTTATGAAATTTACATGAATTGTTAGTTACATTAAGAAGAGTAAATGACCAAAGTTTTGGGATGAACTGTTTGTTCGTTGGTTTGTCACTAATTTTATTGTATACTTGTTAGCACAATAACTCAAAAAGTTATCGATGGATCTCTATGAAATTTACAGGAGTTGTTAGTAATGTTAAAAGACATAAATGATTAAATTTTGATGATGATCGGTTGATTTTTTTGTGTGTTTGAGTTATGGTTGTCATTATGTTTGTTAGCAGCATAACTCAAAAAAATGATCTTGATGAAAATTGCAGGAATTGTCAATACTATCAAAAGGCATAAATGATTAGATTTTGGTGGTGATACAAAGAAAATCTTGGTTTCAGAACCAATTTAAATTTTTCATTACCGTTGCCCTTTTTTGCGGAGGTATGTGCTCTCAGAGTGCTCTGTATTTCCCATTGTTGCTAACAGCATAACAGTAAACTGCGCGATAATAAAGAGTAGCTCACAGTACGATAATCGGTGAAATTCCCATTTTCTTAAAGAAAACAATCAAAATAGACATGAATTCAACTTACCATGCGAAGCGTTTGCTGCAACAATGCTCTCTCAAATTTAGGCACTTTTATTCAAGACGAATATAGACATGAATTCAACTTACCATGCAAAGCATTTGCTGCAACAATGCTCTCTCATATTTAGGCACTGTTATTCAATACGAATGATCATATGTATTCATTCGTTCAGAGATTATTTTATTCGGATAAAGCTTTTACCACGAAATACCGATTCTTTTGCTGTAGCCATACATCGGAAAGGAGTATCTACGTAGATGCGCTAGCCAAAAGATGTGTGTATAGGACATTCCAAAGAAAATTTCCAGTATATTCATTGATTTATATCTATACAAAATCTAAAGTAACTGAATTTGTAAGCATAAACAAAGTAAACAGAGTACGAGCCTTACAAAAGCAATTACGATCCTTATGTAGTACTAAGAGATTCTACTTGAAAATATACAATAATCTCTTAATTATTTCTCCTAATTCGGCGGTCTTCTTATCTTTATTTGAGTCGAGTTTTACGAATTCCCCAAATGACCTTCTGGTGACGCGAACACGTTGCTGGAGCAGACTTAAATGTAAGTTAACTACTAGTAGCAAATACCGTAGAGTTAAAATCCTAAATATTCTCGTTAGTTTTTTTATTCATGGAGCGTTGTTGCTAACCTCGACATGACTGGGGAGCTGGAAATACGTCCAACTGATTAAGACCAACTGGAATATGCACCACTGGAATAACCACCACTGGAATAGCAGCGCAGAGCAATACGAGCCAAACGCAATAAGCGCCAAAGTACTGAGGCCCAAATGTAGATGATGTTGGATGAGACTATGCTGGGTTAGGTCAAGTCAGGTAAGCTGAGGCTAAGTTAAATTATCACGCCACCCTAGGTTAATTTAAGCTAAGTTAGGTTGCTTTAGGTTGGCAGCAGCGAGCAAAAATATATTTCTGAAGGTATTTGCGCTTAGGTGTTTGCCCTTATATATTCCATGCAAGGTTTTCGATGAAGTGCGTTTCCCATTATTTTCTGTTTCACATACTTTTTCGTGTTTACGTGCTCTTAGTTGCTTTATAAGACTCAAGAATGTAGCTTAACAGGATTTTTTAAATGCACATGTTGTATCAATTTTGTAGGATAGTAGTATGGCACTGGCTAGAGCTATGATATCCACAATAATTTTCAGAATTGGAGAACGTACATCAGCTTGCAAAACAAGGAGATAATTATGGGCCCACCTAATCAAAAATCGCATAAAGAAATGAACATATCTTGTTCATATGCATAGAAGCAGAGCTGTAGACAATAGACGCCCTCTGCGAGCATGATTTTGAATGATGATGTAAACTGAAAAATCAGATTAACTTATGCACGCAGCAGCAGAACGATAAAGTGCCGTCCTAACGCGCTTTAAAACCGAAGTCCGAGCCGCTTTGCCAGACAGGTTGGTCTTTGCGGCTCTTGATTGCATGAGTCAGCATTTCCTGCATTCAGAGGCCACTAAGGGGATACTGACCCTAACACCAGAAGTGAGGATAATCGGGAGGTCGCGGCTGTTGCACGAGAATTTCGTCTCTGACGGCATAGTTCTAACAAACTGTGGTCGACTGCAAACGTTCATGCCTTTGGCGCAAGTGAACGTCTATATGCAGCATGAACCAGTGCATATATATTTCACATTTGGATTGAGCTATGAAGTTGTCTTTACCTTTATGCTTATTTTTCCTCAAACTACGTAATTAGAGAGTGCGAAGTACATGAGTGCATAATTTTGAAAAATATTATAAGTTTGGGCAGAAAAAACACATTATAAGATAAGGCCAGAGATAGTACTTACCAAATGATGAAGTGAGTTTTGACACACTCCAATGCAGGGGTCATAGTATGTAGTAGCACGCTCCACGTAAGAGTGAACTTCCAGCAAACACGTCGTTCATGCTATGTACTTTCCAAGGCTCGAGCCGCGAGCAAACCGAAGACCGGTGATAATGTTTTTGCTGAAGATTTAAGTATATATATATATATATGTATATGTGTCTGTTCGCCCAAAAAGAAGAAGGAGTTGAGCAATGTTCACATTTTTTATTGCAAGAAGCATGGTGGGTTGACCTAGATGTGTAAAAATGAAAAAAATTAGAGTTAGCAGGCCATCAAAAATGACGGAGTAAAAACTGTTATCTGTCCACCCAAAAAGAGGCGGAAGGAGTTGAGCCATAATCACAATCTTTTTCAGGTAGCCAAGTGCATGGGTTGACGTAGATGGGAAAGCACCAGAAAGCTGGAGTTAGTTGGCCATCAAAAGCAACGGAGTGAAAATTGTTGTCTGTCCACCCGAGAAGAAGCAGAATAAGTTGAACAATGCTCATAATATTTTCAGAGATTCAGATGGGTTGATTGAAATGGGAAAAATGCAAAGAACTAGAGGTAACTGGTCATTAAAAATGACGGCGGTGAATTTGTCTCCCCCGCGGGTGATGGTCTTACGCCAAGAGGCGTTCTAGTTATAACAGTGTTTGGTACGCTAAAACAAAAGTAACTGCACAACGGTGTGTAGAGCAGTATTTTTGGACTAAGACAATAAAATCAAGTACACAACTGTCTGTAGAATAGTGCTGGATGATGCTGAGGATCGAAGTAACTGCTGTACGGTCTGCAGTCAGTGTAGATCTGCATGGGGACAGAGAAAACGTAAATACACAAGGTTTTGTGTAACAGTGGATGATGAGGATGTAGAAAATAAAAGGAAACAAACTCAACAACTTGCTTCGCTGTGCATGAGAACGCAAAAAAAAAATAAAGTACAAAGCTATTTCTTATCAGTGCTCGATAACACAAGGATCAAAGGTTGGAAATCAGAAATACGCAGTAGCTTTTACAGCAGCATTTGATAACGCAGAGAAGAAAAGAGGAGGCTGATGCAACACCGAGTGATTGAGGGAGAGAGGGCAGGGCGAGCAAAAAGTGCGGGGCTAAATTTCATTTCCTCTCCAATTTGCAGGAGCGAGCCTCTTCACAGGGAAAATAAGGAGAAAAAAGTGCACCGAACGATGCCACGGCACCTCAAATGCCAGCGCTGCGGTCACTGCCTCTTCCGTAAAGTTTGATGTAGGCAAATTGTTTTGATAGCACATTACGGAGTGCTCCAAAATAACGTATGCGACCTTCAAAAATGTTAATGATAATAATAATAATAATACCAGCTCAAGACGATTAAGTCAACAGTAGCTAGAGAGTCGGAGTGCATCATGGAGATCAAATTGCCATGTGACTGTTGGGAATCTGTTGCTCATATTACTACAATAATAAATTTTGTATTTCCCTTGAAAATAAATGTGAATTGAATTATCTTAACACAGTTACGGTGTCAGGCCACAGAAAGAATTATAGAATGAAGATTCGCACTGCACCATGGAGTAAACGAGTCTTGTCCTTGTTGGAAATTTGTCATTGATCATCTAACGGCGAATTAATATCTTAACTGAATATCAATTTTTAATTTCATCCTTCATAATCAGTATTATCACAACACCAACCCAGACTTAATACAAACTAATAGACAGGAATATGTCAAGGAGCTATAATTATTGTGTAACGGTAAAAAATTTCACTCATTTCTACACACTATTTGGATACCGAAATTAGAATTCCAGGAAATAGAAAGTGAATTTTTCCTAATAATTATTTTCGGGCATGAAAATATCATGTACAGCTGGTTGGAAGGAATCTGTTACAGATGATCTAGAGATTTTTCAGGAACCCTTTCATTTATCTTTTCACAATGCAGATACTGCCAATATTTTACACTGAGATAAAATTAATTTTTCATTGCAGTAATAATAATTAAAGAACAAGAAAGCTAATTTGATTAACCAGGTAGGCATGTACTCCAGTCTTTTGGTACGAAATCTACATATTAATTCACACCAATAGACTATAGTGTATTTTAACAGCGGAACTTACGATTTGTGGGCTCGGCTGCTCTCAGATTGTGTGCATACTGTAGGTATTTGGAATGTTCCTACCTACGTGTATTAAGGTATTCACCGGTATAGTTACCCTCAATAATGTACTTTGGTGCTTAGAATGTATTCAAGAATTTTAATTTTGGACATTCAAAATATATTTATTTACAATTTTTTACTCAGTGCATAGATATACTATATAAGCAAGTATTAATTGTCCTAGATATGAAGTAAAGACTTGTATCCGCTTAGTATACTTATTGTGATAACACCGTTGTTTTATTTCTGAAATGCAAGCAGCTACACTTACAATGGATAAAAGCAGAGTTTATTTTTTTCTATAAATTTTTTCAAGATTTATCTACAGTAATAATTTCAGAGTAAAAATCATTTTAGAAATTCAACAACGTCCGTTATAAGCTATATATATAAAATAATAAACTTGGTTTGAAATGAGGTTTCTTGCATTTTTAATTATGTAAAAACCATTCATGGATAGGACACTGTAATTTCCTAAGCACTTCAATTTCTTTATCTGTAGCATTACAAACGATGCATCGAACACAGCTTAATAAAGATACTTAATTTATATGTTCTCCATGGTCTAAGTCCATATATAAATGAACTGATCCATGGATATTTGCATCACTAGCTGTACTGAAATAATGGATTGCCTATTAAACTGATGCAGACAGAAAAGTTAGGTACTTATATGGCTGCTGAGCTGGGGCACTAAGTTACTGACTGCAACAACCTCAAAAGCTTCAGGGAATTAGTAAACAGTGACTGTGTTCGAGTTTCTGAATTTAGGAATTTAACTTTTCATGTTTCTCACTTGTACTTGCAACGGGGATTAGTAACGAAAAGAACATTTTCACAAGCCGAAATGAACTGTAATGAAGAGGAGATGGGAATGTATCGTGGGCTCAGGAACTATGCCAAGCCTCCAGAAGTTTTCAGTGTGGTTTAAAAGTCAAAAGAATGTTTTGACCCGTTTAATCACGGCCGAAATGAGCCGTGATGAAGAGGAGAAAGGAATGTATCCTACAGCTCAGTTATGCTCGCCAGGCGGACCGATTCCTGCTCTTCNGTAATAACAGCTTGTGCAATTTTCTTGAAGATCCGTTCATAACTTTTTGAGTTATGCTGCTAACAAACGTTATGACAAACATGAGTCAAACATACAAACGAACAAACCGATCTGCACCAAAATATAATCATTTATGTCTTTTAACATCACTAACAACCCCTATGAATTCCATAAAGATCCATTCATTCTTTTTGAGTTATAGTGCTAACAAGCATAAAATTAAAAACAGTGACAAACGAACAAACGGATCATTACCAAAATTTGGTCATTTACTTTTTGTTATATACTTAACAACTCATGTTAATTTCATAAAAATCTATCTATAACTTTTTGAGTTACGGCATTGAGAAAAATGAGGCAGACAAGCAAACGGATGGACAGATCCTCACCAAAAGTTAATCCTCTGTTCCTCCTAACATACCCAACAATCCCTGTAAATTTCGTCCAAATGGGCTCATAACTTTTTGAGTTATCTTGTGACAGACAGACAAAGAGACAGACAGACAAACACGACGAAAACATGACCTCCTTGGCGGAGGAAATTATTTGATTTGAAATGAAGTTTCTTGCATTTTTAATTATGTAAAAAACATATACGAATATGGTAGTGTAATTTCCTAAATCCTTCAATTTCTTTATCTGTAGCATTACAAACAATGCCTTGAGCACAGCTTAATAAAAATATTTAATTTATATGCTGTCCTTGCTCTAAGTCCTTATATAAATGAACTAATCCATGGATATGTGCATCACTAGCTCTACTGAGATAATGGATTACCTATCAATTTGATACAGGCAGAAAAGTTAGGTACTTACATGGCTGCTGAGATGCGGTAATAAGTTGCTGACTGCAGCAACCTCAAAAGCTTTAGGGAATAAGTTACAGTGACTGTGCTCGAGTTTCTGAATTTACAAATGAACTTTTAAGGCTTCCCACCTGTACTTGCAACGGGGCTTAGTAACGAAAAGAACATTTTCACAAGCCGAAATGAACTGTGATGAAGAGGAGATGGGAATGTATCGTGGGCTCAGTAACTATGCAAAGCTTCCAGAAGTTTTCAGTGTGGTTTAAAAGTCAAAAGAATGTTTTGACCCGTTTAATCACGGCCGAAATGAGCCGTGATGAAGAGGAGAAAGGAATGTATCCTACAGCTCAGTTATGCTCGCCAGGCGGACCGATTCCTGCTCTTCAGATCCGTGCAGATCCCAGGCACGAATTCAATGCAGAGGATTCCAGGAATGCAGTCCTGGATTGGATCACTTAATTGGAATTGCTTTAGCATACCAATTACAATAGCGACGAGCGATCGTCTCGTCTTTGTTGCTCTTGATTATCATCTTATTATTATTGGGGCCTACCGAGCGGGCGGCCTTTGTTCGATGATTTTGAAGTTCGTTGCTGTTGATCATGTATTCATTCGATGATTTTCGGTGCTATTGATATCATATTCAGTATAGCTTTAGTCATTGTGGCCTGTTCACTTCTTCGATGATGAGAGTTGTTGCTGTTGATAATCATTATATTTTTATAGACGTTGGGGTCGTACGTATACTGACACACATAACAAATACGGTCATTTCCCTACACGCACACACTCACACAATACACGCACATACTCACGCACAGATACACAGGGACTGACCAGCCTGCTCTCGCTGATTAAGTCCTGATGACAGGATCGAACAAATTCCTTACGAGCAATAAAGGCAATTGCCGGAGTGGAGACTGCCACAAAAATGTTAAAAAGAGGGAAAATGCGTCCGAGGATGACCGATGTGAAGAAATTCGTTGGCTGAATTGACTTTCGCTCGTAAATCGACTCGATTGATCACGAGGCGAAGCTTAAATTCCCGTCTCTCTGGTGAGTTGAGTTGTAATCGTGGCAGATTAGCTTCTGTTCACCGATTCCAATGATGATAATGCAGATTATATTTCATCGTACGAGAGTACCCGTGACGTCAAAAATGACGACGAGGCATTTGTGATGACACCTCTTCATTGGTCATGCTTTCGTTACTATATTCTAAAAGTCGACGTACTAAAGGGCCCAACTCAAACTATCATAAGAGCTGAGCCCTCTCGGTTTGGTGTCAACAAAGCAGCACAATGCTTTCTTTCTTCAGGTAATATGGCACCTGGCCTATTTTGCTCGCATCTGTTTTGTTATGAGTGTGACACATAATATATAAATGCATACGTATAAGTATAAAAACACACGATGGTGTTTATTATTGGATAAAACAATGAGGGTTTTATAAAAGGAACCCGCCTGAGGGAAATCTTATGAGGATTCAATACTCGATCTTTCATGTCAAGATGATGGCTCTCACTATGGCGTATGACGTCAGGAAGAAACGTGTGTTAGGTGGTTGCGGTCTGGATGCCAGTGCAGCCACAAAACGAGCAAAAACTGAGTTCATTCGTAGGTGAGCAGGGCAGCTTGAGCTAATTATCAGGACGAGCACATAGTATGGCATTTGAGGTCGGTGCATAAACATGTTCAGGGTAAGACTTTACTCACCGGTTTAAATGGGAAACCAACAGCGGCTCACTCTTCTTATAGTACTCCCATAATCAAGGACACCTATCCTCAATTAGGGACTTTATCAATGGTTGCATTATTTGGCGAAAAACTTACTTTTTGCATCAGTAGGATAGAAACGCTATTGCCTTGCCTTCGCACACCACCAATTCAGTGATTCCCGAAACGGGTCGCGGGTTGGGACTAAAAATGAAAAGTATCAACTTTTACAACAAGTTTCTAGAAGTTTATCATGGCATAGTCGTGATATTTCAAGAGGTGCTGTTAACTGGTTGAAAACCTAATCAAAAATATTATTAATGAATTAATGAGTAAATTGATATGACTGTTCATGATTTGCTTAGCGATGGTGTCATGTTACCACCAATTGGAGCAATGTATACATTAGATACAATCTTGGCGTTCTTTTTTAAACCCCTTTCGTTCTCATAATTTTTTAAGGTTACCAAAACACTGACGGCCGATTTTTTCCAATCGCAAACGTTTATTTTCAGCAACGACCGTGGTCACTTTGATGTAGTCTGAAAGCAAGATATCGAGCTGATCAACCTATTTCTAGGAATTGCAATGGTTGAAAATTGTAGAGTCGGGTTCCTATCACGGCCAGTCACCAACAAACGTGCAAAGTGTTTGGTACAGTCAAATATAAAAATGAAGTAATAAATCTCTCGCCTTTTGATATAGGCCTCTGACTAAGCCAGACAGATCGCCATGGGAGCCTGATCGTTTAAGAAGCTTCAGGCATGATCCACTCCTTGTGACATCGAGATGCTGAAGCTGCAGTCAGTAAAATGCTACAATGGTAGTTAGTTGAACTCGGCAACAGTAGTAAGTTAACTGTTGTGATGGTATTCAGTCAAATGTTGTAACCGTAGTCAATCGAATGCTCTACCCACAACCAGTCAAGCAGTTAGTCAAACGCTTCGCTATTTGCTACATTGCTGTCAAGTTCTGATTACAACCGAGGATGTTTCTGACTGTAGCAATGGACTGTGTTCACAATACCGTTGATCTGGTTGAACAAATACCAGTCGGTGTTAAATATGGTCTGTGCCCCACAAAAAAAAAATTGTTCGTTTAATTCACAAGCTGCACATAGTAACCAAGAATTCTTGAATTTTTTTTTAATCGAAAAACAATTAATTAGTGGGCCGATTAAGCCTCCTTGGACGAAACACAGCAATTTAAAGTGGGAGGTGAAGTAGCATAAAACCGTGTCAGGAAAAAGTGTAACCAATTCATCAGGGTGTTCCAAGTACGATGCGATCTCCACACTGCATCAACACGATGAGAAGTGCAAGTCAGATTAAAAGGGGAAGAATAGAACAAAATGTCATTGAGAAGGATACGGTTGCTTTCACCTCAGAGCTGCACTAAGAAATCTACTAGCAATTGTTCGTATTCTAAGTAGATAAATGCCGGCCAGTTACCCTTCGTGGCGTTCGGTTGTAACGTGTACCAGTGCTCCGCTAGAGATCATAAAATCAGTAAACTATAGATTTTTCTCGAAAGCAATAAACTAATTAGGTGTTGTCTATTGTGCAGTGTGCCTGACTGGCTATAAACTCGACCGTGTGACTAGTGGGATCAGTGACCACAGCTTAGCTCGCCTAATAGGGAAGCGTAGACTTCAGTCATGGGTGGCAATAAAAAGGGTCGCAATAAAATACAGTTCAAGCCAGTGATTCTAAACTCAACTGATGATTAGGATAAAGATCTTGAGCCACGAGAAACTAGTGCTTTAAATGAGCGTACCTTGTGTCTTACACCAAACCTAAGTAAAATTATTCCGTGTGTGCTGTGTGAAGAGGATAACTTTCATGCGTCGTGTCTTGCTCTGAACCAGAGCGGAAGGTACCACGTGCCAGTGTGCCTGTCTTGGCATTGGTGCTCAGGCAATGAAAGATCCACTGAGAAGCAACATTGGGTTTGAACTTGGTGTAAAGAACCTACTAGAAATACTACACCGAAAGTTGCTTGCACAAAATGTGAATTTCTTCTCTGTGCTCCTTGTGCAAAGTTACGTCCGGGCATGAGAGACATGTTCAACAGATTTGGCAAATGCTTCATGTGGAATTGTGAAAAATGCTTACAAGTTTCAACGCAAAGCCAAATATGCGTAGCATCTGATACAGAGGAATCAGTGAGTGAAAGCCCGAAAACGGCAGGAGAAGAAGAACTGCAGCAATTTCGGAAACCGGCGATCATGATGTGAAAGAAAGTAGTTATGAAATAGCACAGAGCACTATGAAGAAAAGAAGTAGCTCTGGAAGGACAGGATATCCAAAAACGAAAAGAAACCAAGAATCTGTAAGTACTATGCCAAAAAACAATATAAATATGGAAGTTTAGGCAATGAGTGCAAATTTTTCCCCCCAAAGAGGTGCCCTAGGTTCATGAAATACGCAAACACGGATGTAGCAAAAACGAGAATGCAATTTCTTTCATCCTTGGTTGTGCCAAGAATCATTCAGAAATGGTACATGTTTTGATACCGCATCTCCTGAAATATATCTGAAAGGAACCATTCGAGCGGCTCTCACTGACCATCATAAGCCCACCCACGCGGAATGAGGGGAAAATACGGGGAGACTATGGCAAAACTCAAATCGCATACAAATAAACAAACAAGTACGGAGAGAATAACCATCAGTGCAACGTGGATAGAGATATTACAATGAATGACCGTGATATGAGTATGAAAATCAAGATGTGAGGAGAGATTTGCAAAATATGAAAATTGTTTTACAGGCACTGTACGAAAAAATCTCGTCCATGGAGACTTATATTTAAAAAATGCAGCATGGAGGGCCAAGTGCACCTTGGATTCCACCAAGAGTAGAAAACCCTACAAAACTGTGGGGTAGGATCCTGGAACAACTCATCAACTGAAAACGCAAACAGCCATACTATCACAGCAAAACAGAATGAACACCATGAACTGAAATCAAATAAAGATGAAATACTTAGCAAAATTCATGTTATAAATATGGATTAGACATTGATTTTGATGCGCTACAGTTTAATTTTCTCGCCTATTTTTGTAACAGAATCCTGCTGAAGATGGACTGTTGTCCGAAACGTTCAGTTTTTACTCAATGATAACTTCTTGAATCTTACTAAAATGACTTTACGCTTAACAATTCTTGCCTTATTTTTCATTTTAAGAATTACTGATTAGCTCAGTGCCCTCGCTGTGGTCTTTGAATGCCGGATGCCCTGGCGAAATAATTCCGAACATTGCAAAGCTTGATCCAGCTAGCAAGCGAACCTTAGACCATGAGACAAGCACTCTGCTGCTGCGATTAATAGTATGAAAGATAGAATGAACCAAAGTGGGCACGATTTAAGGACGTCTCAAAGGTTTAACTATTGTGAAGGTTACCTATGGAATTCCCTCGAGGCGACATCTCTCAGTACCATCAACTGGCATAAATATATATTAAAGGACTCATATACTACTGTAGCTTTTAGCGGCTGACCACAACTCCAGCTATATTTACAATTTTTGAGTAGTTAAGGCGTCTTACGTTTTCCCTTTCATTGAAACCTCTGATGTCATCACAACCAGTGATCCTACGTTTATTTTTAGGCTTTGAGTTCTCAGAGAAAGAAGAACGAATTGAGCTGTTGGCCCTGATGTGTGGGTTGCTGCACACTGCACAGTGCCTTATCAAGATCTTTGTCGTTTCGCCGAGAGCCAGAACATGCGTACTAAATTAGCCTCGCACTAGAGACGACTAGATTATAGCTGTTGACATTAGTAACATCTGTAGTCATTGTTTACCTCATGAAAGAATTCACAGACATCCTGGGATCAAAATGTGCTGCCACCCACATAATTTAAAGCAAGAGTGGATGTAATGAAGTTCGTCAAATTTGGCGAAATTCTCCGTACAAATAAGCAAGAGAATTACAACTTATGGCTTTCTGCCATGGTAAAGAGTTGATATTATCCAATGCTTTTCATGTGACTATCAACAATTCGCCCGTAAATTTTTAATTTAGACAGCGAAATACATTAACTCTATGTTACCTGCTCTGATTTTTCTAGAATAAAAGTGCAATCAACTGGACCATTCACCCTAAATGAAACCTGCAGGCACTGGTTTTGTGCTGCATATATAACCCAGCGGGTTCCAAAGGAGTGTACGGCTGCAGTAGACCACAGATCGTCAAGAGCTATGGTGTAAGCGCCGGATGCCTTTTATTTCAACGACCTGCGACCGTCCCTCCGACAATCCCCATTTCTGGTTAATAGCATACGGGCGCAAATGCTGACTGAGCTCTTCAAGCGCAAGAACCTGCTAGTGGCAATAGTTTCTGTTCCAGCCATTCTGCGCGTAAGAGCAAGCACTCAATCGTCCAGCAAAAGTTTCGCGTCGGGTTTTCCATGGCATTTGGAGGGTATTGTGTTATTCTTCATGCAATTACAAAAAATGCAAAGACTTGTATTGCAAAAAATCTTCCATGGTAATCGAGTCAGGTTTTGATCTGAAGAAATTTTTTTTTGTTGAGCTTTGCAGTATTGATGCGTAATATTTTTTCATTACTTTTCTTAATGGGCTGCGTTTCTTACAAATTTCTTAACGATGTCTCTAGATGTTTATCATTTTTATATCAAAAAACTATGACTGTAGGAATTTTTTCTATATCTCACAATATTTTTCTGTTCTTATAAAACTACTGAAATTTTCATGTAATTATCTAATACCTCATAATATTTTAGCCATCATGCGGCTTCACTAAGTTTGGAAAGAGGTTGTTTAACGTTGTAAAATATTTTTCATATTCAAGTAAAATAATTAAATTTCCGCAGGACTTTCAAAATCTCATAATACATTTCAGTCTAGGATGAATGGCTAAAGTCTTTATGCATTTTTAAAACACCCTCATATGATTTTACACATTTGTAAAAGAAGTATTCGGAATGAAGGATTTTCGGACGCAAATATAACGATTCCATTTCCCTTGTTTGTGCTCGAGATATAGCAGCACATTTCCTGAGGCTTGACGCAATAAAACAGAATAGGGCCGTTTGGGATCTGCAACAGCCATAAAG
>LQNS02278174.1:11929128-11944987 GCA_001587735.2 Parhyale hawaiensis
GTTTTGGGGTCTCCCATTCATTAATTTTCTCTGTTTGGGGATCTTTGTCTGGGGAGTTCAGTAGTAGACTGGCGTGACGCATCCTCTACTCTGGTCACAGAGTATGATTGGATTGCTCCAGATTTCGACGAGAGCCCTGCCATACTTTGCGACCTGGCCTGAGCATAGAAGCACCTCTTACAATGTGAGCACGTCACGTAAATAAAAATGTTGGAATTGTTTATTTTTTCTGCATACTAAGCTGAACAGAACAAGCGTCCCTTGTCAAAACAAGAAAGTAAGCTCTCTTCTTGTAAAGCATTATTTCTTTCAGGAATTGAGAAACGGAAAACAGATTTAAACGACATTGAAAAATTGATCTTTCATTGAAAATTACTAGTAATGCAACTAAAAATCTACTTGTATCCTAAAATCACAATATTGTTACTGTCAAGTAAATACTCCTCGCTCAGAAAGTGCCTTTGCAGATTTGCCTATTTATTTACGTTCTAAGGTAAAGAACTCACTATGAGATTATTATACACTTGGGCAAATAGAAATCTAAAGCGTTGAAACTGATAAGCATTCTCTTTAATATATTGGTATTTTGCAAAATCACTCCATAGCTTATTGATCCCTCTCTCTATGCTTCAGAAGTTTTATGCTGTCTATGAAGTATTAATCTACACTGTAACATCATTCAACACTGGACCACAAACATCCCTTCATAACTTATACAATGTTTGTATAAAAATTACATCACGGTTTGATATCACGGGGGCTACATCGGCCCAGAGTATCACGCTCCCCCTTTAACTCCAGTTATTGTACCTACCCCTGATGTTTACAACACCAGTTTTCCAACCACACCGTGCAACACAGTTTCCACTGGCATCTCATTCACTGTCGCCTTCGCCTAAAAAATCATACACAACTTATGAAATTTTCCGCCCACATTCTAAAATCACGTCGTTGCACCAGCCCCCCCCAAAAAAAAAAACTACGCCACCATCCCCCCAAATGCGCTGCCGGCGCAACAGCTGTTTAAGATGGCGTAAATAGCCTCCACCGTCAGCCCAGTTTACTTTCGATTATCGGACACAGAAAACACGAAGCCGAACGCGATAAAAATTAAGCTGGTGGTCTGCGGCGAGACTTTAGAATGGGCCGCTGGCTTGGCTTTGATGTGTTATTGATCTCGCTCATGTATCACCAAGAGAGAGGCAACCTAACTGTGAGGCTTGCAGGTCGATGACATGGCTTAGACTTTATGTCGAGGCTGAAGATTGCAATTCTTAAGTCTATTTTGTTAGGTTTTTTGATCAGTATAGATGTACCAGAGTAATCGAAAGTTTTGCTGGATGATGCCATGGTGTAGTCTTTACAACGAGATTGCAGATTGCAATTGTTCTATTTATATTTTATTTAGTTTTCGGTCAACACTTTGCAGAGTTACCGAAAGTTTGATTGGTCGTTGGCTTGGCTTAATTAAGGCTGAAGATTAGAATTTCTAAGTCTATCTTGTCAACTTAATTTTCGGTCTGGATATACCAGAGTAGCAGGAAATTTTACTGGTCAACGAAGTGGCTTAGTGCGAAGATAGCAAGGTTTGAATTAATATCGTTTATTTAGTTTTTGTCGAAGATTGGACTGGGAAACTATAACACTCGCAGGCCGATAATGCGAATTATTCCTCATGTCGAAGCCACAAGAATGTTATTTTAAAAGGAGACTGCTAGCTCAGTCGTGATAGAATAGCGTTCAGTGTAGTCGCAATACACCCAGATCAGTGCCATGTCTTTGTCCTAATATCGGCTTGAAACGTTGCATGTTTCGTAGACTACATACATACATTAATTTTTCTTGAGTGCGTGATCCAGCTTACCAAGCAGTTAGATGTCAATAATTTATGTAGTTTTCGTATTGAAGTCTCTAATTTTAATTATCAACTATATTTTCAGTTTTCATGTTTATATTAACCAGTTTGCACGGCAACCATATACAGTATAAGCTTTAATAGCTAATGAATGCCTCCGTCTTGGTATCGAGCTATCCAAAATAATATTGCCATATTTAGAGTGAAATTCAGGTCTCATGAATAATTAACTAGGGAGATGATGATCGTTATACTTACGTCCCTGACAAATCTTTGTCTTCATAAGGAAGTCTGGAGAGTGTCATTTCAACGTAAATGTTAAGATTTAGCTTCAACTGAATATTTCCAGGCTATTGTAAGACTTCCATGACAACAGCAGTTAATCTTCATGTGGAAGGCTGAAGCTTAATTGTTTTAACGAGATTATTGCCCATGGTTTTCTCTTACTTTTTTTCATATGCCAATCTCACATATGTTCCGCAGGAATGCTTTACTACAGAACTTTCGTGCATAATTTCCAAACATCGAAGTACACATCGCGAAGGGAAACTTATAATGGAACTATAGACGAAAGCCTCGGATTCTTAACATCGAAGTACACACCACGAAGGGAAAATTATAATGGAACTGTAGACGAAAGCCTCGGATTCTTATCATCGAAGTACACACCACGAAGGGAAAATTATAATGGAACTATAGACGAAAGCCTCTAATTTTTAATACACCTTAGGTGCAAAGTAGTCAGCATCGGCTGATTTCAAAAGGCACTTCTGTCACCAGATGTAATGATTAGAGCCCTATTTCTAGTCCTAAAATAGAGCTAAAAATCTAGTCAAAATAGCACTTTAAAAAAGTCGGCATTGCAGGTATCATAGCAAAACAGTTCTTATCAGTAGCAAAATAGCACGTAAACCTTTGCTGGTTTTTGGCTAAGTTCAGCAGTTTTCTTTCATTTGTAGCTATAAGAAAACTGAGAGGAAGTTTTTATTTTAATCGGAAACCATGTTTTTTTTTTTCACTCAACCTATGCGCACATTGCATGAACAGGAAGTTATATAACTGTGGGCTTTCTTGAAAGTGCTCAGTTTTGTAGTATACATACAATGAAATAAAACACCTTTTATTACATTTAACAACTAACGTAACCTAACGTAACCCTATGTTACCTCGCGTTAGGTTTAGGTCACGGTTTAGTCAGGTTAGGTCAGGTTATTCACTAAAAGAACTTTCCTGCCCCTTCATAAGCTCAGTGGAGCTCATATCCTGAATGCCAGTCAAATAGAAATACAGTAATGACAAGACTGACGACTTGAATCCTATAGAAAACTTCAGTATATAGAATGCTGTATTATAAGAGGAACCTGACTAAATGTTCAGTTCCTAGATAACTCCAGTGCTGGACTGTTCTAGGAGCTTTCCAAGTAATTTAGTGTTGTAGATGAAATAGAATATAATTCATACTGCCATTATGTTTCATAAATACAGTGCTTCTACAGATAACATGAAGTGATTGCATAATGCATCTTTGTCTTACCGTCACGACTGTAAAATGTCTAGCATAATATAATGCTGCAGTTATCCCTGTACCCCATCTCGTTACAACTGGCTGTGGGGGAAGGGGGCATCAGGAGCCTATAGCTCTGAAGAGTTCACTTCTATTTGGGGTCTTCAGGAATACATATATTTTTTGTCGTTTGATAGTAGCTTATCAACGTCCTGATAATGCTTCCGTACCTATTCTGCAACTCTCTACCTGCCGTGTACGAGGCAAGTTAGATGCAGCATATTTGAGGACAGGATTTGTAGAGAAGCCGCGGTTTTCTTCATTTGTGCTGCAGCGTCTGTCCCAAGCAACAATATGTGGCATAACCTTATGGATTCTGGCCAAAGAAGCGATAAATATGATCCAGTGAACTGCACTATTGTGGTACTGTTGGCACGTTCTAATTGAGTGGAATTTAGGAGAAACATGTCAGATTCTTTGTTTAATTCAAGTGTGCCTTTTATTGCTGTCGTAATCTGCCCTCCCGTCGTATCAGTACACTCGTCCACAACCAGCACTTTTGTAACTGGGAATGTCGTGATCAGAATGACAGTGACTAACACAATTCCTTACGTTTTCTTTCATGGGAAATTAAAATGAAGTTGAAATGTGGCAAACTTAATTATATAATAATTATCTAATCAGTGTTTCCTAATAATTTTATGTTTAATAGTACAAATACGTACTACTCTGTGCAGATTTTATAGTCATTTACTGCGTAATGATTACTTTTTGGCTTTGTTTCTGGTCAAAATACCGTTTATAGTAGAGTAGCATATTTTGCAAGAAATGCAAATTTTCAATTTGCATTTATAGCCGTAATAGCAATAATCGAATAAATGCTAGAAATCCGGGCTCTAGTAATGATCATAGAAAATCTACGGATGATTGGAACTAGACTTGGACAGTACTAAGTTCTTATAAGGAATAACATTACATCAGTATTCCTGATGGTTTAACCGATTATTGAGAAGACTGGGTCTTATTGTTAGCGAAAGTTTTCCTATAACCATTTACGAAATAGAATCAGGTCTCACTGTCAGGTAAGTCTCATATACGAGTCCAAAACCTAGAATTATTGGGTCTCGCTGTTAGTTAAGAATGTCCAACAAAAAGTAGAAACGGTTTTCGCAATTACAAACGGTTTTCATGCACAAATACAAGTACCAGAATCCAGTGTCGCTGTTAGAAGAGATCGTCATGTAGAAACAACCTCACCTTTACCAAACAGCTAAGGTTAGCATTGTGTAAATTCTTCCTGTTGCACCGACTTTAGTGCAATACCCCAGATATTATTTCACTCCCGACACTCTCTTCCATTTCCCTGATTTACACCCCGTCTGCAGTCATCATTAAGTCGCACCGCTCCCTATTTGTGGACTCGTTAGTGCAAAAGATGGCCCAGTTTTCCCGCGGAAATAATTTAACTGGCATGATTTGAAAGCGAAGGCCAGAACCGTAAAATATTTCCGAGGGCCGCCGATTTCTAGCACCAATGGTTCTAGAGCAGGGACTTGATTTTCATTCTTCGTCTGCATAAAACGCGCCAAAAAATCTGTTTGCCTCGTGGACAACGGAACTGAGTTGAGGATTTCTTCAGTGGGACTGTGCGCATGAAATAACGCGGACTTGTGAGCGTGTGCGTGTATTTTAGCAAGTGCAGTTTCCCGAAAAAATACGTTTAAAAACGGGAAATTTCCGTAAACATGAGCGACGATTGGTTTTGAATGGCAGTGCCAACGGGGATTCCAGAGTAGTTAGATGTTCTTTCAACACGTTGTTATGAAATTTACGTAGGATACATTTATTTGCACAAGTCCTGTCTTTGTTTCCCTTACATCTTTTGGAGCTACAGAAATTGTCTCATTAGCATTTAATTTGCACGACTTAAAAAGTTCGTTTTCCCTACTAAAATACAAAGTTTTACCTACAATTTTTTTTTAATTTCTTAAAATAAGGATTACATTGTCGACGTTAAGATATTATAATTGCAAGGATGGAGATTTTACTTACGAACTTTGCCTTCCACTCGAGCTTAGAACGAAGTATAAAATTGTCAGAGACATCGTACTTAATTTCAATGGGCTAAATTTGCTGACAACGTATTATTTCCTTTGTATCATATAATAAAGAAAATAGAATTTAATTTATCATATTGGTCTACTGTCCTTCCTTCAGCAGTCGATAGTACTTTCTGCTTCAAGAGCCCAAATTACATTTAAACGCACTCAAAAATAACTCATCGTTTAAAGAATTGTTGCTTAGAAGCTTTGACACTGCTACATAATGAAACCTTATAAATTACATTGACTAAACATGCACAAGCCAGTTTTTTTTTAAATAACAACAAGTTTAGAGGAAATTTTTAACTAGTGACTCAATTTTTTTACTGATAGTGCAAAAAGGTAAGTTCTAAAAGCACTTGGGCACCCTGATACCAGGGGAGATTCCACAGACATGTAAATAATTTCAGGACCCATCTCCCAATGGCTAGAGCAAACAATACTTGCAAGGACTGCTGGCTTATGATTTTAAGCCTATTTACCTCCACGAAGCATTCCACCGCCTGTAAAGATGGTAACCTATCCAGGAGTATCAGATAACGGTACGATACTTGCCGTATGGACTCTTAGTAACGGTGTGCTTCTAAACTTTCCCATACATTCAGCAATGAGTGATGCAGTAAAACCCTCTGCACTTCCACACTTCTGTCTCCATCCTTGGTCCTATCAGGACGGCTGGTCCCCCTGAAATGCCCTCTCACATTAATCTCAACGGTAATGTGGACTGGGACCTGCAGCACTAAGCTTAGGGTCAAAAGTCTTCACTCAATTCGTTCCTGCGGTCAAAGATCCACATTCCTTGATTCTAAGGCAGTTGTGCTGACCAAGTATAGAGGAGCTCCAGTCGCTTCCGCTCTAGGAAGAGCCTATGCAGGGTCGAGAGGTGTTAGTGGGATAGCCACTGAGCCCGGCTACATTTGCGTCAGATGCTAGGTGCAGCACCCCGAGCGAGTGCCTTCGTGCATCCGTATAATGTAATTGAAGGACGCCCTTACCTCTCTGAAGTTGCCAGATACCGCCATTTTATTAACCATTCTTTATCGAAAAGACAATTTTATTTAGGTAAAAAGCATATAACACTAAAAGTTATACAGTTATAGATATCAGCTGTTAGTTTCATCACGATAATTAGAGAGAATGCGATTGGTATTTAACGCTGGTGCGTAAATATAACATGATATTAAATAGCCCTGTGGCCCTGAACGAACGTTACTGGAGTATCAGTAACCAAAAGAAAGAAATGTTTCGCATTTCGAAATAATTGTTCGTTTTGTGTTACAATGGTTCGATCGTGCACACAAGGCAATCATTTTTGTTAAGAAGGAGGCTGTGGTTTTTGGCACCTTCTGTGGTAGTGTTTACTATTATAATAACCGAATGAAAAGTTATTACAAAATTACGAGCACCCATGAGAGTGCATTCGTGCATACATATAATGTAATGAAAGGACACCCCAACCTATTTTCCCTGCCACACATCCCTGCGCCTCCCATTTTAAACTTGCCAGATACCGTCATTATTGAGACCATTCTTTATCAAAACGAGTTTATTTAAATTATCGTGATGAAACTAAAGGCAGATATATATAACTGTATAACTTTTAGTGTTGTATGCTTTTTACTAAATAAACTTGTCTTTTCGATGAAGAATGGTCTGTAGAATGGCGGTATCTGGCAACTTCAGAGAGGTAAGGGCGTGCTTTCATTACATTATACGTAAGCAAGAACGCACTCTCTCGGGGTGCTGCACCTAGCTTTTGACGCAAACGCAGCCCGGCTTGGGTCTCTGGACTCCACGTCTGGGAAACTTACAAGCAAACTACAACCTAATGATCGAACATGGTGTCTAAACATGAAGTGACTTCATATTTTTAGTTCATAGTTTGAAGTAATTGTAGTAGCCTGATCCTAAGAGTATCGTTAATTACTTTCGTCGAAAAAGTTATGTTTTTGTCGTGTTTGTATGTCTGTATATTTGTCTGCCAATGAGATAACTCAAAAAGTTATGAACAGATCTTTATGAAATTTACCGGATTGTTAGGCATGTTCACAGCAACAGATGATTGACTTTTGGTGAAAATCATTTCATCTGTCTGTTTGTTTGCCTGTCTGCCTATTTTTCTTAAGGCCATAACTTGAAAAGTTATTGGCGGATTTTTATGAAATTTACATGAATTGTCAGTTACATTAAGAAGAGTAAACGAACAAAGTTTTGGGATGAACTGTTTGTTCGTTGGTTTGTCACTATTTTTATCGTATACTTGTTAGCACAATAACTCAAAAAGTTATCGATGGATCTCTATGAAATTTACAGCAGTTGTTAGTAATGTTAAAAGACATAAATGATTAAACTTTGAGGGTGATCGGTTGATTTGTTTGTGTGTTTGAGTTATGGTTGTCATTATGTTTGTTAGCAGCATAACTCAAAAAATGATCTTCATGAAAATTGCAGGAATTGTCAATACTATCAAAAGGCATAAATGATTAGATTTTGGTGGTGATACAAAGAAAATCTTGGTTTCAGAACCAATTTAAATTTTTCGTTACCGTTGCCCTTTTTTGCCGATTCTTGCTCTCAGAGTGCTCTGTATTTCCTATTGTTGCCAACAGCATAACAGTAAACTGCGCGATAATAAAGACTAGCTCACAGTACGATAACCGGTGAAATTCCCATTTTCTTAAAGAAAACATTCAAAATAGACATGAATTCAACTTACCATGCGAAGCGTTTGCTGCAAGAATGATCTCTAAAATTTAGTCACTGTTAGTCAACACGAATGATCACATGTATTCATTCGTTCAGAGATTATTTTATTCGGATAAAGCTTTTACCACGAAATACCGATTCTTTTGCTGTAGCCATACATCGGAAAGGAGTATCTATGTAGATGCGCTAGCCAAAAGATGTGTGTATAGGATATTCCAAAGAAAATTTCCAGTATATTCATTGATTTATATCTATACAAAATCTAAAGTAACTGAATTTGTAAGCAAAAACAAAGTAAACAGAGTATGAGCCTTACGAAAGCAATTACGATCCTTATGTAGTACTAAGAGATTCTACTTGAAAATATACAATAATCTCTTAATTATAAGAGGATTAAGCCGCCAGAAGAATAGAAATAAACTCAGCTCAAAATGCTTAAGGGGTTTACTGGAAGACCACTGCGCAACACGTTGCTGGAGCAGACTTAAATGTAAGTTAACTACTAGTAGCAAATACCGTAGAGTTAAAATCTTAAATATTCTCGTTTTTTTATTCATAGAGCGTTGTTGCTAACCTCGACATGATTGGGGAGCTGGTAGTAGTCCAACTGATTAAGAGCAACTGGAATATGCACCACTGGAATACGCACCACTGGAATAGCCACCACTGGAATAGCAGCGCAGAGCAATACGAGCCAAACGCAATAAGCGCCAAAGTACTGAGGCCCAAATGTAGATGGTGTTGGATGAGACTATGCTGGGTTAGGTCAAGTCAGGTAAGCTGAGGCTAAGTTAAATTATTACGCCACACTAGGTTAATTTAAGCTAAGTTAGGTTGCCTAAGGTTGGGAGCAGGGAGCAAAAATATATTTCAGAAGGTATTTGCACTTAAGTGTTTGCATTTACATATTCCATGCAAGGTTTTCGATGAAGTGCGTTTCCCATTATTTTCTGTTTCACTTATAGTTTTTCGTGTTCATGTGCTTTTAATTGTTTTATAAGACTCAAGAATGCAGCTCAACAACTTTTTGGAATTCACATAATGTATCAATTTTGTACGATAGTAGTATGACACTGGTTAAAGCTATGACATCCACAATAATTTTCAGAATTGGAGAACGCACATCAGCTTGCAAAACAAGGAGATAATTATGGGCCCACCGAATCGAAAATCGTATAAAGAAATGAACATATCTTGTTCATATGCATAAAAACAGAGCTGTAGACAATAGACGCCCTCTGCGAGCATGACTTTGAATGATGACGTAAACTGAAAAATCAGATTAACTTATGCACGCAGCGGCAGAACGATAAAGTGCCGTCCTAACGCGCTTAAAAACCGAAGTCCGAGCCGCTTTGCCAGACAGGTTGGTTTTTGCGGTTCTTGATTGCATGAGTCAACATTTCCTGCATTCAGAGGCCACTAAGGGGATACTGACCCTAACCAGAAGTGAGGATAATCGGGAGGTCGCGGCTGTTGCACGAGAATTTCGTTTATGACGGTATAGTTCTAACAAACTGTGGTCGACTGCAAACGTTCATGCCTCTGGCGCAAGTGAACATCTATCTGCAGCATGAACCAGTGCATATGGATTTCACGTTTGGATTGAGCTATGAAGTTGTCTTTAGCTTTATGCTTAGTTTTCCTCAAACTACGTAATTAGCGAGTGCGAAGTACACGAATGCAGAATTTTGAAAAATATTATAAGTTTGGGCAGAAAAAATACATTATAAGGCCGGAGATTGTACTTACCAAATGATGAAGTGAGTTTTGACACACTCTAATGCCAGGGTCATAGTATATATGTAGTAGCACTCTCCACGCAAGAGTGAACTTCCAGCTAACACGTCGTTCATGTTATGTACTTTCCAAGGCTCGAGCCGCGAGCAAAGCGAAGACCGGTGATAATGTTTTTGCTGAAGATTTAAGTATATATATGTATATGTGTCTGTGCGCCCAAAAAGAAGAAGGAGTTGAGCAATGTTCACATTTTTTATTGCAAATTGCAAGAAGCTTGGTGGGTTGACCTAGATGTATAAAAATGAAAAAAAATTAGATTAGCAGGCCATCAAAAATGACGGAGCAAAAACTGTTGTCTGTCCGCCCAAAAAGAGGCAGAAGGAGTTGAGCCATAATCACAATTTTTTTCAGGTAGCCAAGTGCATGGGTTGACTTAGATGGGAAAGCACCAGAAAGCTGGAGTTAATTGGCCATCAAAAGCAACGGAGTGAAAATCGTTGTCTGTCCACCCGAGAAAAAGCAGAAGAAGTTGAACAAGGCTCATAATATTTTCAGAGATTGAGATGGGTTGATTGAAATGTGAAAAATGCAAAAAAAAACTAGAAGCAGCTGGTCATTAAAAATGACGGCGGTGAATTTGTCTCCACCGCGGGTGATGGTCTTACGCCAAGAGGCGTTCTAGTTATAACAGTGTTTGGTACACTAAAACAAGAGTAACTGCACTACGATGTGTACAACAGTATTTTTGGACTAGGACAATAAAATCAAGTACACACGGTCTGTAGAATAGTGCTGGATGACGCTGAGGATCAAAGTAACTGTAGTACGGTCTGCAGACAGTGTAGACCTGCATGGGGACATAGAAAAACGTAAACACACAAGGTTTTGTGTAACAGTGGATGATGAGGACGTAGAAAACAAAAGGAAACAAACACAACATCTTGCTTCGCTGTGCATGAGAACGCAAAAAAAGAAAAAAACAAGAAACGTAAAGTACTAAGCTATTTCTTATCAGTGCTTGATAAAACAAGAATCAAAGGTTAGAAATCAGAAATACGCAGTAGCTTTTATAGCAGCATTTGAAAACGCAGAGAAGAAAAGAGGAGGCTGATGCAACACCAAGTGATTGAGGGAGAGAGGGCAGGGCGAGCAAAAAGTGTGGGGCTAAATTTCATTTCCTCTCCAATTTGCAGGAGCGAGCCTCTTCACAGGGAAAATAAGGGGAAAAAAGTGCACCGAACGATGCCACAGCGCCTCAAATGCTAGGCGCTGCGGTCACTGCCTCTTCCGTAAAGTTTGATGTAGGCAAACTGTTTTGATAGCAAATTACGGAGTGCTCCAAAATAACGTATGCGACCTTCAAAAATGTTCTATAATTATTGTATAGAGTAATACGGAGTGGCTCTGAATTTATATATACACACCTGAGGCATGCAATCAAATTATTGCGAGTAATACGTGCAGACCTAACACAAAGTATACACACCTTAGTAACGTACAGTCAAATTAAATGGAATCCTCCAAAATAATATAAAATGAAAGTTGAGTGCGTGCTATAGGAGAGGAAAAAATTTGCAAAAAACATTTTTGGAGTAAATATTTGAACACATTAGGAAGTGAAAGCAAGTTAACTCTTGCCGGTGCGACACCTGGTGGTGATAAACTTGGACTATTAGTTTCAAGACGTTCATACCTGCAGCAAGCTACAGCATCAGTAAAACTGGCGAAAGCGTTCAGTGAAAGTAAACGCAATTTAAGTTTTGGCTCTGTTGAACACATCCACTACCAGCTGAATTTTGCCAAGTCGTAATTTTTTCACTATATTCTTCCAGGCTGTTATATTGGGAAGTTCCCAGCCTCAAGACCCGATTTGATTTGCGTATATACACCCCGTGCCACGGCGTTAAATAGATTCTCTAATTTACTTAGCGTTTCAGGTGCATTAACATTTTAAATGTTTTTGTAATTTTTGTGTTGGAATCCTGCTCTTATGGAAAAGTTTTTCACCAGTCTACTTTGTGGTCGGTGTCTTCCTTGACCAGATATTACACGTATTGTGAGTTCCAGTTGTGCCACGAAAGAAGCTGCTGATAGATTTCGTTAGAATTAGTAGACTGAAGAGTATTACTGATGCTGAAAAAAAAACTATAATTGTGAAAGATACGGGTAACGCAATTCCTCCCGAAGTGTTACCACACGCCATCGGCCGCCATGTTTACTCTGTGAAACAATATTTGGTAGACCTATCACCTAGGAAAACTGGACCGGATTGTAGAGTGCTAGAAACAGGGACTACTTGTAACCATCGTTTTGTGGGGAAGCAATTGTTCTAAAAACCAGGACAGATCTCGAGAAAAGTTTTTGCTGCGACTAATCTGTCAAATGTACAAAAAGCAACAAGATGTCGGTTACTACGCGACATGGGTACAAATCTTGAACCTGAAAAACAACCTCAACTTACTCCCTGACACAAAATTTACAGGTGCAATGGGCTCAAGAGCACGCGAAAACAAACGTGAATGATATATTCACAGGTGAAAGTAGGGCAACTCTTGATGGGGAAAGGATGGGTTGGAAAAGGGAAAGACCGCCACTTGCTTTACGTTGGTAACAGTGAGCCGGAGGTATAACGATTCGGGCGGGAATACTTGTAAATGAAGTACTTGGACCTTTTCGTGTCCCGAATGTCGTACAAATTACTTCTGAGTCTTACTGTCGACTTCTTGAATCAACTTTGTTCCTATGGCTTGAAGACATACCAATGCAGAAGCGTCACAAATTGATGTTAAATTGCAGCACTTATACTAATTTATAAGATTAGTTTGCTTGAGTGGAGGCGTAAGTGAGCCTTGGTTTTACGGGAAATTGGGTTGCTGATTGTACTGTTACGATAATATAAAACCAAATTGAGTTTGCGATGTTCGCCAAGACACAGGCGTTTTTTTTTTTACTACAGCTCTAATGACACGTTCGTCTGATTTGTAACTGTGGGGGGACCTGATAATGGTGGTAAATTTGTTAGTTTTGTTCGGCCTGCTCTGTTTTGTTATGGGAATTCAAGTACTTGGAGAGAATTGCTCCTCAAACGTGGTTGAGATATCCGTTATAAATTAAGGACTGCTCAAGTTTGTGCACGCAGTTTTTATAAATATGTCCAAATTAGAGAAAATTTTGTAAGTAAGATGAATTAGCATTTAACTGTGCCTGTAACGTATATATATATATATATATATTTGATTGGAAGCTAAAGTCTCGCCGGGTTTTAATATTTTGGGATGTTAAAACCGGTAAGAGCTTAGTTTTTAAATTAATATATAAATAGGTATTAACGGTGTTACCTGTAACCCTTTCTGATTAAAACCTACAATAGACGTAATCAAGGAGATACGAGTCGCAATTTTTCAATTACATACATCGGAAGTACTCTTTGCCCCCGTTATGAAATCACCCCGTAGATTTTCTTGACAAAGTCCAGAAAATTCTAGGGTTTCTGATAGATTTCTAAATAGCCTGTTTCAAAGGGCACTTCTTAGGAACGTTAACAGAACCAGTCCGCGGGATCTAGAGAGCGTATTGCAACTAAGCTCCGTATTAGCTATATAAATATGTTTGTATGTCAATTAAATGTTGGAGTGAACGGGTTTTGAAACAAACGTTTCTTCATTACGCCGTCTTGAGCAAAGCAGGAAGTCATGCTTTTGCCGTAACTTTTTTGCATTTAACAATATTGAAGTGTAGATTACTTATAACGAAATTGAAATAGAGAAATCCGAGTAATTATTATAAAATTTTACAGTGATAAACGAATAAATGTAATTAAAATTTATGTATTATTATGAAAAAATTCTGAAGCTACAAATATTATTGGTTATGAAGCTTGGTGTCAGTTTGTTCATTCACATCAAATATTCGGAAATACGGAATAATTCTTGTGTGACATTCAGATTCACACAGAACAATTCGGACATAGACAATGCTAAATAATATATCAATGTTGTACCGTATCTTGAGTATTTATTGAAATATGATACATTCATATTTCATATGGAGGTAATTGCTATTTGCCAATGATTTTAGCTGAGTTTTTAACTAAAAATGGCATATGTTTAGAAAAAATCCAGTTTGACAGAGGTTAATATTTCTTGAGCTCATGCTCTCAGTATGTTTAGTATTATTATTATTATATGAAATCACTGTAAATTTTGAGCATGATATTTCTACGCAACCAATTCTGTGCGTAATGTCAATTGCAGTGGAAATGTCGAAATGCAGGAACCTTTCCTATTATTAAAGTTTCCTGTTGCTATGTTTCCAGGCAATGTTCGAGGTGTAAATAAACGAAAATGAAAAGCGGGCCAAGTGCCCGCTGCACACCCGAAGTTTGGAAACAGTGTCGCCAACTTTAAATACATTCTACCGAGTTTTGTGTTTTCCCGACAGTTTTCACTCATTTTGCAACACTGTTAACGTTGGCTTTATGTCTTTCATGAAGTTAAGCTAATTTTTCATTTTAATAATACCAGGTCAAGACGATTAAGTCAACAGTAACTAGAGAGTCGGAGTGCATTATGGAGATCAAAGTGTCATGTGACTGTTGGAAATTTATTGCTCATATTACTATAATATTAAATATTGTACTTCCCTTAAAAATAAGTGCGAATTGAATTATCTTAATACAGTAACAGTGTGAGGCCACAGAAAGAATTAAAGAATGAAGATATGCAATGCAGCATGGAGTAAACGGGTCTTGTGCTTGTAGGAAATTTGTCATTGATCTTCTAACTGCAAATTAATATCTTAACTGAGTATCAATTCTTAATTTCACCCTTCATAATCGCTATTATCATAGCACGAACCCAGACGTAGTACAAACTAGAAGGCAGGAATGTGTAACGGTAAAAATTTTCACTTATTTTCCCACACTATTAGGATACCGAAATCATACTTTCATGAAATAAAAAGGGAATTTTTCCTAATAATTGTTTTAGGGCATGAAAAATATAATATACAGCTGGTTGGAGAGAATCTATTACAGACGGTCTATTGAGTTTTCAGGAACCCTTTCATTTATCTTTGCGCAATGCAGATACTGCCAATATTTTACACTGAAATAGAATTAATTCTTAATTGTAATATTAATAACAAAAAAAACAAGAAAGCTTATTTTATTACCCAGGTAGGCATGTACTCCAGTCTTTTGGTACGGAATCTTTATTCTTGATTCACACCAATACACTATAGTGTATTTTAGCAGCGGCACTCACGATTTTTGGGCTCGACTGCTTTCAGATTGTGTGCATAGGTATTTGGAATGTCCCTACGTAAGTGTATTAAGGTATTCACCGGTATGGTTACCCTCGATAATGCACTTTGGTGCTTAGAATATATTCAAGAATTTTAATTCGGAACTTTTAAAGTATATATATATTTACAAATTTTGACTCATTTCATAGACATATCATATATGTACGTGTTGGCCTAGATATGCAATATAGACTTATATCCGCTTAGTATACTTATTTTGATAACACTATTGTTTTATTTCTGAAATACAAGCAGCTACACGTTATATACACTTACAATGGATGAAAGTTGAGCTTATTTTTTCTCTAATTTTTTTTCAAGATTTATCTACAGTAATAATTTCAAAACAAAAATCATTTTGGAAATTCAATAACGTCCGCTATAAGCCATAAATATTACATAACTAGAGCACTCTGAGAGCGCATACCTTCGCCAAGCGAGGCAACGGTAGCAAATAATTCAAATTGGCTCTGAAACCATGATTTTCTTTGTACAAACTCCAATATCTAACCATTTGTGCCTTTTGATAGTAATAACAGCTTGTGCAATTTTCTTGAAGATCCGTTCATAACTTTTTGAGTTATGCTGCTAACAAACGTTATGACAAACATGAGTCAAACATACAAACGAACAAACCGATCTGCACCA
>LQNS02278174.1:11988097-12009746 GCA_001587735.2 Parhyale hawaiensis
TCTAGCGGCAACTGCAGCTGCTGGGAATGGATGTGGGTAGCAGGATGACATTGCAGATGCTGGGAGTCGAAGTCTAGCGGCAACTGCAGCTGCTGGGAATGGAAGTGGGTAGCAGGATGGCACTGCAGATACTGGGAGTTGAAGTCTAGCGGCCACTGCAGCTGCTGGGAATGGAAGTGGGTAGCAGGATGACACTGCAGATACTGGGAATTGAAGTCTAGCGGCCACTGCAGCTGCTGGGAATGGATGTGGGTAGCAGGATGACACTGCAGATACTGGGAGTTGAAGTCTAGCGGCCACTGCAGCTGCTGGGAATGGAAGTGGGTAGCAAGATGACACTGCAGATACTGGGAATTGAAGTCTAGCGGCCACTGCAGCTGCTGGGAATGGAAGTGGGTAGCAGGATGACACTGCAGATACTGGGAATTGAAGTCTAGCGGCCACTGCAGCTGCTGGGAATGGAAGTGGGTAGCAGGATGGGACTCAAGACGCACACAGGACACTATCGCTAATACAGCTCTTGTAGCTCCATGCTTCACATCTTGCTTGTTATAATTTCAACAAGCAAATGGCTTCTATTAATCTTTAATCGTTTAATAAACTGTCGGCTCTGAATGGCTTTATGATGGATTCTTTTTAGCTGCGTTTCGGGCGTCCTGAAGTAGCCTGACTGCTCTATCTGCGTTTAATTATCCTTCCGTGGAAGCCAGGGCGCGTCGCTTTTGTAATAACTAGACTGCCCGTGACCTGTTGGGTCACTAAAAACCTATCTTAGATATTTTATTTTCTCCTACTGTATTCGCTGACTTGGAGTTAGGTTATGTCAGATTTTTTAAGAACCAAGTTACAGAAAGACGATTTTTTTCTTAAATAAAAGTGCTGCCGAGGCTTAGGTGCATGTTAATATTCCATTAATCTCTTAAAACGGTAAACCTATGTCATTCTTTAACTGCCTTAGCTGTTGATACTGGCCACGCGACTAAAATTTCAGAATTTCAATTCTTTAGTGCACTCGATGTATGGAACAATCTGTATCCAAGTTACGACGCTCCTTAAGTATTAGTCTCGCCCTGACTTCTGAACGATAATGATTTGCCGCAGGTTCCGTCGAATTGCTTGTGCTTTAATAAGTGACTGAAGTGATGATGCAGGCCACTCAAATGTGTCTCTTATACCTAATACGTGACTACGAGAACTGAGTTCGTCAGTAAGCCGCCGTGGAAGGGCCACCGAGCTCGGGTTTATCACCGTTGATACCCCAATTGATATAGTCTTATCAAATCTTCAGCGCTCGAATTTCTTAAAATCACAATGCGAAGATTGTGTGTACAGTGACATACAAGCAAGATGCAAGATAGTTTTATAATAATTAATACTGGAGTGCCTGCCTTGTCAAATTTGAGAGCCAGCAATTTGTGATAATCCTTCTTCAACGGTCATCTCAAAGTGTCATGCATAAGATGTGAGTTCTCTCTATTATACTTCAGCTGAGCAACAAATTCTTTCTTTCCCTTACATGACATGCAAAAAAAAAAAATCAGTTCATGTAAGCAAGCAGTGATGCATAAACGAATTTCATTAAATTCTGCACCGCGTATATTGCATACGGTATGAAAAACCTGCAGTGCATCGAAATTTTTGCTCTCAAGCAGAAACTGCTTCTTCAAAAGAAAAAAGTCACCTGGAAAAAATCACCGTGAAAAATCGCTTCTCTAGATCCTGTGCTTCGTTGATCATCTACTAAGTTTGTACGTAGTCTGAGAACAATAGTTTCAATGTATGGAGAATATAATAAACATCAGATTCCATGGCAGTGGTAAGAAAAGCTGCAAATATCTTCACTGTTTGGATTTCAGCGTTCGCTGGGCGAGAAGTGCATTCCAGTATATTAAAGTACGTTTGCCGTCATCTGTGCAACCTGGTCTCTTTTTTACCTATCACATTCTCAAAGAAGCGTGACAGGATGACCACAGTTTCCAACCTGGCCTAATTTTAGCTTATCTATTTCTTGAAGCGTGACAGCAAATGGGGAGATGGACAAATAAATAAACAAATAAAAAAGCAAACAGATAAAAGTTAACAAATAAACAAACAGATATATACACATCGGTCTTATTATAGAGTAAATAGATAGTAAGACTACTACGATAATATTTCTTTATAAACTTTATAAGATTGATGAACGTCATTGAGTGGGAGAACAGTGAACATTTACGCCATGATTAGACAGCAGTGGACGGACATGGAGGCCCATTGCCAGAAGCAGCCGAGGCCCAGGCTCCAGCTCACTCCGGTTTTTGTCACAATAAACAGCATTTCGGTTGGTCGGGAAACACTCGTCCACAGCTACTTCATATGACTATCCCGTGGCCCCTTCCTATATTACAAGTATTTAGTGAGTTGACTATGGCGCTGAATTTCACACTTCGACAACTTTTATTGTTCATGTGCATTTACCTTAATTGCTTGCCGTACTTTACTAAAATTGTAGTAGTTTCTGTGGCCGTTGAACTTACCCGGACATAGAGCTCCCATCCGCGTCTCTTATTTTGCAAAGGTTGTTGTCGCTGTGTATTGGCTGGGACGTTAAATTTTACGCCCCAGCTACTTTCGTTTTCCGGCTTAATGAGGCATTAAACTGCACGCCCGTGTTAATTTTGTTGTTCGTGTGTCATGCCCTCAAAACTTTAGCTTTGCGTGAGCATTGTACCGATTTACACAACAAATTTAAAATCCAGGATCCTATTCTGTTACCCACGTTTCCAAAGCATTGTAGCATTAAGGAATAACGTCATTCCTTACCTACAGTGCATGGTGTACATTATGTGTCGGGGACTAAGTTTTACAGTAGAGACTGGGGAGGGGGGCAGCATCCCCTCCTCATCGCGTGCAGCTGACAGCATGTGCCAGAGCCTCAGTCGCAGCAACTCAATATTGACTGCAGGCTACTTTTGCCCAAACTTGTTATTGCACTTCCACTTTTGGCGACGGTAGCGAAAACAACAGATCCATATGGCGTTACCCTTACATCTGACTCATGAGGTACATTTCATTCATTGATTTACGGGTGACTCAGGATGACTGCGAGACTCATTCAGAGTAAGAGCGGAACATAACATACACTGTAGCTGGGGATCCTATGGGATAAACAATGAACGACTAGGGCTACAGCCGTAACTGCCATGTGAATAGACTGTATGAAGTGCCACTTGGAATGGACAAAACTACAGGATTAGCTTCTGTAATTTAGGAAACTTGCATGGACTGTAGAACTGTCGCCTGGAAACACAGCAATAGTAGAGTAGAGGTGGCGCGGGATACATTAAGTGGTCTATGGTGATACCTTTTACATGAGATTTAGATACTGTAATATATTATCGGTGAATGGAATAATTTGCATGAATATTGGTAGAAAGTGTCGCTTGGAAAAAAAAACTAAAATTGAGGATTTATAATCGCTATGAATAAAGTGCAAGAAACATGAAAGTATAATGCAGAATGAATTGTAATATGAAATAAATTAATTTAATTATCTGGAGTATGGGAGCAAATATCTTCTAGAATACATTGTATAAGGATTTCGGAGGCCACAGGCAAAGAATATGAGAATAAGGGCCGTACAGAATGTACACTGAATTAGGGAATCCATAGCCACATCGAATAAACTGCAGTGAATATGGCAGTAAGTGTCGCATGGAATACACTGTATTAGGGCACCCAAATCTCCATCGAACAAACTGCAAGGAATATGGACGTAAGTGTCACAGAGAATAAACTACAACATGGCCGAGTCACATAGATGGCAAGTTTTGCCCGCGTTCAATCTAAACTAAAGCAATTGAGGTCGTAGCCACAGTGCACACATCGGCGCAGTCCGTCAGAGTTACGCAGTAACTGTGACTTTGTTTAACGCGTGACGTCATCAAGACATGTAAAGGTATATTTCATAGGAATTTTGCTGAGCGTTTAGGTGCAGACTCTGTAGCAGTAAGCAGAGTCTGCAGCAGCGCGCACATTCTGTGGCGGTGTGCTGAGTCTTCACTGCTGAGCAGAGTCTGTAGCAGCTTGTTAAGTCTGCGATGGTAGTGTGCGGCGTCTACACTGGTCTGTGTTGGTATGAAGGGTGTCTACACATTAATTGGCAGATTCTTCAGTAATCTGTTCGCAGCTGCCAGCACAATGCAGCGAACAGCTCTGCAGATGTATTGCAGCGTGTATTCTGTGCTGTTGTATATATATATATATATATATCTGCAATATATTCGGAGAACTTTCCTTTGGTGCATAGACTATGTAACTTTACCCGGATTTTACAGTGGTGTGCAGAGCACTCAATGTCTCCAGAAATTCAAGCGGTGTACAGAATATAAAAATATTATATATATAGCTTATCCAGCAGTGTACAAAGTACGTAATATTTACAGACTCTACTACAGCGGTGTACAGAGTATGTGATTTCATATAGCTTCTGTAACGTCATATATTTTAGTATGTAGTGTCTCTAGACGCCGGTGTATAGGTATGTGCGGAATTAGGAGTGGCGTGCAGCAGTAACATGACTCAGAATCAGCAAGGGTATGCAGAGTCTGTAATATTGGACAGAATCAACAGTGATGTACAGGCACTGTAATGTAATTTATGTACAAAAGCACAACGGTGCACAGAGTCTGTACTATTGCTCAGAATCAGCAGTGGCATGCAGAGTCTGTAATATTGCCCAGAATCAGCAGTAGCGTGCAGAGTCTGTAATATTGCACTGAATCAGCAGTTTCACCCAGAGTCTGTTATATTGCATAGAATCAGCAGTGGCGTTCAGAGTGTGTAATATTGCACGGAATCAGCAGTGGCGTGCTGAGTCTGTAATATTGCACAAAATCAGCAGTGTCATGCAGAGTTTGTAAGATTGCACAGAATCAGTAGTGGCATGCTGAGTCTGTAATATTGCACAGAATCAGTAGTGGCGTGCAAATTCTGTAATATTGCACGGAATCAACAGTGACGTGCATAGCCTGTAATATTGCACAGAATCAGCTGTGGCGTTCAGAGTCTGTAATATTGCACGGAATCAGCAGTGGCGTGCTGAGTCTGTAATATTGCACAAAATCAGCAGTGGCGTGCAGAGTTTGCAATATTGCACAGAATCAGTAGTGGCGTGCTGAGTCTGTAATATTGCACAGAATCAGAAATGGCGTGCAGATTCTGTAATATTGCACAGAATCAACAGTGATGTGCAGAGTCTGTAATATTGCACAGAATAAGCAGTGGCATGCAAAATTTGTAATATTGTTGAAATCTCCAGTGGCTTCCTGAGTCTGCAATATTGCACAGAATCAGCAGTGGCGTGCAGAGTCTGTAATACTGCACAGAATCAGCAGTGGCGTGCAGACAGCTGCCACTACAGCGTCCAGTCTGCTAACTCAGCAGTGACGAGCTGCCAGGAGGCCGGCAGAGACAGCATGCAAATTGCCGCTGACAGCAGGACGGGCGGACGAGCGTTGACGTCAGGAACTGGATTCGCTGGACCGTTAGGTCCAGAGACCTCTTTACTGGCCTGCGCGCTGGCCAAGAGAGCTCAGAAATGATAAAAAAAAGTACAGGTTTATTTTATCATTTGAAAAAAAGAGAAAAATTTAGATATTGAGAGAATAGTTCCAAGTATTACGTAGAATACTTACAAGTATTAAGTAGAATACCTGCAAGTATTACGTAGAATAATATGAATTGGAACTAGAAAACAGCTGCTACTGTTTTCCTGGTAGTATAGTTGAGATCACAAGACAGTATTTACGAAACTTGCTTCAATTTAATTTCTCAATAATATAAAGAATATGAGGCTGTCTCCAAAACCGACTTAAAGGTATTAAATTTAGTACTTTTTTTATTTATATTTTTGTAGAAAAATTATAAGTTTTATTGAGCGAGGACATCTACAAAATATCGAGTTAAGCGTTACAGAATATTTTTTTTTCTTTTGTTTTGTTTTACGTATCACAATACTAGTATTCGGAGACCCTGTCTAGAAATATCGAGTAAAGTTTTCTAGAGAAGCACAGCCACTAAGCAGTTTACCTGAGAATGCCCTGATTCTAGTCTTAGCGTCTATCTCTGCTGAGCGTAAATGAAGTGATTCTTGAAACCTTTGTCTTAGTAGACAAATAACAGTGCATTTTCATGATCAATGCGATGTATATTTTTCAGGCCGGAAAAGTATTTCAGTATCTTAAGAAGCGCGAGATTTTATACCAACACGCATTCAGTGAGAGCTATTAATGATGTGAAGAAATTTCTTATAATCACTACTTCAAATTTGTCCCATTTATCTCCAATCACTTTAATCTGTTGTGCTGATCATCTCACTGATATTACACACGCTGCAGGACGACTTCACCTAAGCAAGAATGATATAAATATTTCCATGTATGTACGTAATTACGGGAAATGCCAAGCTTTGCTCATTTTTTCCAATCCAGTTGCATACTCTAAGAACAATTTAGCAAACCTGAGATATAATTATAAATTTTCCTGCCGCTATTGCGAAATTAATTAAAACTTCCTGCCGCTATTGCGAAATAAATCTAACTGAGACTGAGGTCCATGAATCATCAGATTATATTTCTACTTCCCTCGCTGTATTTAATAAATTGATACCTGAACGTGAATCGTGATATATATCAAGTCTCAGAATCTGTTGAAAAAATGTCTACCTCAACATCAGACGCATAAGGTCTGATAGCTTTCAAACTCAACTGAAGCGTGTTTTAAGAATATATGTATTGATATGTAGCTTCTTGTTCTAATAGACTCATAACTAATATTTGACAAAATATTGTACAAAATTAGTTGTAAAGTGACGTTGCCAAATTAGTGGTAAAATAATTTTAACGACTCCCGGTAAACAGTACATTACGATAAGATTCACCAATCGTTGAAAATTTATTTCCAGTTCACAATATTTCACCCAGTACTCTAATATCAATAAATTCTCACAAATGCACCCCTCTGTTTCCAGTAAAAACTCCGGTAACTACCAAGCAGTTCATGTGCTACGTTACCCCGGCTGCCCAATACTTGCTGAGACTGTTGGCCCGCCCCAAGAGATCCTTGTATATAGCTCCATAAAGGCTCGTTAGGAAGTTAGTCAACACTTAACAGAACAGGAGTTCGCTGGCGCAGAAGAGGTAAATGACTTTACTTGAGCACTACACTCGCTGCTTGCACCACCATTGCTTCAGTTTCTGCTACAAAAGGCTTATTAAATTAGGCTCCTTCGTTGTAACAAGCGGCGCAATAGCCGAGGCTGGCACGCGCTTTAGACATGACGTAAACAGGAGTCAGCTGGTGTCTCATGGCTGTACTTGAGACATACGTAAGGCTGGGGCTGAGTTTCTTACGCGAGAGCCCCCATAGGAAAGGGCAAGTCTGAGTCTAGCCTAATTGGGAAAAGTAGTCTCGCTCAAGTTTCTAGCATAAGTTAGCTAAAGAGACTATATACAGTCTCCAATTGACTAGTTTTCGGCAAGGAAGTTTTGATTTAAAGCCATGGGAGCCACGCTGGAATACGAATGGTGCTAAGCAGACCCTGCTCCTGGACACGGTATCAGGACTCTCTTCTATTTTGTAAAGGGTTTATGGGATCCGTCACGCGGAGTGTCATTTTTTGAGATAAAAAACATGGCCACACATGTTGTAAAAGTGGAAATGGTTGGTAAATTCAAGAGTTAGACTTAAGCTTGAGTACGAAAATTATGAGATAGATGAATTTAACTGAGTGACAAGCGCTACAAAGCTTAAGGTACAAAACTGTTTTAAGCGATGTCTGTAGTTGAAGTTTTCCTTTAGTGTCCTCAGCAGTAGCATAAGATCAACCGCAAGTTATAAATATATATTATGATAGTATAAAACTCACTAATTCAATGTTCCTTAAACGATGAACTGAAGTTAAAGGTGAATCTTCTAAGCTTTATCTGTGAACTACGCTAGAATGGTTAAGAAATCACGAGATAAATGAAATTGATATTTATATTTTATTGTTATAGACTTTGAAGCAAAGTTATTATTTCGTTTACTTTGATAGAAGCTGTAGGCATATTCTTATTTCGATCAACGAGTAAAAAAGCTAAGTTCATGAAGGACTATTACATCCTGGAGCACAAAACCTTCTAATAAAAACTACTTTACGCATCGCAGCCAATTTTCATTTCAGAACATTTAATACTGGCTCTACATGAACACTTTTACGAGGAGAAACAACTTTGAAACCCTTCAGATCGAGGGCGCTTCTTTTGGCAAACATTTTCAGTCTTGGCAACATTGCATGGGCTAACATGCAAGGCTTATAATGAAGGAGAACACGAGAAAAGTTTGCAACACTTTCCTCTGGCGTCCCTCTTCTAATTAAATTGCTTCGGAACTTTCTAGCCGCGTCTCGCCAACGCAATTTAGCCCTTGATTTCCAGAAAATTCATCTGCTGCAGAGATAACAGCTCGGAAATACTAATGGAAAATTTCCACGGCAGTCTAAGGTTTCTATTTACAAGGTTGTAGGCACTCTCTCGGCAGATTTTATTTTGAGAATGGCACGTATCCAATATACTCCAGGCAGTTTCTCAATGACTTGACACGCCATTATTAAATTTTCCAGTCAGTCTAAAGTTTTCATTTAAATATTTGTATACTCTATATGAATAGAATTGCATGTAGCATATGCAATAAGCAGTTTCTCCATCCAAGCTTAGACACACGATTATTACATTCTACAGAAACTCTTACAGTTTTTTTCGTAAGTTTGAAGGTGCCTCTAGCAGGGTTCTATTTGGAGAATGATACTTATCCAAGATACTGTGGGTGATTTGTCACAGGTTGCGCGTTATTGTTTAGACGAACTAATTTTAGCTTACCTACTAGTTTACATAGGATTACTATTTACAAACGTTGAAGTTTATGCTTAAGGGTTCTATATATTGGCTGGCTCGCACCCAGCATGAAGTATGCGATACACCAAAGTAAAATTTGCAGGACAGTCTAAAGATGTTGCAAGAGCTGGGCGCTTCCGGCCTCATGTAGCCCCTTGAGAAGAATCAAAAGGACGGAAGTTTTGTGGTGTCCAGTCGCCTTACTATCGTTTCTAAGTCACATTAGGAAGCGAGCTTTCTTTCCTATCATTTATAACTTGAAAGCCGTGCAGAAATATAGAGTTAAAAATTAGAACACTCCGAGAGCGCATACTTCCGCCAAGCAAAGCAACGGCGAATTCAAATTAGTTCTGAAACTATGATTTGCTTTGCATCAGCATCACAATCTAATCACTTGTGCCTTTTAACACTAAAAAGAGCTCCCGTTCCCCCCCCCCCCCCAGGGGGCATAGGATGGACCCTAGGCCATAGGGTTAGGTTCGCATATTTTATGCTAGCCTAAATGGCCCGGCAACCCCAGAGGGTTCGCGTAGGTTACCTTAGCCATTAGCTAGGCCTTCGGGACGTCTGTCTTTCGTTTCCTTTTTGCTTCCCTCCCGATTTCATACTCCTGGCTGTTCATGCTTTATTCTGTTCTTCCTCTAATTTCCCGACTTGCTGTTCCCATGCGCTTTGATCCTGTGTGAGAACACCTTCGTGCATGGGTTCCCCTTTTCTATCGACGTACTATATGTCCCTTGCTCTTTCCTCTGTGATATCGTCCCGATCGGAAACGGAGGCTTAAACTTTCTGACTATAACTAACTATTCTTTAATTTTCATGAAGATTCATTATTAACTTTTCGAGTTACCAATAAAATAACTTTTATTAAGGATACAATAGGTTCACAGATACGGTAACAAGTTCAAACTAACTAATTTTACAATATTGATGAAGTCCAGTCTCATAAATAGGTGGTCAAAAACAGGCAAAAATGAATGGATACCCTCAGCCTACGCCTACAAAAATGATTGGCTTTCAATGTGGCTCTTTCTCACTCAAACATTTTGACAATTATTAGTCAAACACACCATCAAGCCAACCGATCATCACCAAAATATAATCATTTACGTTTTTCAAAATTTACAACAGGTTCTGTACATTTCATGAAGATCTGTTCATAACTTTTTGAGTTTTTTGCTAACTACCTTATAATCAAACGTAAAGACAAACAGATCATCAGAAAATTTGATCATTTACTCTTCGTAATATACCTAAGAGCTCGTGTATATTTCACAAAAATTCCTTAATAACTCTTTAGTTATGGCTCTAACAAACAAAAAAAAAAAAAAAAAAACACACAAACAAACGGTAGATCGGATCTTCACCAAAAGTTCATACTCCTAACATGCAAAACAATCCCTGTCAATTTCATAAATATCCGTTCATAACTTTTTGAGTTCTCCTGGTGACAGACAAACGGACTGACAAAGAGACAAACAGACAAAGACAATGAAAACATAACCTCCTTGGTGGAGGTAATGGGCACATGTCCAATACATTGTACTTAGAGCAGTGATCCCCAAACTTCAGTTTGCTGCGGAGCCCCAGTGAAAACGGCTTTAAACGCTTTGACGCCTGACGTTAATATTGCATTAATTTCGTAAATTATATACTGAATGAATACACCATATTTCTGTTGATGTTAATTGCGTCAAGAGTAATATTATTTAATTTACACAATATAATCATAGCACAATAAAACAAGTTAAGCGTATAATTCCACGCGTGATATCACTGCTGATCACATGCAGTAATTCTGGACGTATAACTCTCATGAATCTATTTTAGACTTGCCTAAAATAACTGTTTACATAGATTTAAATTAATGTTATTCTGCAATCATCGTTATTTAAGAAATCTAATGCATTCTATGATGGATAAAAAGACATTAAGTGGTAACTTTATCATTAGTAAACTTTCTAAATAAAAAAGGATGTAACAGGGATGTCATAGTTCAATGAAACTTATATTTTTCCTCAAATATATTCCAATAAATTAATCCGTATCATCACTGCGATATCAGCAATTAAATATTGTTATAGAAGCTTCAAGCGTCATGAACCAGTCGGGGGTCCGTGCGTGAACCACAAGGGGTCCTTAGGTTCATATGCCCCTATGAGAAACACTGATCTTAGAGAACTAATGGCCTCATACCCTGCGAGTGCTAGATAGATAATCGAAAACCAGTTTCTAGTTGATCATTGGAAAGATCAAGTTCTGACAAAATGAGCCCACTATAGCACAAACCCGTCGCATGATCGCTCGTTTGTAAACAGAGTAGTCAACGTCAGGTAGAGAGACAAGCTGCAGCAAACGTTAGTTAAGTTCGTATCAACTTTGATTCCCCGCGAAGGAGATCTGGAGAGCTCCGTGTCTACGCCTTGGGTCCTCTTCGCTCGTCGGGCGCTATGGCTTCGTAACTAGTGTCGGCCACCGGGCGAGCCAAACGGGGGTTCACCCAACGCCACCTAAGCATGTTTTCTAGGTGGCCTTGGCTGAACCCCGCAACACTAATACCTCGCTCCAGCGATCCCATGAATTACAGCAAAAAAGAAAATGTTATCGAAAAGTTGAATTTTTATGCTAGCGAGTCGAAATATTTAAATTTGTTTTCGTTCAAAAGTTGTACCGTTAGAATGCTACTACGCAGTTGTCCATAAATATTCACAAATTGCACATTTCACGTAGTCATCATTGTTTACAGTGAGCCCCAATGTGCTAGTCAAAATATATTAGAAAGCTCAAATGAAAATGATGAAATTGAAAATAAAGCTTACCATTATAGTTGCATAATATTATGTTAGTTCAAGTCTCCCTCGCTACTGTAACGGTCTTTCAAGAAAAGGAAAGTAAGGACGAAGCACTGTGTGTTAAGAAAAACGTTAAACCCTTGAATGGAGGTGTTTTTGTGATATTATACAAATTAATTCAGTGCATATATTCCCAATAAATATTGGAACCAAACGACACCAGTAAGTTCCTACGTCAGAAGTTGCTGATATTTTTACCTAAGAATTTAAATGCTCACAAAAATGATCGATTTTTCTAAAGAACTATCTACTTAATTATAGCTTCCACATTCCTACTGTCGCATTCCAAGCAAATTTTTGAAAAAAAAAAAATCGCTATGAGAAAAATTTCACTTGTCTAACAACGGAACATATTAGTCACTCAAAGCTTCCTAATTACTAATTCTTTAAATCTTTTTACACTGTTCTGAGTTTGAACTTACCTCTTATGGAAATTTAAAGTAGATGTCGCTCAAAGGCTTTAAATGAGAAAAAGTTAAATAAAAAAATTAAGGGCATAAAGTTGTGCCTAAAATTTCGAAAGTGAAAATTGGCGGTTGTTCGGAAACGCTCTTTGTTGTACTATTATTATTGTGTAGCCTATATAGGTACCTCGTTTTTAATAAAATGTTTAGGTAGGTTGAAAACTGTTTTTTTCTTGCTTTTTATTCTGAATATAAAGGCCTGCAATATATATTACTTTTTTTGGCAGCGCCTTGGGATGGTAATTCAGGGCAGGAATGCTCTATCTCCGATGGGTACCATGAGTAGGGTGAAGTCCTCTTCGTTTAGGTTACTGATTTGTTTTCGTGGTCGGGCGCGTCCGCGCGAGACGCACTCTAATAGCCCCAATGGTTGTATGGCAGAAAGAATGAACTTTCGGGAATGTTGGGTGCCGAACTCGTCAGTTCAGTTGATGTTTCTTGTCCTGGTCTGTTTCGGTTTGGAATTGATTTCCGGCATCGGCTTTCGGTCGTGTTGGCCTGCAGGCGTCTAAGTCAGCTGTTCATGGCTTTTTGTTGGCCTGCACTCGACAGTTAGTAAACTGATATGATATACATTGGATGCAGGCCATAACATATATTAAAGCAATAGAAGATGTACTGTATCCGTATGTTTTTGCTGCGTTGTAAGTTAACATAGATATGTAAAATTTCAAATTTAAGCTGAAGTTCGGCATTGAAATGACATAGAAGACACATGGAGTCCATAAACACCACTTCTATTGGCATATGATGATGTCATTTATAAAATATAAAGGCATATTGATGACTGAAGATGCATATTTCAAGTAAACAAACGGCTATGGTATGCGTATGCACAAGCATCGACTTCATTTAAATTTAAAGTGGTAAATTAGAAATCTTATCTTTTATTCAGGATGCATATTATTGCAGTAGAGCCCATACGGCGACCACAAGCTCCCACTTCATTACCATTTAGTCTGGGAAAGTGTCGCTGAGAGCTCTTGGAACCCTGGGAAAATTCCCATGCCTCGGCCTGGTGGTCAACTCGGAAACAGCTGACGTCGGCTTATTTTTTCTACATTCGGCAAGGGAGGCCGGTTCGCTGATGTCCATTACAGGAGGACTGTGCTGGAGCATGAAGCTTTATGGGTCGTAATACTTTTACTCGGCACTGCTACACAAGAAGAGGATCATAAAGCCCTGGGAATGGGCCCTGGCGAGTTAGCATAATCTCGAAACGAGTCGGACGGACGCAATTGAAACTGCGGCGATAGCGTGGTGGGTGCGAAGTGTTGTGTCCGTGCTGTACCGGCGGTGGACGCTGAACATATGATGCATGAAGGGGTGTAGGTCATGTACTGGTGTAAGTCATGTGGACGCCAGAGTGACACATGCAGAAACTGGTTCAATAATTATTGTAATTGATTTTAAAATTTATGTATTGCGCAAAAACTGGTAAGTCAAGGAGAGACTGGTGTAGCCACGTAGAAATTAATGCAACTCTTGTAGAAACTGTCACAATACGAAATGAACAAACTGGTCATCTGTATAGTAGAAACTGCTTAAAGTTGATTAAAGTGGAAGTTAATGCAACTTATGAAAAGTTAACTTGAAAATTAATGTAAATGCTAATGCTCTGTATAGAAACTGGTACAAACCATGTGGAAGCTAGGGTAATATACAACATAGAGAAGGCAGCAGTGTAATTCATGTAGAAACTGGGGCAATTGTTGATGTAAAGATAGTATTTTGCGTACAGTTCACGTAGACAATGGCGTAATGGATTGATATTTTGGCTTGGAATGGGTTATCATTCATGAAAAAACTGCATGGTCACGCTGAAGCTGATGTTGCCCACAGAGAAACTGGCGTGATTCGAAAAGAAACTGATGGGATTATGCAGAAACCAGTCTACTTAGTGCAAAAAAAAAAGAAACTCTAGTACAAAGCATGCTCTCTGTTGTAATGCATAGACTAGCAGGTGCAATGAATTAACTGATGTAAGTGATGAAACTATGTAATTTGTGTAATTCATGTAGATACTGTTGCCCTATCGGCTAAAGCTACATTAATTTACGCATAAACAAGTGCGTATATGTAGATAGGCATGACTCACATACGACGTAGGGTAATTTAAGCAGAAATTGGTGCTATATTCAAAACACAAAGGGTATTTTTTCCTAAAAACTAGTGTAAAAAATGATGCAGAAACTCCTACAATTCATTCAGAAACTAGTATGATTCATTTAAAAATTGCTGTAATACACTGTGATATACAGTGCCTAGACATAAGTATTTGCGCAACTCTATTTTTTATGTATTATAAAAAAGTAGGGACTGCTTTAGAATAATTAATGCAGGAAGTTTATGTAACATATATATAATAGAATGTTTCAGCAGAACAGTCAAATGTGCACTTATAACAAGAAAATTTAACACAAGCAAAAGTAATGAGGAACAAAAGCATTTTACGAAAGAAAATTATGACATTAGTACTTGGCGGCGTGACCTTTATTGGAATAGCAGCATGGGGACGATTGTTATAGCTGGAAATTAACTTTTTACATTCACTCGATGGTATTTTTTTCCGTTCTTCCATGCAGATAACCTTTAATTCAGAAAGGTTATTGGGACACCGTTTGTAGACACCAGATTTAAAAAAACGCCACAAATTTCCTATTGGATTAAGGTCCGGTGATTGGCTAGGCAATGGAAGAACATATATTTTCTTCTTTTGAAACCATTCTTTCGTTAAATTCGCAGTATGCTTGGGGTCGTTATCTTGTTGGAAGTTCCACCTGCGCCGTCCGTAGATTTTTTTGGCACTTTTAAGCATCTTCTTCTCTATTATCTTCCTGTACATGATACTATTCATCTTGCCATCAATGATATGAAGATGCCCAACACCATGGGCAGTAACGCAACCCCACACCATGATGCTGCCCCTTCCATGCTTCACGGTCGGGATGGTGTTCTTGGGGTCATAGGCAGTACCACGTTTCCTCCATACATGCCGTGCTTCGTTTCGGCCAAAAAGTTCTATTTTAGTTTCGCCAGACCACATAACCCCGTCCCAAAACTCATTTCCTTTGCCCAGGTGGTCTTTGGCAAATGTTAAGCTGCTCTTGACATGTTTTGCTGTAAGAAGAGGAGTTTTGCGAGGAGTGTAAGAATGAATGCCAGTACAGTTCAATTCCCTAACAATAGTTTTCTTGCTGACATGCAGCCCCTGAGACACCAGTTCACTCTGAAAGTCAGCACGAGTTGTCATGGGTCATTAGTCACCTCACGTAGCATGTAGCGCCGAGGACGACCCATGATCTTACGCGGAGCTCCAGCTCTTGGCTGGTTGGAGACCGCCCCAGTCACTTGATGCTTGCGGACTATTGCTCCAACCGTTGAAAAAGGAACATTGGCACGTTCTGTTATTACTCTATAAGTTAATCCCTCACTACGAAGTTGAATAATCCGTTTACGAGTAGCTTCAGGGATTTCTTTAACTTTGGGCTTTGTAGTGAGAGTGTGCCCGACTTCAGCGAGGTCTAGAGAGGTAATGATTGCACTGGCTATGGTTTGTTTACATTGCATTTGTTTCGAGACGTTTCGTGAACATTCTAGAATAATTCCCAATCTAATTTATTCAAATTATACTATTAAGTATCAAAGATTCAACTTCATATTTATTTTGGTCAAATACTTTTGTCCCTCATTACTTTTACTCGTGTTAAATTTTCTTGTTATCAGTGCAAATTTGACTGTTCTGTTTAAATATTCTATTATATATATATGTTATATAAACTTCCTGTATTAATTATCCTTAGGTAGTCCCTAATATTTTTAAAAATACATAAAAAATAGAGTTGTACAAATATTTATGTCTAGGCACTGTCGGTATGTCGAGTTTGCCTGTTTATTGTTTGTTTGTCTGCAACTTAAGCTAAAAATTTATTAACGTTTTTTTGTTTTAAATTTGCAAACCTTGTTAGAAATATGGAAAGATACGAAGGACAAAATTTTGGTGATAATCAGTTCGTCCGTTAGTGTGTTTGACGAATGTTTGTTATAATGTTTATCAGAACATGACTAAAAAAAATCATGGTCGGATCTTAAAAAAAATACAGAAACTGTCATTACTGTCAAGAGGCACAAATGACAAAATTTTAGTGACCATCAACAAGGAAATTCTGAAGTTTCAGGACCGACTTTAATTTTTCGTTAACATTGCCTTGCTTGGCGGAGGTATGAGCTCTCAGAGTGCTCTAGTTAGAGTTGAAATTGGTGTGATTTACTCAAATTTCATGTAAATGCAGCAATTAATATGTAGATATGATTTAAACAGAAACAGTTATACTTTATACGAAACTAGGGCTCTTCATAGAGTTATTGGTGCAATTCATGCTCCAAAATGTGTAAATCATGCAGACACGGGTGTAAGACATGTAAAAACTTCTACAATTCAGGTGCTTTTCCCTCGTGTCTTGTACGGCCTCCCAAAGGTACACAAAGCAGGTGCCCCTTTATGACCAATTTTAGCAGCATATAAAACACCATCCTACCCTATTGAAAAATTTCTCGTGCCATTACTTGAACCTTTAACAACCAATCAGAACACACTTTCGCGACCGTATCAAAAATCTCCAATTGCCTCCCAGTGCTTACTTAACCAGCTATGACATCACCTCCCTTTTCACCAACATCCCCGTAGACGAAACTATAGAGATTATCTGCAACAAAGTTTTTGATAATAGTCTTGCCATCAAAGATTCCTTCTTCATGTTTAATAGAGTGTACAAGCAAATAGAGGGAGTTTCCATGGGCTCCCCATTTAGTCCATCGCTAGCAAGTATCTTTCTCTGCCTTCATGAAACTCTTTGACTTAACGACTGTCCAAATGACTTCAAACCGATACACTAATCGCTATGTAGATGACACCTTCCTCATATTCAACAATCGAACGGATTCTGCTTGATTTATTTCTGCATTATTTGAAAAGCAAACATCCAATAATCAAGTTCACTGCCGAAAACCAATCAAATATTTCTTTAGCCTTCCTAGCTGTTCTAGTAAGTAACCAAGGCTCCATATTGACCACTGAACAAGTTTTTCAGTGACTGCTATGATCAATTTAAAATCAATGCAATAAAAACCTTACTATTTCGAGCATACCATTTGCCTTTCTCCTGCCTTGCATTTTCAAACGAAGTTGACTTTCTCTGAACAATCTTCAAAAAATAGCTGCTATCCGCACAGCCTCCTGGACCACTACTGCAAATTATTCCTAGACAAACTCTTCGATCCCGGCATTAACATACCCTCGGTCCGTAAATTGGAGTTCTTTCACTCGCTGCCGTACTACAACGAAACCTCCGCTAGTGCTGTAAACTCTTGGAAAGCGTTTCTCTCTGAAGCCTACCCACATATAAACTTCAAATTTTCTAATAAAAACACATTTACCCTAGGGTCTTACTTCAAATTTGAAGACAAACCCTCCACACCACTTTTCTCCAGTATTATCTACCGATACCAATGCCAGGCCTGCAGTGCCTCTGACATCGGTAGCACTGGACAACACTTCAAAGCCCGCATGCACCAACATTTAGGTGTATCCAGTCGAACCGGTTTACCACTCGCAAAGCCTCACATTCAGCTCTCCACCTTCATGCTGGGCAAAACAACCATCCCATAAGCAAATATAACTTTTCCTTCATAGACTTTTCTAACCCAATCGAGGTCACAACATTTGAATTACTCCACATCCACAGAACAAGACCTAGCCTGAACATTATGACCTCAGCTGTACCGCTTCGCATTGTTCACAATTAGCTTCTCATGCACTAACTGTACAAGCACCTATGTCCAGCCCCTCCAGGGGGCTTTGTTCATTCACGTTTTAGACTCCCTTCTGATAGGACATCCGCCCTTGCTCCTCTCCCCTCCATAATTGTAATAAATAAAGAAAAGTACTCCTCTCTTATTCGTAGCTGATATGTTAATTTTCATGTCTCTGATTACCGAAAAGTTAGCTCTTATTCAAGATAGTCGACATGTCAATTAGGAATTGTTTGTCTATGTTTAATATTTTAATTATCCTACAATCTATAAATATAATATATATATATATTAAACTCTAATCTCTGTACCTATTTGTTCAGTTTTTATTTCTTTGCTATTTTGTAGCCATGAACTTGCACTCTACAGGACGTTACTGGTTAAGTATTAGATGGGGGAGGGGGAAATAAGTACAACTAAGGTGTCATCGCGTTACATCGCCGCAGCACCATTGCGTACCTTGTGAACTTGATTTATTTTGGGGCTTGTTGATTTTGAGGACGTCTTGTTTTAGGTCCTATTCAATTTCTGAACTTTTAGGACTTCGTGGTTTTTCGTAAACTTTGTGGATGGGATTGGATTGGATGTTAAAATGCATTCATATTCTTATTTGAAAAACTAAGTAATCCAAAAGATCACAAGTTCATATACTGAAGCTGATGGAATCTTCTTTTAACAAGTGCAACACCCATTGAAACTAATGTAATTGATACAGAAACTGATATAATTTATGTGGAAGTTGATACAGTTCATACTGAAACATAAGTAACTTTATAAATTAGGGCGTGCTTGACTCATTTAACGCGTATGAAAAGTTACATAGTTCACACAGAAACTGTTGTACGTCGTTTTGTAATTTTCTTACTTATGTATATGTAGCACAATTTATGCAAATATTAGCGAAAACTCATTAATCCTCTTGTTCAAGTGAAAAAAAAGAATGCCTGAATGCCAGTTTTGCTGCTTTAACGTTGAGTGCTGCACAGTAGTGCTGAGAGTCACAAGAACGATCCCCAGGCCAGGCGCAGTCTTTCTCTAGGGCGCTTGGAGAGCTGAATCAGGATATTGCTTGGTGCGCTTAGCTATCGTCGGGCTACCTACCTTAGGGTAGTAGGTGGCGGGTCGTTGAACCTTCCGTTTCGGCGCCATTGTTCTTAGCAACCCGTCTTCGGCTGTAGCTGTGCTTACCCCTCTGGTGCCAGTTGGCCTATGTCTGCCGCACGAATCAATGCTTGTGGGTACAGTCGAAGTTGACTTTACCTTTACTTTATGGCTACAGAGTTAGTCTAGTTTGTCGTGCATTGCCATGGGAAGAAATATTAATGATTTTTATTTAATGATGTGCATCCTGCAACAGTTCCTCGAACAGATGAAAAAATATCCTTTACTTTGATCGCTTAAGAAGCTTTCAGTGAACCCTTCAATCACAAGTATAATCTTATCAGCGGTTTATATCTCGGCGATAATAACAGTTAAAAATATCCGAGGACTGAGAAATAAATCAGCCTTTCATTTAAGAGGCTTTTGGAAATGGAATGATTTTGAGTTCTAGTGCAAGACATATACGGCGTCTGTGTAAGAGGCTCTCGTTTTCTGACGACATGATTGTGAAGTTCGTCGCTGTTCTTCAGAAAATTAGAGCTGTCTTCCTTTTTGAAGATTCGAAGATCGGTTACGAAGGCTTTGCCGCGACCTTAATCAAACTTATAACTTATAATGCCTGAAAACAAGCTAGTCAAAAGCACGAGTTTCCCGAACTCCGTCTCTGAATGCCTGGCTTCATCCATTTTAGTAGCACAAAAGTGAAAAGAATTTTGAATTACATTTCTCTCCAAGTTTAGAAGATAGATCGAAATTTAACTAATGCGGCACTTGCTAAGCAAGCTTTACTGACAGCCATCATTTTACTCTCTTGTTTCAAAGCTCGTTCTTTTGACTAGCTTGTGTAACGGCCTGTAGACCTGTTCTATCAAGCACAGTCTATAAAGCCTAAAGCTAACAAGGTCTTAAGTATCTTCATTAAAAGCGAATTTTCTAAAGACTCTGAAGTCCACCTGGAGTGAAAAAAGTTAAGCTTTAAAGCCTGATGTTTTAACATGCAAGTTAAGCTTAAGCAAGTGAAGATCATTGAAGTCAATATTTAAGAATACAGTAAAACTTCTCATACCGAGACTCCTAAAACAGAGGAAACTCTTGAAAATGAGACAAGATGCCTGTCGACATTTTAGGAGTTCTATTGTATCATTCATTGACGGATTTCGATCGCTTTGGGCGGTTCGACAGTGATATAACGTCAATTTTCACTTTACTTTCTGTTAACAAGAGAAAACTGCATGCATCGACTTACTGGAGGTAACTGACGGCATCCTGTTTTCTGATATTTGGGATGAAATCGAAGATCAAGTATACAGCAGGTCCATTTGAAACTTGCAGATACACTGGAAGCATTGATTTCAGTAGGTTCTTCGAGTTCTTCGTAGACGCGACGATACCGAAGCTACGATGATACTGATTGTCAAGCATTTTCCACGTACAGGGAAGAAGACTACAACCAAAGCTCCACTCCCCTGTCTTCTGAAAATTCGGGGTTAGTATGGCTCTGTTAAGTGAAGAACGTTCCAGGGGTATCCACTCTACGATCATCACTATTGTAGTCACGACCATTAGCAAGGAAGAGTTGGCAGTGCAATATTTTCACCACCGTCATTTATTATGGCCGACCGCGTTAGCCAAGTCAATATTTTCCAAAATTACTACACTCTAAAAGAATTCTGAGCCGCCCAGAAGCTAAAGTGGTAAATCTGCCTTTGAGGTAACCAGAAATTTGTTAGGGAAGTGTACCACCTATCTCAGGTAATTATTTTCCCTTTTACTCCACTCTTTTTCGCTATTTGCGATGTTTGCTCCATAAAACTAATTATTTTTAGTCTACTATGGAAGGCAACAGTACACCAGTAATCACTTTTATATCCAATTCTGTTTGTCTCGCTCACAGAAGTGCAGCATCCAACTAATTTTTGCCTGGTTTACTAAGGTACACCACAGCCATGGCCGCTTCCTTTTCTGAAGCAAATAATGGGCTCTCTTTGGAGCCTTTCTTTCTCCCCGTATATCAACACGGAGGCTCGAAACAACAATTCTTCCGTCGCCATTAACAATCCTGCCGAATGTAAATCATTATCGGTAATGAGGCAACACAAGAGGTGAGCTTACAGGTCTCTTTTCTTCTCTTAACTGAGGTGAGGGGGTAGGGGTCTTAGTTCTTGGTGATGTTTCCATTGAGGCTTGGATGTTTCCATTGGGGCGTTTCGGACGTCATGGTGTTTCTTAATGGTTCTTTTGGGTTTCATTACCTGTGTGTAGAAGCCTGGGTAGGTAGTTTAAATAGTAACATTAATAATGAAGATATTAATAATGAAAATTATTTCATGACCGGAATAGTTTGGACTGTAGGAATTGTCATTTACAGTTTTTATAGAAGAACTAGTGGACCCGTGCGTGAAGAATTCACGCAATAACCTATACGTTTGCGTAATGCCTTTAGGCCGGTGCGGAATCTCCTCTTCTCTTATTTGCTTCTTATTTTTCTTCTGTTCTTCATTGATCCTTT
>LQNS02278174.1:12028601-12046650 GCA_001587735.2 Parhyale hawaiensis
TTAACAGATCACCCCTGTACAGTGCGATTGAGACACACCGTTTCATTTTAGCTAGCCTGGCCAAGAGGCTTGTAACAGTAATAATAATACAAGTTGCACGCAGAGCTCAGTCCCCAGTATACCAACAGGCTCACATATAGTCTTACCGTACCTCAAGCAATCAAAAGGAAATAGTACAGAAGGAAGACAGAGATATATCAGCTCACGCCTGCGTGCCGTGAAATGGAATCTTAGAGAAGTAGCAGGTAATATGCCTGCGTGCCGTGAAATGGAAGCTTAGAGAAGTAGCAGGTAATAGGCACATCAGCTACAGGTCATTCCGATCATGGAGGTCGTAGCCTACATACAGAATCCTAACCCACTGCTGCTTGAGCGCCGAACTCTGATAACTTGGATTAGAGCATATCCCTTGGAGCTTTTCTTGTGGCCCTGTATTCACAAAATTTTGATTGCTTGCGATCTTTATCTTACAGGAAGATAATATAGGTATTGTCTTTCTACACCAAGACCATGTTCCGATAATTTTCTTTTTCATCTAGCTTCTTAATATAATTATTAGACTTCATTATTCCGTTTACGGAAATTAATTTTCCAATACCACATAAAGAGAAAGCATCCAGAACTTCGTAGATCGCTTAGATGCCTAGCACTTGGCAAAGGGTTTTTTGAAGTTTTGTTAAGTGGTCGCTGCACCAAACCAACTAATTAAGCTTGTTAATAACAGATTGCCCTGTGGATCTCCGGTAGAGGAAGCTTAAGGAAATATCATCATTAAACAATTTGTTGTTTTATATAGAGTTCCATAGATCTTCCGTCTCATGGTGTTGACGTATGAATGATTGGGCAGATCACTCGTGCAACGACGTATCGTTTTCTGGAACGTGCCCGAATTTGTGTACGTAAAAAATATTCTTTAACGCTCCACTTAATAAGTGACATATTATAAAGGCAATATTATTACATGTATCCTTCAGTTTACGATAGTTATAGCAGCTGTATAAATAGTTCTGTTTTATACTTTGTACTAAATTTATTTACAGCATTTAATATATATAAATTAATCTTCTAAAAATTGAGTTTTATATAACTTTCATGTAGTTATATAAATAGGTGAAAATTTTCGGTTGCACTAGAACTAGGAATTGAGATATTATCGATTGTATTGAAGGACGCACGGATGCTTTCATCTCTAACTGTAGCTGCAAAATAACCTCTTTATATTATTCATGGAATGGAGCAGAACGTGGCAGATGAGCTTTAATGTCGACAAATGCTCAGTAATGCACATAGGGCTGATGAACCCTTCGCCCCCACTGCAAATGAATGGGACGGTATTGGCTNTCATCTGCGATGCATCGGATTTTCTTTTCGGGGCAAAGAAAACAAATAAAGTACAGCGACCGTGGGGCCGCCAACAGCAGGACGAGGGAACGAGGTGAGACGACAAACAGGAATTTGTTTGTTTGTTTGCTTTTTCTGCCCTAATTTTAAACCTGGAAAAATCAACGGGGCTTGAAAAGTGCACTCCAAATATTGACTTTATAGTAACTTCTGGACTATCATTACAGTATTCTTGTGCTGCAGTTCCACTAGTTTTATTATTTATCTCTTTACGACCTCATGAAATTTTGACTGTTATTTTTTTCTTGAGGTAAACTAATAAGTTTTTCATATTTAGCTCTTAGCGTCGATTTGAAGCTTCCATGTGATACAGTTGCGACGAAGTTATTCATACGCTGTCCAATATTTAAGGTACCTACACATTCTCTAATTTCTTTTTACCTATAGTTTACAGAATCCAGAGGTTTTATAAATTTTTAAGTACGTCAAAGGAATATCAAACTCAAACTTCAGAAAAATGTTATATGGAGTAAATATAAGATGTCAATTTTGCAAGAGTTGTGGAATCAAATTTATTCATGTCAGTCGGAAAATTTGAGCGTACAAGTAGTAACAATATTAATTATTAGAAGCTTGGCCTTTCATTTTTATGATTTCTAGCAGTCGTCTCGTATAATTTTGACGAGGCTTGAGCAATTTCATGCTTGGATGCTCTCCCATTCTTAATTGGCAACGCTTTCTACTTATACTTGGTCTCGAATTCAATAATTCGTGCTTTAAATTTTCGACTTGATGCAAGTCAGGCATCATCGAATCTCGGTAGAAGTGTTTCATTCTTTTATTGTTCTACTGTATTCACAAAATTTTGATTGTTCGGGATCATTATTTCCCTGGAAGATAATATAGGTACGGTCTCTCTACACCAAGACTATATATGTTCCGATAATTTTCTGTTTTCATCTAGTTTCTTAATGTAATTTTAGTCTTCATTACTCCTTTAACGGAAATTAATTTTCCAATACCACGTAAAGAGAAACCAGCCAAAATTTCGTAGATCACATACAAGCCTAGCACTTGGCAAAGGGTTTTTTATATTTTTGTAATGTATTCGCTACCCCAAACCAACTAATTAGGTACAGTGGATCTCGGGCAGAGGAAGCTCTAGCAACTATCATAATAAAACAATCTTTTTTTATAGAGTTCCTCAGACCTTTCGTCTCATGGTGATGACATATGAATGATTGAGCAGATCACTCGTGCTGCAACGTTTCGTTTTTTAAAACTTGCTTGAATTTATGTACGAAAAAATATTCTTAAATGCTCCACTCAATAAGCGACATAGTATTAAGCAATATTATTACATGTATCCTTGAGTTTACGATAATTTTTGTAGCTGTATAAATAGTTATGTTTTATACCTCGTACTAAATTTATTTACAGCATTCGATTTATGTAAATTCGTCTTCTAAAAATTGAGTTTTATATAAATTTCATGTAGTTATATAAGCAGGTGAAATTTTGGGGGTTGCACTAAAACTAGGTATTTAGATATTAGTGAATGTATTGGAGGACGCACATATGATTCCGTCTCTAACTGTAGCCGCAAAATAACCTCTTTATATTTACTCTGGCATTAAGAACTTTTTTTTCGCCAAATGCTTTTTCTCTCTGATGAAGATAGAGCTTCCCATCTCACCGCTGTAGGTATTATTTTCAGCTTCTACATGACCAATCTGAAGAGCATGTTATTGAACGTGAACAACGCAGTGTGGTATTATTTTACGAGCGCTGTATGTATCTTTTTCAGTCTAACAGTCATGTACTCTTACTTAAAAAGCCTCATTGAGCGCTACAAAATTAACTTTAAAAATTACGACAATTTGAGTCTTATACCAAAGTTACACTCTATAGGATGTATTAGCTAATGCAATAATATAGTTCAACCAAATACAAATGGTTGTTAGGACCAGTTTTAATGGTTCTAAATACTAAATATAGCACACATAACTAGATCTCCCACCTACCCCTGAATATATAATCGATCTTGGTTGAGTTAGTCCATACTTCAACTAAAGCGTTGTCTGTACGCACTAGATTTAGTGCTATGAACTATGCATCTTCACTGGTCTTCGCAACCAAACGTGTTAATAAGGCTGAAATTTTTAGGTGCATGTACTAGAAACTTTTTGGGAGCAATGACTATTGAAATTTGCGCTTTTAGGTGCATGAACTAGAAATTTTTTGCATGCAATGGCTAATGAAATTTGCGCTTTTTGATGCATGAACTAGAAACTTTTTGCGTGCAATCACTAATGAACTTTGCGCAAGTCTATGATGCACTCAGTATATTGGTACAGCATATATAAAACTTATCAGCCTTCCCTTGCAATATTAATGAACTGCGGCACATTTAAGTCTCTCGTCTCTGCCGGATATTCGTGAAATGAACTAAAGCTTTATTCGATTCAGTGGAGCAGAAGCGCGTAAACTCTTTTGAATGCAATGCATCAGGAAGTTCACAGAGATACATCGGTCGATAATCAAGACCTTGATCTCTCGCCTGCTCCGATGCGCACGCTGAGGCCAGCAAATGAACTGTAAAATTTAGGCTTGAGAAATCTGCCGAAATCCCAGCGACGAATTTCCTAGTGAAATTATTCCGATTATTCGGTATATGTGTATAATAAACTTTGACAAGGATGCGAAAAGTTTTCAANCTCTCGCCTGCTCCGATGCGTGCGCTGAGGCCAGCAAATGAACTGTAAAATTTAGGCTTGAGAAATCTGCCGAAATCCCAGCGACGAATTTCCTAGTGAAATTATTCCGATTATTCGGTATATGTGTATAATAAACTTTGATAATGATGCGAAAAGTTTTCAACAATTTTCTCTTTATTAATTGAGATGCCAGGAAAAACTAAGCATTGTTTTTAGTAAGTATGTGAACATATCAAGCAGGATGCTAAGCTATTTTTTCAAAAAATCTCTCATTAATTTAATAATAAACACATAGTTACAAAAAGCATATGCATGAAATGATTTGCTTTGGCATTTTTTTTCATCATTCACTCATTAACTGTGATAGATGAATGAAGTTCCCAAATATCTACAATAATATACTCAGCAAACGGAGTGCTAAGCTCTAGTGACCTTTTATCAACATTCTGTGGTTAGTTGCGATAAAAGCTCGAAATTTAGCATTACATTATAGTAAAAACGAATGCATGTTAAACAGGATGCCAACAGTTACTGTCTGTTGACAATCTTCATGTGTTATTGAAATACCATCGAAAATTTAGCATTGTATCATGCTGGTAAACAGATTCAACTGGGTGGTCAATGATTCACTGTATTAGCATTCGCCAGTAAATACTAAAACCCGATAAAAACTAGAGTTCTATCAACAACTAATGTTGGAGTCACACTATATATGTAACTGTACACTCAGTTTGATCATCGGACGTTCAGCTTGAATGTTGTCCAGATGCATCGTGAAAGTCGGTGTGAAAGATACCCATAGAAAATGCTCATGCTAAACGAGCGTACAGCGTGTCCCAGACGTAACATGTATATATATATATATTTATATATATACCACAACATTCTAGCGCACTAATCACAATACCTGATACTTATATATAAACTTTAATGGTGAATTAAATGTAATACAGCTTAATCATTAATCAATATTGAATTACAGTATACGTATTAAATGTTAAATAAAATGAAATATTCTAAAATACTAAATAATAATATTATTTCTAAAATAACATCTGTTTAGTCGTAGAATGCTTCTTCATTATTTATATTAAGTTCAGTATAAAAAGGGAAATGTATCAGCATTAGCGGCCCTCTCCCTTTTGGAAAATGACGGTAAAAAAATAATTACTTCGTCGAAGAAGCCCTCTATTTCTTTGTTCTAATTAATTCGTGGTCATGCTCTTGAAAAAATCTTCCCCTTTTCCTTCATTCTTCTTCTTCTTCTTCTTAATTCGTGCGTTTTGAACTCTGAGAAAATATAGCTTTGATGGGGGAAGAATATGAAATGCAGTGACACTAGCTACTCCCTATAAAAGTCTTTCATAAGTTTTCAATAGAAATTTGAAATTTAAGAAATTGTAAAAGTTACGGGCCTTTTTATACTTACGCAAATAAATTCGCTGTATAAACTTACTACTTGTCCCATGGTTGATGTAAATTCAGAAGTACGCTCAACTCTCCCTGCTAAGGTGCTATCCATTCACACATAAACTTGGCACTCGCTGCACAAGTGTTGTATCGTCCTAAATAACTTTACCACTTTCTTCAGATATGCTTGAAGTTTGTAAACAACTTCAACACCAGCTGCACTGGTGTTGTAAAGTTGTACATACGCTGAACACTTGCTGTACAGGTGCTGTAAATTTGCAGATGCGCTCAACAGTCACTGCGCAGGTGCTTAAATTCGTAAAATTCCCTTAAGCAATTATTAGAGACGCGACCTTGCTCACGCAAGCGAATAATGCGCTACTGAATGCAGTCAACTGCGAAATTAAGTCCAAAACAACGTCATCAAATGAAGAAGTGAAAGAGAGCTGTCATCGTTATTAGGTTGTTATTTAATTTATGGAAAGTAAAGTACGACTGTTTAACGTTTAATATAACTGCATTTTCGATCAGGGATAAATTTCTTTGGATAGTTACAGTAGCAGAGTGATTACAGCACTAAGCTTGTTGTCTCTAGGTCTGATATTCGTTTCCCTGCCAGAAAGGTGCAGTCATTGTTGAAACAGCGACAGCATTTCTGACATTCGCAGTCCACTGTCACGGCACTGGTCAAACCAGCAATAAGGACGGTCGCTGGTATACATGTAGTGCGTCATTTGAGTCTTCCGTCGTTGGCGCCACGGCTCTGACAATTTGTAGTTGACTGCATCTGCTCACAGCCCTGGCGTGTTGTGGGTAGTTATAGAAAGCACAAAACTTCCTAATTAGGGCATTCCGTGAAAGCAACTTTACCTTTAAGCATACAGTTTTTATACCGGAGCCACACTATAGGACGGCACGCTCAACTTATAGGAGGAAATTCTGTTCTCAAGTTGTCCATGCTCACGTACTGTGTCCATCTTATTCACATCCTCTGTGCATCGGGACGACACGTTAGTTCAATGTTCACTCATCAGTTGAGCACGCAATTGTGTAGTTAAGGTGCTCAAATCTAACGGTGGGCATTGAGTGGTCAGCACGATGACTTGAGCGTAGTGTTGGTCCGTCTATGTACTTGTTAAACAACTCATTTATTATTAAAATATATCGTAGTCTGAACAGAGAATAAAAACTCACCAACTATAAATGCTGCATGGAAGTGGTTCAGAAGCCAGTTAATGAAAGCTTAAAACATTCTTGGTGGCAATTTCCATCGCAGATTTTCTATTAATAATGGTGGAATAATTAATTAATTAATCATAGTATTGTTGGCGGTAGCTATTTTATTATTTTATAAAACCATTGACAGAATAAAGGAGCTAGAGCAATTTATTATGTGTGCTTACTTCTCTCGATGAAAATTTAATCAACTTTTAATGAATCCTATAGTAAATTCGTGGACTTTTATCGTATTTATAAATATCTGCAAACGTTGATCAACTTTCAAATATTTCAGAAACAATCAACAAGAAGACCTCAACTAGAATATTATTATTAATTTATACCAAAACTTGCACTTTTAAGAAACAGTAGACCGCCCATAAATAGCATTGCCCTAAACTCTACTCCTCGTAATGACATTTTTGACGAATTTTATTGAAAAACTTGAGGAATAATTACGCTGCTAAGTTGGCCTGGCGGTGAAGTCCTAAATTGTCTTTCGTCATGTTCAGGAGATTTAGTTAGGCATAAATTACGCATCGGGAGGCCAAGTTGGCAAGAACTTGCCTCCTGGCGCCGGCATCATGTCAGCAGGCGAGTGGATTAAAGGTCGTCATAGAAAACTCTCGTTAAAAGATGTAATCGGACGGGTAATTTTGTGCTCGTAATCTGCAGCGACGGTCATTTTACGCGGAAGGTTTTCTGAAGCGACGTCGATGGTCAGGAAAATTTGGCTTTTCCGTGTGTCGCCTGCTAGATTGGTGTGACTTAGGCTGAATGGATATACGGGGGACACTGATTAATAAAGCCATGAGAAAAATAGATAGTGACTTAGTCTTCACATATTATTAAATCAATGCAAATCTAAATTCCATTATAGATTCTACTGCAAATATCGTTCGAGAAAATAATAAAGCTAGGAAATAGCACAATTAGAAAAAGTTTGAAAACTAAATAAATAAACATTAAAATGACAAAAATCTTAGGTTCACGCACAATGACGAGAAAAGATTCTACATAGACTGACTTTCTAATTTCTCCGAATAAAATATTGAACATTTTTAGCTGAGTCGCCAATCAATAGATTGCCTAGCTAGTTTTGAATGATTTTACTCCTTTATGCGTTGCATACAGTAACTTGAAATCAGCACAGGTGATGTGTTATCGATTGGTGAAGGAAAATCTTGCTAGATGAGATTGTAAAGATGATGTGGACGGACCAACATGCCCATTCTCAGAGAACAGCTGAAACCAACCGTTTGGCCTTCTGTAAGCTATTGCCATAGACAGTAAATTAGTTGGGGTAGGAGAGATAGAGGATTGTTTTGGATTCTAAGGATTTGGCCATTAGGAGTTAGTGAGTCCTGCAGGAGGAATTCGTGGCTGTGGGGGGAGGAGGGATGGGTGTTGCTCTCACTGATGGTCAATGTGATTTATGAACGCATTGACTGTCTATGCACCAACAACTTCAGAGCGTGGTGCATTCCAAGGTGGTGCATTCCAAGTGGTGCATTTCAAGGTGGTGCATTCCAAATATTCACAATGTAGTGCGTTAAGCCGAGCTAAGCTGAGCATTGTTTGTCTAGAACTTCAAATAGGAGCGCTGGGTTCGCTGCTCAGCTTTGATTTAAATTTCAGGTGCTGCCCTACAGTCGATTACTACTGCTCTATTCTGCTTCAGAAGAAGGATTCTATGGCTGTCGCTATGGTAATAAGTATGCTGTTAAGAGCTACAGCACGATTCATATTGGCGAAATCAACGGCCCAGTCCGAAGTTCCGCAGAAGTCCAGCCTAGTGAGATGTTCTTGACTGGATTTTTTCATTCCAACTGATGGCGCCTCTGAAATGAAATACAAAATTTTCAGTAACAAACTGTAAAACTAACTTTTACCACAACTTAGAAACATTAAAAAAGAGAATTAAAATCAACCAATCGAAGCGTCGGAAAGTGCTGATAGTAGGGCGCCTCCTGAAAGGAGATAAAGATGCATTTACCTATAGTAGATATTTTTTATTATTGTAACAAAAGTTTCAATTATTTCTATCCCTGCCATGAAATTTCACTGTTGTTTTATGTATATTGAGGCACAAAAGTCTAAGTACGATAATTTTTTTGTAGAAAATCCACGCAGATTAAATAGAGCACTCTGAGAGCTCACACTTCTGCCAAGGAAGGCAATGGTACCGAGAAATTCAGACTAGTTCCGTAACTATGATTTTCTTTGCATCAATACCAAAATCTAATTATTTATGCCTTTTCCCAGCAATAACAGCTTCTGTAATTTTGTTGAAGATCCGTTCATAACTTTTTGAGTTATGCTGCTAACAAATATTCTGGCAAACATCAGAGGAACACGTGAAGAGACGAACTTATCATCACCAAAATTTAATCATTTATGTCTTTCAACATTAATAGAAATTGCTGTAAAAATTTCATAAAGATCCGTTTACAACTTTGTGAGTTACTGAATTTTGCTAACAAGCCTAAAATCAAATAAACGAACTAACAGATTACAAAAATTTGGTCATTTACACTTCGTGATATACCTAACTGTACTCATGTAAATTTCATAAAAATCCGTCCCCAATTTTTTGGGTCATGGTATGGTATTAAGAAGAATAAGCAGGCAAAGAAACAAACAAGCGGTTGAACGGTTCTTCACCAAAAGTTAATCATCAGTTGCTGCTGATGCACATTCTGTAAGGATGATTTTGAGAATGTATTGAAATTGCCTCGCCACTGTAACAGCCAGAGCATTTTAAACCACGTAAGGCAATTCTTTGCCGGCCTTTGTCCCTAAACTTACCAAGAAATTGTTAACAGAAGTGTCTTAAATAAGTATTATAATGATTGCAGCTATATTTTAGCCAGTACTCAACTTCACGAAACCCTTCTTCTCTTTCTGCTACGTTCTTAATCATCATTATTAATCAACAATAATTTTGTTAACACTACTTTGAGTGAAAGGCCAGATATGGTTATCTCTACGGTGCTATTGCTACGAAAGTGTTTTTAACAGCCCGCTACAGAGTTGAAAACCATTCGTTAATCGAAAATAGAAGCATGCTGAACGACTTCCACCACATTTGACAGGGCTAATATTATCAAACAAGTTTAAGATTTTTTTTCTTGGATCATGATGTTTGAAGTTCCGCTACACAAACTGAAACGTAGCAAAAATAAACTTGCTCCTTACCGGTAAGTGATCAGATATGGCTACTTACATCATGAAATTCCAGTAAAAGCTTTTTTTTCAGCTGCTCGGAAAAGGACTAACGCATTTCATTGTTGATAGTTTGATGATGGATTCTTCGCTATACCATATCCGAAATGGCTGGCAGCATCGAAGAAACGAATTTCGGGATTTCATTCAGGCATCTAGGTGATTGATTCTTTACTATCTCATCTGCGTTGTTGTTAGCCAAATTGAAGCACGGAAGTCATTTAGAATCTCTACGCGATACACGCAAAAATGGTGAAAATGCTGCGCTCGGCGTTCAAGCGCCCAGCGACTCCTGGATGACAAATGAGCAGCGCCGCAGCACTTACGCTAATGTTCCAGGTGACTGATGAAGACACCGGAGTGCAAACATTGAGTTCTCCAGTACCTCTTCTTGCCTTTCTATTTAAGCTTTCGACTGCTGGCTTTACAGAATCGAAGGGATTTGTGAAGGTGGTAGTGTAATAGGTTTTCCAGTACCTCTTCTTGCCTTTCTATTTAAGCTTTCGACTGCTGGCTTTACAGAATCGAAGGGATTTGTGAAGGTGGTAGTGTAATAGGTTTTCCAGTACCTCTTCTTGCCTTTCTGTTCAAGTTTTCGACTTTTGGCTTTACAGAATCGAAGAAATTTGTAAAGACGCTAGTTTCGTTTGCTGGCTTGAGAGAATCGAAGAAATTTCTAAAGGCAGTAGTGTAATAGGCTTCCTAATACCTACCGATTCTTGCCCCTCTATTTAAGTTTTCGACTGCTGGCATTACAGAATTGAAAGGATTTATTAACTACTAGCCTCCGACCTGCAGCTGTATAATACGGAAAACATTTGTAAATTGCCACTATCGACTACCTTAGCTTTAGTAAATCGATAGAATGGTCAATATACCCGCTTTTAAATAGAAATTTTATTAAACCACAGAACTGTTATTATATTGCAGATAGAGAGAGATAGGTTTGTTTGCTATAACAAAATTTGGTTGTTTTGACTAAGTATTGATTCAGCTATAAGTCAAATTGCATTCTATTTACAATTGTGAGTCAATTTTGTGCCAAGTTTTAGCTGAAAACACCAAATTTTTGTTTCTACGCACGGGTGACACCGGTTCGATCTAAGAAAAAACAATGATATGAGAACAATAACTGATATTGTTAGAATTATTCAGATCAAAAGGCAATCACAATAAAATTGAAAAATCACTGATAGCAATTATAATGCTCAGTTGAATAGCTATCCCTAAGGTTTCGATATATGCCACTAAATCTTACAACCAAGATGATTTTATTCATTTTGTCATTGCCATTATCTTCGTGCAAACTCAAAAAGTTTAATCTTGTTCAATCTTGTTATGTATTTTATTCGTATTCTAATGGCCAGAGTAATATAATATGGGCAGATATTTACTGGTTTTCATGTCTCTCCTTAGGTAAAATAAGTACCACAAAGATTCGTCAGACGAGGTCCAGGTGACGTTATGGACGCAGCTTATCTTTTACTGAGGTGATGCTGCTTTCCGTGGCCATCGGAAGTCAGGAGCGAGCAATCTCCCCTTTGCACGTAACCGCCTGCAGCTGGTTTCACTTGCACATTCACTAACTATCGGTGAAGCAATTTTTTTTAGCTTCGTAGCATTAGTGGAGTATCGAATATATATGGGAACATATTGTGGTACATCCTTCGGCCCCGAACGGCGAAGCTATTCGAATATTTCGTTGTAACTGCATCACCGCCATTGCTGATGGGGCACGCGCACTTCACAAGTGCGATCAGGGCGGACGGTATTTCTGGCAACAATCCATTCATTTACATTCACAGAAATTCCTAGTATAGTTGTGTGCCGCTGTGAGAAATCAAATTCTTTATACCATTGTTTATTTAACACGTTTTCTTACGTTTAGCATATCAACACAACCGACCTACTGGCCCAATTATAATTACATGCCCTTTTGGAACATAGTGAAAAATTCTAGAGTTTCCAAATTTGGAAATAGATAGAAACCAGTTCCTGTTGAAATGGCTGCCGTGGGCAATGAAGACACTGCTAACAAATGCAGAGTTCTCAGTATTCGAGAGCAGCCTCCTGTTCTGTTTCCTAATGTATTTCCTCGGTTCACGAAGCTCAAGATTTTCCAAATTGGTGACGGCTTGAAATTTGTTTGGAGGTCTCTTTGAGAATAGATGTCTTACAGCCGCGCTGTTCTGTCTCCTGCAACTTAAGCCCTTTACTTTATTTAACTCGGGCTGTGTTATTTTGCTGCAATGAGTTTCTTTCCTAGCGTATTTACATGAAAAAAGTTTTTTGTAGCGAGGTATGACTGCTTTAGTAAGCTAACGTTAATCCTGTACTGTTATATGCTGAAAGATGGCAAAACGAAAATAGAACATTAAACAAAACCACAGGCCGAAACGCGTCCTAGAAGACTCCAGAAAAAAAAGCTCACTGCTGACGTGTGTGCTCTCTGATCCACGCGACTAAGCAAGAATCCCAGTGTGAATTTTATGTTAATTCAGATGATGGATTTTCAGTTAAGCGGGGAGAGTTGGCATCGAGCTATATGGCGAAGGATTGAAATTAATTTAAGTTTTCATAATTCTTTAAGGATAAGGGTATTTCAAAAACAAAGTTCCATCTAGGTAGACATATTAGTTGGCTCATGCAGCGGTAATAATAGTGTTACATAGGCTGTTGAAAAATTTAAAAATCGTCTATTAAACATTTACCTCCACGCTTACACTGTTTCGTTTTAGTAATAGTTACTTTATTCGTAACTGATTCTTTAAAACATCTTTTAAATATAGCACTATACGCTCTATTTTTTTTCTTTACTGAAATCCATGAGGTCCGTATTCCAATGTCAGCGAGGCACTTACAGTACCAAATCAATGATGCCGCGACTGCGTTCACAAATTCCGAACAAAACGCTTGGAAAAATATTTGCTCGATTTATTTCTCCAGACGAATAAGCGATAAAACCTGTGGGTTTATCAGGCGTCTCTGATATTATAAATCCTGCAACAATTATCCTAAATAAGCCCCGACATTTAAGCTCGTCCTGACGACCTGCTAGTCGTAAAATTTTATGTGCGCGAAGCATTGCGGGCAGCGGCCGGGGGCCCGTCCTGCCGGCCCCTCGCGCCGGCCCAATTGGGACAAGAAAAAAGTACCCCAGTTCAGGTGTGTGCAGGAGGTAATCAGCAACATTAGTGTAGTAATAGGGTCCTGCTTCTAACAGAGCCATTGGGTTTGAGGGCAAAAAGTGCTTTGGAGATACGATGAGTACGTTATTGGTGTAATACATACAAGTTTCTGTGTTCTGGGCATGAACTTAGAAGAATTAATTTCAAGTTAGATATTAGTAAATGTTGTATAAGGAACTGAAGTCATCAAATTGACAACTTCAAACTGTAAGATCTTCTATATTCAAATCTTCCAGATATGTTATCGAGGTGAGTCTACATAGATGATGCTGGAGCAACTAACATAATTATCATTAGGGCTGGGTGTGGCCTATCGGCCCTCTTATACCTACGGTATACAGTAGATATTCATCATCACCAGCGCCATTGTAACCAAGGTATGATTATCGATGTAACACACTCGGAGTATCACTATGATCCCCCCTTTTTTAATCGATGTAAGTGAAGTGATGGTCTTCATGACAAATAACATCAACATTCTTCTGTTCCAATTGCTGAAGTGCATTAAGCGAAAACAGACTCAAAAATTCGATTAAAATTTAGTTTACAAGCAACCTCTGCAATTTAAAATTCTCGTTGTCTAAGCTCAAGTGCGTTACGGTGAATCGAGTTTAGCAACATCCTTTGGTAATTAATAAAGTTCCTTCCCATTTTTGAAATTGTATTTGTGACACTATTTATGAACCAACTGACCTTTCCTAAAACAAATTCGTTATGAGCAATGCTGAAGAACGTTAAAACAAATTCGTTATGAGCAATGCTGAAGAACGTTAAAACAAATTCGTTATGAGCAATGCTGAAGAACGTTAAACCAACCAAAATTCGGCAAGACTTCCATCTAAAATATCTCCGATTTTAATACAATTGGGTAACCAATAATGGCATATAGTTACAACTCACAAAATGACAATCTTCGCGTATAAATGATGAAGAGCGTTATGCTCCCCGAAACTAAATAAGCCCCTAGCAATAATTCCTCCAATTTTACCAACACTGTTAGTTAACAAAAAACTGCTTCTTAACTTGTAAAATTACCATTCTTTTCATAGAAACGGTGAAGAGCGTTAGGCCCACCAAAATTTAGCAACCGCCTAGTCAAAAATTCCTCAGATTTTATCAATACTGTTAGTTAACCAAAAACTGCTTTAAAACTTGTAAAATTTCATACCATTCTTTCGATAGAAACGTTGAAGAGTGTTAGGCCCAACAAAATTTAGTAAGACCCTAGTCAAGAATTCCTTATAACTTGTAAAATTACCATTCTTTTCATAGAAACGGTGAAGAGCGTTAGGCCCACCAAAACTTAGCAAGCCCCTAGTAAAAAATTCTCGATTTTTAAGTGATAACCAATTGGTAGTCTGAGAAACGATTTAGTGGCTGCGGCAAAGGTCCTGTGGTGGCGGACGACATTCGCCTTGTGCGAACGGCTATTTAGGTATGACCGACTAACTGTCGAGCGTCAGCCAGCCCGGGCTACCAAAATTTCCATCGGCAGATACGTTTCCTGTTGCTTCTATCCTGCATGTTTCTTTTTCCTCAGGTGTGTAGGCGGAAAACGTCGTGGATTTTGTTACTGAAAGTGTGAAAAATAGTTTTCTTAAATATTAATAAGTAGTCTTCTGGCAGTTGCACTATCTGTTACTTCACTCCTGGATATTTCTTTCCTCAAGTACGTAAGGGAAAAATTTTGCTAGTACGTCATATTTTTTAAAAATCTATCATTAAAGTGTTGGCATCTTTCTATTGGCAGTTATGCTTCTTGTAGCATCTCATCTCTCCTATATGTTTTTATCTCACAGGCGCTGAGGTGAAAAAATTTGTTAATATTGTTAATTCTTTAGAAAATCATGTTCTTTCGTTAGAAAATCGTTTAGCTAATATTTAAATATTTTCCCATTATTAGTGACGTTTCCAGTTGCTTGTCTCCTCCATGTGTCATTTTCGCAGCTGCTATGGGAAGAAAAAAGTGGTGCTTCGAGTCATTGCTTTGAAAAAAAAAATACTGTCGCTTGTTCAAGTGAGAGCTAAAGTCAATTTCACCAAACCCAATGCTGGGAAACTCACACGCACTGGTTCGTGTTGGAAATATCAATCGGCCACTTGCTCCAGAGGCGTGTACGGCTGCAGTCGAGTACAGATCGTCATCAGCTATGGCGCCATCGACGGAAGGCTCATATGCAATTTCTGATAGCAAAGGTCAGTACTCCCGCAGTAGCTGTGCAAACATCAAATGCTGAGTAAACACGACTGGATTGGTATTTGATGTCACAGCCTTCAGTCCCATTGACTCAGCACTCAAGTCTGTGGCTACTAAGGGTATGAAATATTAATAATTTTCCTATTGGCAGAAACGCTTCCGATTGAATTTCAGCAGCGTGTTTCTCTTTCCAAAGGTATTTGAGGGAAGACGCAGTCCATGTAGTTATACCCTTGAAAAATCGCTAAGTCACGTTATAGCAACATTTCCAAAAGCAGTTACATTTCTGTTGCTTCTCTTCTGCGTGTTTCTAATTCATTGTTTGCTTGAATGAAAACAGTTGTAAATATACTTGAACTACTAGCCCTTGAAACGATTTTTCAGAATTCTAACAATATTTTCCTCACGCATGTTATTTTCGTTGGAGTCTCTCCTAAATAATTCATTTCCTTCTGGTGTTTATAAATTAAGGTAAAAAATCTTTGTTTGTGTAGTTGTCATTAAAATTTTGTCTGACCAATATTATTAACGGATTTTTCTGTTGGATTGTGCTTGTTAGCCAAGTGTTCAAAGAAACTCTTCTGAAAAGAAAGAAAGAAAAATTCAAATTTACATTATAAGATTTTTGAATGTGTTTATTCAACCTCATATTGCACCTGACGATTAATCTATAGTAAATCTTTGAAATTAGAATTTTTCAAAATTGTTTATAGCAATTAAGTAAGTTGTATTGAGGCATATATATAGTAGCAACAGTTAAACTTTGGTGAACTTTGAAATGAAACGTTTTTGGGAATTTCAGTTATATCTCCGGCTTCAAGCTGGAGGTCCTTAGAGCCAACGTTTATAACTGAATATTCTAAAACGCCATTTTCTCTTACATTTTAAACTCACGCTCATTTTCAGAAACCACCCTATGATATACAGTACATGTACGTATCAAAGGGAACTCCTTTTAAAACGCTAGTTTTACATCGTACTTCAAAGTGAGACACTAATTTTTAGCCAATAGAGAATTTAGGAATTGTGTTTTCAGTAAAAATTTTCAAATTGATGCCAATTTTCAGCAACCAAACGCCTGGTTATTTTCAGGTCACAACTCATTTGAAGTTGCGCACGTAGCATGCACATCTAACGAACGTTCTGACTCTAGGTAGCCGGAAAGAAGGATTTTCATTGAAAAACTTTAGGATGCTCGGGCTGCCTGGAGTCCAAGAACATTGTCGTAAGTTTGAAATTGAGTTGGTGCTGCAACTTCATATTGCAGCTGTTGTGGCTCTGGGTCTACATCTGCACCGTCGCACTTACGTCTGCAGTCCCGCTGGACTGCCTCACTGACTGCTGCAGAGTAAATCATCAGGCAAACTGAATGGAAATTTTATTTCTGTAATTTTTGCAACAAAATCCCGGTTGTTAATACAACGCTTTAGTATGTAGGTTTTGTTTACGGAGTTATCCAAAAACCTATTACCGATGCTACCGCTCCCCTTGACTTAAAATGCAAGTCTTGACTGGACAGTCCGGCAATAGGCCCCATTACCGGGATACCTCAGAAAGTATTACCGATGATACTGCGCGCCTTCTTGACAAGAACATTCTGGCGGCAGTTCAAGCGTTTCTATCATCGGAAACCGATATGAGCTTCGTAAGCAATCACAGTCTATTCCCTTGCAAGTATTCTGGACTCATATGAAATTCCTAGCCAATTTTTCAATTCTCTGAGCTTTAATTTTCAATTGTCTGCCGACTGAAATTGGTCCCCTACACAATTATTTTTGTATGTATTATTTTACTAGGTTGGGAGCTAAGTTCTTGTAGGTTTTAACATTTTGGAAAGTTAAAACCCGAAAGGACTTATTTGCCACCTAATACATGAAGGCATCCGGAGACACCTCATGCATGCTGCAGTTAAATTCTTAGCAATTATTTGATGCCTCCAGTTATACTACATCCGGTGTACGTACGTCGGATAAATGCCTAGGAATTTCGTTCATTCACCTCTCAGGCCAAAAAACTACTTAACAATTAGGTAAACTTTACTAGTCTAGCCGTATATATGATGCTATAAATTGAGAACTAAAATTAAGTGGCTAAAATAAACACTTTCATCTGAAAATTGTAGACTTTATTCTTTTACAACAAAAAAAAAATTATGAGTATATGTAGCTTTATTTAGAATGGCTTCCATTTTTTTTCACACAAAGCTTCAATCTATCTGGCTGGTCATCTATCTATCTTACGTACATTAATTGGAAACTTGGCCAATGCAGCAACAAAGAAGTGCTTAAGTGAGTCGAGATTTCTTTCTGGTTTTGAGCAAGCTATGTTCCCCATGCTGACCACAAACCCACACGCACTAGTTTGTGTTGCAGATATAGGCCAACCGGCTCTAGAGGAGTACGGCTGCAGTCGATCATGGGTCGTTAAGAACAGAATGTTCAACGACCCGCGCCATCTACTCTCCTACTTCTGGGCAAAGCAAGTGCCCCTGCGGTAGCTGTGCATGCCAAGCAACTTACTGACTCAGCGCACCGAGCGCCATAAATATCGCTCATCTGGTTCGTTGCGCGTTCCCGGCGCCTCCAGTGCAATCAGTTTAGCACCAAAAGCTGCTGCTACAGTGGGTTTACCTTGTAAAGGATAAAAGTCTGGACTTCCAGACGGCCAATCATCGGCCTTGATGAAGATAGGAATATGCTGGGAGAGCAACAGGTGAGCGACTTTTGCATTGTCTGCTGGGGCCGAATCTTGCT
>LQNS02278174.1:12063576-12074484 GCA_001587735.2 Parhyale hawaiensis
TGTCTCTTTGAGAATGGACCTGTTGGTTCGTCTACTGCCGCCTATCTAATCTAATCTATAATCTAATAAAAACATATTATATCAAACGAACTTCACGACGTAGGGTCCGCCATGACACGGACCACGATTGTTTTTTTTTTTTTTCGTATGCTTGTCTGTTCTTCCCGTTCTTATAACTCTCTGCCGTCACATACTGCAGTGTCTGATATGCCTGCTATCCTTTAACTGCGATATATACCACAATTCAGGTCCGAACAAACGACGACCGTAATGAGATTCTGGCTCCTTTCTACCACCGCCAAAGAGCTTACACGTTTGTGCCTGAGTTTGTTTGTCTGTTGCTATTCTGTTTGTGTGTCAACAAGAGAACTCAAAAAAGTTATAAATGGATCTTTATGAAATTTACAGATAATGTTAGGCCGTCACACGCCCCTCATCGTAACGCATTCGGTCAAACTGATGGACTCGACGCGCTCATTTGATAGAAGGAGCTGCAGTAAATGCAGGAGACTGAAGGATGAAACACGTCCCTTTCTGAACGCATCGCGTAATTAAACTTCAGTAAATAGACCTATTAATACTGAATTAATCCTCTATAGGATTTTCAACTCATGAACAAGTCGTGAAAAATGTTTCTTTATCGTCAGTTTAACGATCAGAATCACTGTAGGCCGACTCCCGCTTAACGTAAAAACTAGATGGCCAGAAAATGTTGTAAGAATGCAAATGCCATCTTGGATTTGGAAGCCGGCTGATCGCTCTGTTCATTTATATCGGTTTATCAACCTATAAATATTTTAGAAATAGGCTGTTTCTATCAAAATCAGGCTATAAGATTATGGAATACTAACGTGACTTTAAACCGACGCTAAATATGAGCGAAAATGTAAAGAAACAAGACCATAACTGAACGCGCGGCGTCATTCATTTGAATGAAGAACTCTTCTGAGTGTGGACAGCGATAGAAAAACTTGACGTACGGCTCGTGTTCATTTTCGTGATTGAACGCGTTGACATGAGTGACGTGTGAACTGGCCCTTAGGAATATTCAGAGGAACAGATGATGAAGTTTTGGTGAAGATACGTCCAAGCGCATGTTTGTTTGTTTGTCTGTCTATTTATTTATAATCATGAAAATTGCAGGCATTGTTGAGAATGTTACGATCGAACATAGTCCGGCCAAATTATTGTGTTGACCTATCAGCCCATTTGTCTGTTTGTCTCTAAGTTTCTTTTTTTGTGTTCATCAGGGTATAACTGAAAAAGTTACGAACAGACCTTCACGATATTTGCACAAACTGTTTGATACATAAAAAGGCACAAAATGACCAAATATTGGTGATGAGGGGAAAGGAAAACCTGAAAGTTTCAGGACCAATTTGAATTATTCGTTAACATTGCCTTGCTTGGCGGAGGTATGCGTTCTCAGTAGCATCATTTGCTAATATTAAATCCTACAATTCATTACGATCGCATTCTAGGCTTCGATCGACAAAGTGGAGTATAATTTCCTCACCTTCTGGATGCAGTGTAATTAGCAAGCTTTCAAAGACAGCAAGCTTTCAAAAAGATTGATTGGATTGATATTAAACGAACTTTCAGTGAATTTGGCCCAAAATGCTTCTTATACTTGCTTTCTTACATCGCAGAATGAAATTAGTTGCTAATTAATGACGTAAGTACGTTCATCTCTGAAGCTGGTGTCACCTAGCATTAATTTCGCTTGGACTAGTGCCATAGTATTTGCGTTAGTCACTTCCTGCTGTCTCTACAAGTTCTTGACTTTTTCTGATAAGCAACTGGCGTAGCTGTCCATTAATAGATAAAATTTCAAGTGTTTTGGCCTCACTTCTACTATTCCTTAGGCGATTTCATATTGTTATAGTTCCCGCATCCGTAGCTTTTTGTGAGATGACACAGAAAGAGTAAGCGAGCGCCTACGGTAAGCTACACATGAATTAACAGAATTGGTGGAGTGGGGGGCTGGGGGCGCGTGTGACGTCAGAGGTGCCAAGCAGTGCCAGATACTCTTAATGCAGTCAATTTCTCACATACAGCTATGGATAAGTGTTCTTATCAATCTTTGTTTCCACTACACTGTTTTATACTTGGCCTCTAGCAATAATTTTAATATACGAAGCTAAACAATACAATGAAACGGCAAAGGACATGATTGAACGCTCTGCTATTACACTACCCTGAGAATGGCCAATAGCAATCATGAGCAAATTAGACACCAACGCCTGAATTGACGTATCTTAGCTCCATTCCCGTCCTCTAGAAGGCTCATACTACCACATGTGCACAACACTCCTCACGTGTAAAGAAGAAGTTGGTACCTGCAGGGAATAAGATTAGGAATAGTCATTCGCACTTCACTGACATAGCAGTAATGTTTAGCACCTTCTATCTACCTCGAGCTACGTTTATGTTATCTAACAAAGACTATGTCCATAAAATACTGTAACCTCTTGGAAATGATAGCAGACACGTGCATGCGTCATTCCCATATCATGGGAGTCATCCGTTACGGCTCACCTAATGCCGGATGCTATTTTTCCAAAGGCACATCATTATTGTTTGACTGACTTAATCGTTAACATTCCTATACCCTGATATAGACCCGGAGTAGCTGCACTGAACTTACGAACGGCTGAGTAAGCTACATGCTGTACCAGGATATTTTGTTATCTCTTGCCTTCTCTAATACGTGAACTAGAAAAATAAACAAAAATAACAAGTAAAGGGTATAAACTTACGCTAGACTAATGCAATTGCAGGAGCTTATGTATGCAGTAGTATTGACAGTGAACTTCATACCGCACCGTTCACTCTCTGTCACACGTGTAACTATAGAACTGTAGAGTCTTACATATTATATTTACAGTATAATTAGGTCAGGGTGCACTCATGCCTCTTGTTAGACGCTAGAACACATTGTCTGGCAGATTATCAAGGATGGAATAAAACGATTATGACCAATGGCAGTGGCTTCCAGCGTTTTCTAGGCTTGAAATCCCTATCAAAAAATTAAGAACACTGTGCAAGCTTGGGATTAATCAAAGCTTTTAGCCATTTAAGCTCTTCCTTCAAGCGTCTATTATACGTCAGTAAAAGCGCACGCTCTTATCTCCTTGTCTGATATGTGAATTGACTAAATAACAATTGGCTGTGTTAATTCGACCAATTATTATCATCTGTCTGAAATGTCCACCAGAAATCCTTTACTCCATCATTTCATTGTCTTATATGAGTAATAATCCAACAGTTTTGGAATTGGTCATCCCTGCATCCCCTACTGTAGCCCGAACAAAATTTTTACGCGCCAAACCTCAACAATTGCGAACCAGCTTCAGGAGCGGCTAAAACTCTGCTAGGGATGGATTAATCCCTCAACGGGCAAGTGACCACATATGGTTACTTCCATGACTCTAGCCGAATCAGAGTGGTTTCCCAAAGCATCCTAATTAAAGTGCAGGCCTGGGTTACAATTAAATTTTCGAAAAATGGCCGATCATTTGCAGTCCCTAGATAAAAAAATAATAAGTAAATGCTGCCTGATATTTTTGGTCCTTACTCCGTATATTTCAGATTCTAACTGCATAGAAAACTTTATTGCAACTACCAAAAGGTTGCTAACTACAGTGGTTTCAGTTTTTTATCCCAATAAGTCCGAAATTTGTAGAGAAGGTACCAAAAATATCAGGTTGGGTCTAATAATTTGCTCTGGAACAGGACCGGTCGCCGGTCGGACCACCTTCGTGACACACAGACCCTGTCCTGTACTTTGGAAGGCCTGGTCTTTTGCAGCTTTCCGGTTCAGGATAAAGATCGCTAATTAATTTAAAGATAGATAATCTCACTATGAGTATTATACTGAGAGCCCTCGCTATCCGAAGGGTGAAATAACAACTCAAACATAGAATGAATTCCTCTATAAAAATTCTTCCGGAATGCGTACTGCCTGCAAGAGATGAAAAAAAAATGAAAAGTTGCAATATTATCATTTATTTCCTGGTTTCTTTATGGGACCCTACGAGAGAGAAAGGTAGAAAACTTGCACCATACTAACCTACGTATGCCATAACACAATATGTGATGTATCGTAAGCGACTCCATGTTGGTGCTAGCCGTACCGGACGCTTTGCGATTCCACAATCGCGAACAACCATCCTGTATCACAGAATGTTTTATTTAATTTCAACATATTCCGCTTAGCAAATGCAATATAGATTTTTTCCTGTAATGTTCGATTCTGCGATCCCGTATGTTGACACTAAATTTTCGATTGGGGAATGGTCATTGATGGTGGAAGTTCGCTCCCAGCAGTGGGTACAAAATTAATAAAATGCATAGCAGCAATATACTGCGTCATTTTCTTACACTTTTGCTACAATTCAGGCCATGAAATACTACATGCACTTGTGCTATATTACTTCATGACCCCAGTTTCAGGCGGTGACAGGTGATGAAATTGCGCCATTGTAGTTCATGACTCTGTAGGTATTTGTCAACCTGCCCGATTTCAGTCGGCAAAAAGCTAAGTAGTTGTACAGTCGCATTTCAGCGCCTCGCGTTTTTGGCCCCGACACATTAATGCAAATTGCCAAATCTGACTGCCCATCATAGCGACAATTTAGGTCGGCTCGGAAAACATATTTTTCAGTTCCTACATAACAGATCCTCTCTTTCCATAGAAGAGAGAGCCTGGCGTGTTTCATTTGTAAGCAGGTTTTTGAGACGTGCCATTGGATTACACTCATTTCAGTATCATCTGTCTGGAGTGTTGCCATCAGGCTTGCTTTCTCTCTAAAGAAAGCGTGAAAAACAGTGGCAGGGCTGGCAATGGTGGTCATCTGTCGACTGTAATGGTCTCGCTGGACGGTAATCGACAGCCATTTCTGGACAGTAGCCTTCCTTCCCTGTCTGTCCAGTAGGCTTAGATGATGCGCGACAGCTTCGAGACGNCAGGGCTGGCAATGGTGGTCATCTGTCGACTGTAATGGTCTCGCTGGACGGTAATCGACAGCCATTTCTGGACAGTAGCCTTCCTTCCCTGTCTGTCCAGTAGGCTTAGATGATGCGCGACAGCTTCGAGACGTCGGTGGAATCGAACAAACGATGGGGTCTTCTTATACAGGGAATCGAACATGTATTGGAGTTCTCTGATACTGGCAAACAAGTGATAGAGCCCACATTCATAGGGAATCGAACACGCGCTGGGATACCTCATAGAGTGAGGTGAACAAACAGTGAGTTTTTTCAGTGGCAATGAAACAACCAGTCAGGTCCACTATCACTGGGAGGAGGGCTACTTTTAAACGGAATCGAGCTTACGGTACTGCCATCTCATAGAGTGAATTGAACAAGCAGTGGAGTCTTTTTCTCAACGAGAATTGAGGAAACGGTGGTGCCCATACGTAACAGGAATAGAAAAAACGAAGGAGTTCACTTTTACGGAGAATCCAACAAATCGGCCAAGCATCTCAGGCAGTCTCCTCACACAGTGAACAAATGGTGGCGTCCACATTTAGAGGGATACGAACATGCTAGATATACGGTCTCATCGTATAAAGAATTCAACAAACAGTGGGTGTCCCTTCACTAGAAGTAGAACAGCAGGCGTAGCTCTCATTTAACAAAATTTCCAACAAATATTATAATTTCTTCATAGAGGCAATTGTCATCCAATGATTCTGTACACGGTGAGGTTTACAATGATGGAAATACAAAAAAAAAAAACAATTTTCATATTTACTCAAAGACAAACTAGCTATGCAATACCTTCATAGAGGCACACGCGGCATGGTTCGGATCACACCGAGGGAAAATTGGGAAAAAAAACATATTTTCTCGCAGGCGATCTGTAATTTACCCACAGAAGTGCCTAAAATGTGTGCTGCCCCAAGCGAGATGACACTTCCAAATGCATTCCGGTGCCTCTGGGTAGTAGTTAATTAATGCACGAGTTTATTGGTGGCATTTAACGAAGGGACAAAACTGGACAAAACTCTCCAGATGCCATCGCGCCACCAGGGGGCTGCTGCGGCAGGTATTTTGTGCCCGGATATTATCTGCGGGGCATGGCCGGCGCTTGTGCGGGGGGCCGGAGATAGAATATTTGGAATTGTGCGAATATTTCGTGTGACCTTCAGTATTTAGAGCCTATAAAGGTGGTACGTTGCCAAAAGTATTTATTTACAGGTGCATATGTTAGAGTTTGGATATTTGGGAGTAATCGTGTATATAAGTCGTGCGGCCTTTAGCATTTAGGGCCAATAGAGGAAGTCCTTTGTAAAGACAATGTATTTACAAATACAAATGCCAGATATGTAATATCTGGAGTAGTTGTGGCATTATTTCGCGCAACCTTCGGGGTTCAGAGGCTGTAAAAATGTTGTACTATACATCACAGCGTGCTGTAATGGATCTGGTTTACACTGATTATTTACCACAGAAAATGCTAGAGATCGAGAATATTTTGTACAAATAGATGTAGCTCCTTTATAAATTTGTAAAAGAATACTATGGAACTTAGTTACGCTCTATCAGAGAGACAGTTAGAGATCTGGAATATTTTGTACAGTGAAATGTTATTTGGAGCTGTGGAAAATAGTGCCCTGGAAGTAATTTTTGTTTTGTTAATTGATATTTTTTGGAATAAAAATGAGTTGACGGAGGGCTTTCAATATTCTGTTTCTTTCCGATACGTGATGATCCGTACCTTCGTATCAGTATTAAAATTATATTTTGCCTCTTCACATACGAATAGAACTTCTAGATACACTATTCTGTACTTTTGTTACTACTTATATATGAAAATTTTTTTTTCGCATCAGTAATTTTTTATAAAATTAATCATACTATACATCCACGGCATAACTAGTAGTACCTACAGTTATTTTAGTAGTGCTGCAATTCACTCGTAAATGTATCCCCGATTATTAGAAATTTAATCTTTCATAATTGCAGTTCCAATTCATTCGTACTTGCATGCTAGCCTATTCATAGATTTTTTTTTCCAGCTATAGATTTCATCTGTACCCGTATAACCAAACATTATTATTTTTTCTATTGAGCTTCGATGCATCGGTACGTGCATGGTCAATATTAAACATTTTCTTTCTTCGACGACAGCTACGGCAGCAGCGTGTGGATCACAGGCGGCAGCAGTACAGGCCGACTATGGCGGCGCTCTCACTGTCAGCATAGACAGAGCCGATGTCCTGGAAGGTTGCCAGCCTCCGGAAATCGCATGGAAATCAAACGGGTAGAAATAAGGGTAGTGTGCCTGCGCCTTTGTACCGCCCGCGAGTGTTCATATTTACTCCAATTATATGCTTTAAAACTATTTGCTGATCGGAATAACGGTAACGGGTATGTGGCGTTATTAATGATTCCTCCAGTTAAATTTTGTAACATAATTATTACTTGTGGAAATGAAGATTAAATGTCCGCGTTATTGTAGAGCCAGCAAATATTTGTTTTTACCCAACTTGCAAGTAGAAAAATTATAATGAAGAGTTTAGAGCAATTTCTACAGTTGATGCATTATTGCCTGGCATTCTTCAAGTTACTTTATCAGGAATTATAAGACACGTCACTGTAAATACCTCTCAGCAGAACGTGCTATGAAACCCACACTGTACATTGGCAGTACAGTGGAACCCTTAAAACGTAGACAGGCATGCCTACTGTCACAGTTTCGGAAAGAGTTCCAGTTTCGAGGTGTCCAGTTCACTAGCATGAATGTTTCTCCTACATTTGTAAAACATTTTCGTTGGCTAGCACTATCCGCAATCGTGCAGTTCAAATATAATGCCAATTAAGTTTTACTTCACCTGTTCGCTGATCTCGCAATATGACCAGTACTACTGCTGCATTTATTCCTTACTCCTATCCCTAAAACTTGGAACAGTACGGATCCAGCTAACTACAGACCTGTTTCTCTAACTAGCCTCTGCTGGGGCTGGTTATTGCTGTCATGCGGTGTATGTAGATGTTGAAAATCGTACCCGGTGCTGATGCTTCTAGCGATACCGCGAGCATCAACCGATCCGACGAAGTGAGAACGTTCGAAAGGGTGTTCGATAAACACCTAGTGCACCATCTAGAGAATAATAACCTACTCACATCAAAACAACATGGCTTCCGACATAAACGTTCCATTACTTCATAACTGATTCCACTGTAGAGGCATTGTGCCAATGGAAGAATATAGACGTATATATTGGGATTTTGCTCAAAGTTTTGATAAAGTTAACCATGTACTCCCAGGGTTAAAGGTCTTCCGTATGGGTATCCGTAGAAACTGCCTTCAGTGTCTTCAAGCGTATTAGACTAATAGAACTCAAAGTGTAATCGTCAACGACTGTGTATCTTCAAGACAACCGGAACTAAGAGAGGTACCACAAGGCATCGTTCTTGGGCCCGTACTTTTTCTTATCTTGATCAATGGCATGGGATACGAATGCAACCATGCAGGCTTGTTGTCATATGCTGTTGCATAATCCGTGGAAGACGCGTTGTCTGTCCAACGAGACTTGGAAAGCTAGCAGACACTACTCATTCTTTGACCTCGTGGTCTTGATTGTGCTTGTTCATAAAGAAGGTAAAGTCAACTCTGACTGCATACTCTCCTGGGAAACCCACACGCACTGGTTCGTGCGAAGACATAGGCCAACTGGCCTCAGAGAAGTAAGTACATCTGCTGCCGACGACAAGTCACTAGGAACTATGGAAGATTCAACGACCCACCACCCCCCTACCGTAAGGTAGGTAATCCCCCAGATAGCTATTGGCGCCAAGCGCCTTTGTACGAAGCCCGCGCCTGGCCTGGGGATCGTTCTTGGGACCTTCAGCACTACTGTGCAGCACGCCACGTCCGCCGCTACTGTGATTTAAGACATTACAAATGGCGTGTTCAACTATTTTTCATAACATGAAGCATTAGCATCGTTCTTCCCGTGGAGGTGGTAAAACTGTGAAAATTATATTAAGGTTCATTCGATTGGCTCATCAAGGTTGATCTAAACCAATCCCATATGCTGATGACACACGAATATTAGCTGTTGTACAACCAGCGGATGTNATTAGCATCGTTCTTCCCGTGGAGGTGGTAAAACTGTGAAAATTATATTAAGGTTCATTCGATTGGCTCATCAAGGTTGATCTAAACCAATCCCATATGCTGATGACACACGAATATTAGCTGTTGTACAACCAGCGGATGTTGTGTTACTAAGGTCGGCACAAAATAATATAACCTGCAATGGAACAAAATTTGAACTGAACTACTAAGATAAGGGGAAAAAATTCAATACTCTATGAGTAAAGAAGATTTACTACTAGCGATGGGCCTGAAATTGAAAGCAAGCATTAAGAGTCCTTGGAGTTAGATTACTGGACAAGGCTACTTTCGAAGAGCATGTAATCAGAGTTATTGCTGTGGAAAAGAAATGGCGTGGGTGGGTTTTTCAAAGTTTCTCGTCCCGCGAAGTACAGGTGATGCTTACTCTATGGAAGCAATAAATTCTTCCAAGAATAGAGCACTGTTCTCCGATATGGATGCCGAGTGCAAGATAAAAATCTAGAACAATTTGAACCTAGCCAAAGATCTTTCGCTGCCAAACTTCGAGGGGTGCACAAGTACGACTACCACAAACGTCTTAGCCGTCTCCAGTTGGTTTCACTATAGCGAAGATGCACTATATAGTTTCACAATCATACAATTAAGTTTAGAAAATTTTAGCAAGTATCACTGTTGTGAATGAACGGATTGCCGCCAGACATGCAGAAAGGATTAGAAGGACTTGTGATGTGAGCATCCCAAGCAGAGATGGTGACAAAGCCATAGCAACGAAATATTCTAACAGCTTCCCTGTACGGGAAGCAAGGCTGTTTAAGAAAATACTGTGGCATATTCGAAACGCCACTGATATGTTACAGAATTTAAAAATTGTCCCATTCTCATTAAGAATAATACCAGATAAACAAGCGGTCAGAGGTTACGCGCTAACTGCGGCCAAACAGAAGAAACCCAACATCACGGCTTCACACACGGGAGATGACTTGGAAAGCGTCACCTGGACTTCGTCTGAAGATTCTCAAATTAAGGAAGTACCAACAACTCTTGGTAGAGGTTCTGTATACTGTACACTGTAAAGTCTGCACTTCTAGTATTTTCTCAGTTTTGAGTTTTTTCTTTCAGGCATTTTCTCTGTTTTGGGAATCTTTGCTCCAAGAGTTTTACTTCATTTGTCTTGTTTTTACCACCAATTTGCTTGCAATACTGCACTGCTGCAAATATATGCAATAAATCATCTGTAATAAATTTCTCTCACCAGAAAAGTATCAATATAATTTTTGCAAAATTCAGAGCTGAGTACGGCTTTACTACAGCAACTTCAAATTTCTTACTTGCCTTGGCCTTGGAGTCTTCGTAGGACTATATACATAGAAGGTGCTCACCCATTTATCGTTGGCTTCATTTTTACTTAGTGCCAGCTGCCTACGTCCATTTAAATGCTAACAATAATGTTATGATTTCTTTGATAGTCTTTAGGGCTGTAAGGCCGAAATTTCCCATAGTTGTCCTTCGTAACTGAAAAGGGCCTAAATATCTAGAAAGGGAGCAAATCGCAGATGAAACTTGTTGACTTAAAGTCCTTTGGCTGCAGAGCTTCAGAGGAGAGTCACATAGCACAAAAAGCTACCAATAAAAAATCATCTGGGCCGATCCCAGATCTAGTGATGTTATTTCAACTTTTTTGCAACAGCTTCGGAATATATTTATTAAAATTATACGATCAGGACCCCACGGTCAAGTAGTGAATCCAAATATATGTAGCTTTATGCTACACCAGGGGCCCAGATCGCTACTAAAGATGATCCATCAAAAGCCATTAA
>LQNS02278174.1:12076606-12100632 GCA_001587735.2 Parhyale hawaiensis
TACAGAAAATAGACACACTAGGTTAATGGGTCGACCCAATTCACCAGACTCTGCCACCTCGCTGCAAATGTTATGTTCCCTTAGGAATAATATAGTACAAAAACATTTTAGCAGAATAACACATTCCATTTAAAATATTGCTAAAGCACACTGTCCCTATTTAGAATTATAAATAATGGTACTGCGGTAATTAGAAATACAGGATTGGGTGTCAGTTGGTTACACATCAATTTTTCAGTAAAATAACACTATTAGAAACGTAAACAGAAAGTGTTTTTGTCGGTAAGGGATTAACTCTATCTATACGAGAGTGTTTTATTTTGCTGCAAGGTATGTTCCTACTGGGTACGACGGCACGCACGGAAGACATATTTTTACCTCCGCCAAGGAGGTTATGTTTTCGTCGTGTTTGTTTGTCTGTCACCAAGATAACTCAAAAAGTTATGAACCGATTTCGATGAAATTCACAATGATTATTAGGTATGTTAGGAGGAACAGATGATCAACTTTTGGTAAAAATATGTCCATTCGTTTGTTTGTTTGTTTGTCTGCCTCATTTTTCTCGATGCTATAACTCAAAAAGTTATGGATGGATTTTGATGAAATTAACATGAGTTGTTACGTATATAATGAAAAGTATATGACCAAATTTTGGTAATGATCCGTTTGATTGTTCGTTCGTTTGTCACTGTGTTTAATTTTATGCTTTTTAGCACAATAACTCAAAAAATAATTAATGGATATTTATGAAATTCATAGGGGTTGTTAGTAATATTAAAAGACATAAATGATTAAATTTTGGTGCAGATCGGTTTGTTCGTTTGTATGTTTGACTTATGTTTGTCATAACGTTTGTTAACACTATAACTCAATAAGTTATGAACGAATCTTCAAGAAAATTGAACAAGCTATTATTAANNTGGCGGAGGTATGCGCTCTCAGAGTGCTCTAGTATTTTTTTTTAGAAAGAGTACCCTAAGAGAATTTGTGGCAGCTTCTGACGCGACAATTATAAGAGAGTTTATGAGGCGACTAAAAATCGTGTTAGAGTAATTCCAGGAAGAGAAAGATAACGTACAATGTATATATATATGCGATAAACATTGTATTTGTTTACTCTAGTTATCTGTGCCATGCATAGCGCTGGCTTGTGTAGACGCGAACCTCGATTTGATACATATCGCGCAGCACTGCTGGTCATAAATTCATAAATTCTTCTCCTTGGCACACTCAGATTAAACAACATTACAGAAGCTTTCGTATCGCGTAACGCGCGTTGGTGAATTAAAGTTGGATTTGCGGACACGTGTTGCTTTACCGTCACTAGTGTGCATGGCCCCAATATGGCGCTAAAGCACTTGCGATAATCGCCTTTCATTTTGCGGTGCTTGGGGTACAATGGAAGTCCTGAAACGTAGACTGACATGCTGTCCTATTTTCAAAAGGCGTTTCTGTTTCGAGAGCACATGTTATGTAGTGTACTTGTTTCTCCTCTACATTTGTAAAGCGTGTTCTTTCAGCTAGCACCATATAGAAAATTGTGATTTAGCATTGTAGTATAATTTACCAAATAAGCTGTTATTGCGCCATTCGGCTAGTCATTCAACTTGGTGTTGGCTATTGCCAATATTCCAGGTAGAAGGCGCTGGATACTATCAACGTTCCTGAATTATCTTCATTTTGTGTATTCACCTGCTAAAAAACTTTCTCGTTTTTGAGTTACTTTCCTTGAAAAGTTCTACTTTACCGACTCTGCAAAGGAGGATGCCTCGCATATGAGTCTTTGGTTTTTCTACTTAGCCTATAAGGCCCAGTGTCCTTCACAGCAATTCCTACGGGAAATCTAAAATTTAATCGGTACTTATCATATGCCAAAATTGAAAACGGGTGAGAGCCGCTAACTTTCCTTTGGTAAAACATCTCCGGCTTCTTACCATGTCTCACTTTCATTGCTCGAAAAATACACAGTCAGCCGCTGCAGACGGCTGCAGTCGACCACAAGCTGTTTAAGCTATGGTGTCATAGATGAAAGCTTATATGACAACTATGTCTCCCCACCGACTGTAAAGTCAGTACTGCCCTGGGACTATCAATGGTAGAGTTGCTGACGCTGCATTCGCGAGCACCAAGACTTTCCACTAAGCTCCATTGTGTGACAGCTCTTGTTAAAAATCCGGGGATTGAAGAAGTGGTAGCGAAGTCTCATCGACCGCAATAAAATAAAATAAATAAATAACTTTTATTAAGAACACAGTGGGTTCACAAAATACGCTTACAAGCTTACAAGTACAAACAAAGTAGCCAAAGTTCAACCTAGTGATTAGCAATGTGGACCTCTTGTTATCCCGGTAGCAGCAGGCTACAGGGGTTGAAGTAGTGACACTAGACGTTGCAGATTAGAATGCCAACCCAAGCATGCGAGCTGGGGTTGGCGCTGACTCAGCATTTAATAGATATGTATACATCGGCCGTTGGGGTACTTACCTTTCCCATATATGGAAGAGGGGGCGGATCATTGCACAAGAACCTTTCGTCGATGGCACCATATTTCTCACCGATGCAGCCGTACATTTCCCTGGGGCCAGTTGGCTATATCTGCGGCACGAACCGGTGCATACGCGTTTCCCAGTAGGGGGTCCAGTCCATTAGATCCTTACCTTTACCGATAAAAAAATCCGCGTTGATTAGAACTTGGATCAAATTCTAAGCGACCACACTAACTCGCAGTCAGGGCCGTAGCGTACGCAGAAGTAGGCGTCTGCTATATACGCTCCAAGTACAAGTACGATAATTAGCAAACTTGGCTGACGTGTATATATATATATATGCCAAGTGGAGTGTGCAACCATTGCACCTCAGTTCGGACTATTATCACTCTTATCATATCAGGGACACAGATAGAGAGGTTGATAGCGTGCAAGCCTTTGGTAGTTCCTCAATTAGACAATCCCTTGCTAAGCGGTCGTCATGTTGAAAGCTAGTATGCAAGGTCCGGTTCGAAGCTGGCCAGTGTGTCGGTAACTGTGATTATGGAAGGTGTAGTGTCCCACCGGATGTAAATTTACCGTAGTTGGTGTTGTTGAATGTAAAATATGATTCTGGAAAGGAATTATTTTTTCGGCAAAGGTGGGCAGGAGTGGAGTTCTGCGGCCCCGACAACAAGCCAGCAAGACATCTGGCCCTGTGGCCCTTTGTAATTTGTCCTCGTGTCGTGACTAGGCCCACGAGGCTGCAGACAGGGCCGCACGTGCCCGCATCTTTTATAAAGTCTGGGTGTTATGAGATGCGGAGCGGTCGACTTGCAGACTTAAAGCGTCTGGTCATTGGCTACTCCTGACATGCGCTGCATAGCCCATTTTACCATTTAGGGCATGTTAGGGCATATTGGTAGAACTTCGACCAAACTTTTCCTAATTAATATACCCTAGCAGTATTTTGGGTGGCCCCATATGCTAAAACTGCAAATTTGTTACTGTGACGGCCGAAATATCGGCTCACTTTGAAAAGAAAACAAACTATTCTTGGCGACTCATGTAGAGCATTTATTAACATGAAATAGACTTTCATCAGTGCAGGCTATCGCAACAAAGAGCAAAATTGGTCACTTTCTTGCTTGAAACTCATTGATTGTTGCCCATGGTGGATTTGTATAGCTGAATTTGTATGGGTTGTTGATCAGCACTTTCCAAACATCCTCACTAACAGGTTGTTTCTTCTTTGGTGCCCTTATGTCGATCAAATAGAAATTTAGTGCAATTTCATTCGTCAGCAGAAGAACTCAAATTTATTGCTTGGAATTTTGAGTGGGCTGACTGGTATAGTATTAGTCTATACTCTATAGCATCATTACTGTGAAACATAACTGCTGAGACTTGTGTATCTAAAACTGCAGCTCTTTGACAGCGCATGCCTCCGCCAAACAAGGCAATGTTAGCGAAAAGTCCAAATTGGTCCTGAAATTAGGATGTCCTTATTACCATTACCAAAATTTGGTCGTTTGTAATAACAGCTCTTGTGATTTTCTTGAAGATCCGTCCATAACTTCCTGAGTTATCTTCTGACTAACCTTGGTCAAATGCACAAACGGACCAACCAATGATCACCAAAATTTCATCAATGGTACTTTTCAACATGCTCAACAATCCCTACAAATTTCTAATGATCTGTTCATAATTTCTTGACTTATGTTACTGACAAACATAGAAAGAAACAAACGAACCATCGGGCCGACTCAAAAATATTTTTTTTGCTCCAGTACAGACCCTAACAATTGCTACAAATTTCATAAAGGCGATTCCCGACTTTTTGAGTTATTCAATCGAAAAAATGAAGCAGAAAAACAAATAAACAGTGAAACGGATCTTCACCAAAAGTTAATCATCTGTTTCTCCTAACATACCTCACAATACCTGTAAATTTTGCAACGATCCCATCATAACTTTTGAGTTATCTTGGCGACAGAACAGCAAATAAACTCCCCAAAACATACCTCCTTCTCGTGGTGGCCCACAAAGTGCAACAGCACATAACCTGCGACAGCAATGTGACAAGCACTGAGCCCCGAACAGACATTGCTTTCGGGACACACACATAATATAGGTACTGTTTCCCATACGGCCTCGCTCTCGCTTGGCTACAGTAGGCTGTCAGTATTGCTAGAAAAATAACTACCCTAAAATATTATTTTTCTCGGATATTATTGCATTATATTCAAGTGTAATTTTAAATGTGATAAACCGACTTATAACTGTATGGATGTTTTAGCCTTTAGCCAATGCACTGTTCAGTGTTTTCGAGATTTTTGAAAGTACTTAAGTCTTTTGTCGTATTAAGTAGAAATTATTGAGCGTAGCTTTAAACTGCCCGAAACTTTTGTCCTTAACGTTGGATTCGACAGTTTGTCTGGAGTTTCAGGCATTAGTCGCAAACCGAATGCTCTTGAAACTGTAAAAAGTCTCTTCTGCTCGAATAACTGGCATATATGATGTCCTTCATCGTATTATTTTTTAAATACAATATGATGAATGTTCGATGGTACTAGACCGGACTGTGACCTGCCTGACAAATACTGCGCTGAATGTGGCGTGAGGGAGGAGACAAGTAAGAATATCATTATGGCGTTACTGATTTGCATGCCAATGCCGAATTAGGCTAACCCGATAAGGAAGGATGGTCTTGCCCGGAACTCTAGGCAGGAGTTCTGGTTTTGCCACGTTGAATAGCGATCCGATTACACTTGAGCCAGACGAAACCTCCATTTTACGAAGCAGGGATATCTCGGTAATCGATCGAAGCTTAACACCTGAAACTCTGTTCTACGAGCAGGAGCCATGTTACCGGTCTATAGTCGGGGCTCGTCAAGCCAACTGAGTTGCGCTTAAGTTGACTTTGAATTTGACTTTAAGGTGCCAGACGATGAGACCTCCAGCCTTGTGGTGCAGTACCGTCACATTATCACCGGTAAACTTTGGCTTATTACCGCAACTCCAAAACTATCTTCAACAGCACGAGGCGACCAGCTGCTGCGAGTTCGTCTGCGATGATAGTAGGCCTAACACGTGGTCCGCTCCGTAACATAGTACGGTTCTACTCTACAACACTCTGATAGGCACTGGGTGGCCCTGTACAGACAATACAACAGGAGCACGGACACACGCACCTAACTGTCGCCTATGTCTGTTCGTTTTCTCTTCGTCTAGCAGAAAATTTATTTTGTGGAAGACCAGCGTTGTCAGAAGATGTGGTACATTACGGCGGCTAATTATTATCAAAACAACGTAATATTCACCATCACGTGTTTATTACCTCCGCCAAGGAGGTTACATCTTTCTTGAGTTAGTCTGTTTGGCCATTTGTCTATCACCAAGATAACTCAAAAAGTATGAACAATTTGTTCTTCCCTATGTACAATACTTGAGTGTTTTTTGAACTTGTGCACGTGTTTTTTTTTTTATATTTTTTTGCTTTTTTACTCCAGAAATAATAATGATTTTCATGTTCTTTACTATAATATTTCAAAAATATTAATAAAACTATAATTTCTTTTTTGTTTTCAAAAATTGCTCAACATTTATTTTTTATTTTGCTGGGAAATTATCATAATACACAAGAAGCGTCCATTCAATAACTGTTTGCTACCAAATCTTTTTCACGGACTTCACAAATAATGAAAACTTTTCATCAATTTCGCAACAGAAATTGTTAAGTTGAGAAAAATTCGTTAGTGAAGCGCACGTAAGCTCATAATTAATATACGCAACGTTGAAACAAGAAAAGATAAAAGAACGTTTAGGGCGACAAAAGTTTTTGTTTTAAACGAAAGTTTGGACGCCGTCAAGATGCTCAAACCGGATTGTGTTGCTATCGTTAATTACTCATTCCAGAAGAGGAATGAACAGGAACTGGATGTGAGCGAAGATGATCTTGTGCGGGTGCTTGATATTTCTCAAGATAAACAGTGGGTGCTTTGTGAAACTGGACCCTGCTCAAGGGGCTACGTGCCTTATTCTTACCTTCTGGAAATTGAAGATGACCCTGATTACAACGTGGAACCTTTGAGTGAAGTAAAAGTTACTGAAAACAAAGAGAAAGATTGGACCAAATCGAAGAAAGATGACGATGAGGGTGGCTCTCTGGTATCTTCTCTAAATAATTTCCAGAAAAATAAAGTTGGTGATAATCCCCAAAATGTGATATTGAACCAAGTACAAGGAAATGACGTAGGAGGTCACAAACACCAAGTGACAGCTATGAGTACTGCGAAGAAACCGGAAGTAGCAGGAGGTAACCAAGTAGCAGCATCGAATGAAGCCCCAAAGCTTGTCAATGTGAAGGATCAAGGGCAGAAGTTCAATTTAAATCAGCAAATTTCAAGAGAATTTGATAACTTTGTGACTGAATCTCAGAATCAAAAGGATGCCGCGAAACCAAGTGCTATGCAGGGGTCTCGTCTCGCATCTCCAGCTAAGTGAGTGCTGCTTAAAAAATCCTCAATTTGAGCTTTAAAAAATGATTCATGAAGGTGATGTAGATCTTCAACTTGGTAAGTAATAGTAAAAATGAAAACATTCGAGATAAAATTTAAAAAATACTTTCAGACGCCACGTAGATCTGCTGCCATGTGAGTATATCTTAGAAACTCTTGAATGGAAAATTATTTTTTATTTTAGGAATGTTGTACGTCTCTTACCAAGTGAAGGTCCTGAATTAAAGCATAAAAAAGATGTCTTTAAGAAGAGTTTTCGAACTCTGTGCTGGGGTACATGGAGTAAAAAATCCAAAATTTGAATGCATGAAATCTTTAGAAATGTGACAAAAGCGTTCAAAAAGTTGCCATTGAAAATGAAAACCAATTATAAGATGCGTTGCAAACTAACTTTCCTGCACGGTTAATGTACCTCATGAGATGAAATACTTTCATTCTTAAAACTCTAAAGATAACATATACAAATAATTAATTACTTGCTTCTAAATAATTTCCCCTAATCCAGACCAGGATCCTATGACTCTGGACACAGCGAAATTTCCGAAGGGGAGGTGCCAGCACTGTCTAGGTCGTCTTCCAGACTGTCAGGTGGGTAGGAATCCGAGTGTACAGTGACGTGACCAAAGCAATGTCCTGCATGACGTCACAGACCGTTGCTGCTAATCAGAGGAGTCACCATGCTGGTGATGAAGAAGCTGCTGAAACGCAATTGGCGGTAATATCATTGCCACTCAGAGGAGCTAATTTCTGCTAACAAGATTCAGCTCAAGTGTAACTGATTGTGTCAAGCTGTGCCGTCTCTCATGGCTTTATTTTGGTCACGAACGAACACACTCGTGTGTGAGTGTGTAGGTGTGTGTCATCGCACTCCAGAAGAACTGTTAATTAATTTCTTAGTAAAGTCTTCAATACCTTCTCTTCTGTTTTTGTCATATCTCTGTTACAGTGAAATAATACATATCTACATAAAACACGGAAACACTAACCAGTAACTTTGAAGTACGACCTTTTATAGCTAGTTTTAATTTGTATTCAATTTTACTTAATCTATTCCAGTTTTAGACTACGCTTTATAGAAAAACTATTACAAGTAACTCTGTAGCCCACCCCCCTTCTCTAGTTGTTTTAAGATAGTTAACATACGAGCTTCTCATTATATTTCTGTTAGAAAACCATGATTTCAAAACTGATTTAGTAATTTTTTTTTTAATTCTCTCCAGCAGGCTACGAAACAGACGAGCCTAGAGTCTGCTACAGAGCAACACAATGCCAGGAGTGAGTCTGTATAAGTCTGTAGTTATAAGACCTTCCATCTGTCATATTATTTTGATTGTGTTACCATCCATCTCTTCGTTCATCTATACCTTACGCTTTTAGACCTAGATTGGTAGGGGGGAAAAGCCTTCAATAGGTTATCATTGATATGGCCTCCAGAGGGAACAATGGGGGTCACTTTAAAGCTGTTACTGCTCATACGTCCTAGATAGGCGGACTAAATGAATATACTTTCAAACTACGTCTCGAAGATTCAGTACAGGGTATCAATTGAGAATGAGGCTTTAGGTTTGTGGCAGATCGATACTAGTAATTAAGTACTTTACATGTATAACTCGGTAGTTGCGGTAGTTGTGAACCGTTATTACCGGCGACATACCAAACATTTGCACTCCTAATGTGGATGTTGAGCTCGCACCAAGGAGGTTCTAATAGGGAGGAGCGCACCCTCTCTATTTACCCTACGGGAGCGTTTCGAGTAAACTTTCCCCTTCAACTGGCTGAGTGGCTTATCCAATCGGAGAGCGGCATTGCCTCACGCAGCCTGTATAGGAAAAAAGAGTCTCACACTTCATTTACAGAAGATAGTTGTGTCAAGTTTGTATGAATGCTCTTCGCTCCTAAATTTCCAGGTTTGTGACGTCAAAATTACGTTACGCCACTGTGAAACTATCAAAGATTCCTCGCTGCCACAAGGGCGTGACTTAATTTTGAAGTCACAAACCTGAAAATTTAGCTCATACACTCAAATTTGGCACAACTATCTTCTGTAAATAAACTGTGATTAGTTCTGAGCTCAAATTTTTATAACCATTAACCATCGACGAAAGTCCGAGTGTATGGTAGTATGTAAAGGAAACTTGTATCCTGTATACCATCTTATGATGGAAGTAACAGGCCGAGCACTGGGATATAAATTTTCAGACACGATTTTCTTGCAAAAATATTGAAGAACTGCCTGTCTGTATCTTCCTTAATTATAAGTGCTGGCCACTGCCTTCTTTTTAGTGCATGAGAGCAGTTCAGCCACTTCAAGGACTCCAAACGCCAGTTTTGATCACGTGACAAAGCCATGTGTTTACTCTCCCAGAGAGTGAGAGTGCTTGGGCAAAGAGACTAGAATACTTGTATTCTAAACTCTTTGGCTTGGGCTTGCTCCTCCCATTAGAAGCTCCTTGGCTCGCACGTATTCTCCATTGCACAGTGTTAGTCGGTATCTAAGATACCTCTCGAAACAATGAGGCGAGTTGAACCAAGCCCTCCTAGACACATGTGATGATATTGCATTGTTATCTCAGCTCATTTTTACTCTCATATATGTGCACCTTCGAGAGGAGGACTTGCAGAAAAATTCAAACAATTCCTTCTCCATTCGTTTTTTTTGCAAAGGGAAAAAGATAAATTTTCTAATATTTAGAAAACGACTGTGTGCCTACTCAAGGCCCCCTAGATACTCCTGGAGGGCCTTGATCTAGGGAAACTGCATAGTTGAATGATGGCGAAGAAGTTAATTAAGCGCACGATTGTCTAGTGTTGTGTTGCCATAAGTATACGACGATTAGTTATAGGCTATCAGTATTTATGTAACGTAATAAATTATATAAAAACTGATGTTAAATATCTCACACTGTGCAAGATACTCTACAAAAATATGCAGAGTTTATAGGTACATCAACCGAGTATATGTTTAATATTTCATACCGGAGAGTAAAATGTTTGGAATGACAAAGCTAAAACTTAGAGAAAAATTAATTTTACCTAATGATCTGTGGAATGGTTCAGTCAATATCTGCAGTTCAGAATTTTATGCCCTTACTTCGAAACCATTGTATCATGTCGAAAAAAAAACATAAATTAACTGCTGGATCACTTTTTTCTGAATATAATCTGATTCATTTGGAAGACGTTAATGAAATGCCAACGAAATTACTCTCACCCTCTACTGCCGGAAACCTGTTGCGAAAACTAAGCGATAAGGAAAGTAGGGGATACTTTCGGTTGAATATTATCTTTTTTCGCTAGAGAAAACGGTAGAATCTAATTATAATTTTTTTCTCTATTCTACAGGAAAAACTTCAGCCAAGATCTAGAAATCAGAAAACAGGATGATGATGATGCTTTCGGTATAGCATCATCCTACTCAGTCATAAATAACATTATTTTTCTCCCTTTATTGTAGTTGGAAAACTCAACCAAGATTGAGAGAGAAGAAATGAGCTTGTGATAATTCTGTCTGGGTTTCATTACGTTCACGGATTAACAATACTTTTCACCCTTTGCTAATCAGGAAGAAACTAAGCCAAGATTTGGAAGTCAGAGACGGAGATCTGATGCTTTTGACGGAAGAGGAACGCGTGGACTTCCTGTGGGGCTCACGCTGCGCTCAGCCCAAGACTGTGGGATTCGTCAAAAAATCCATTGCTGCCCCGGCATCTATCTTAGATAAATATCCGTAAGTCCACAACTTAATGGAGGGCAGTTTTAATAAGTACGGTAACATAATCAAATGCAACAATAGAAAAAATTGATATAGTTCCTGAGCTAATTGCTTATCACTAGAGAAGAGCTAGCTTTAACAGCGCTAGAATTCCATAAAAGTTCCCAAATAAATGGCCATCATATTTTTGGGTGATGTTGTCCTTGGAAAATTAGCGTTTCATAAACGCTAATCAGGAAAAACGGGGCTAATTTGGAAAGTATGGTGAAAGTGTAAATTTCAAAGCAGTATTTAACTCCAAGGATTAATTGAACTAAAGGAATTCACCCCCCCCCCCCAAAAAAAAATAAATATAATCATTCCTTTAATTGAGCGCAATCATTCCTTGATCAAATATTTTTCTTTGCATCACGGACAAACTTGATGCATTATTTTAATTTCTCAACAGTTGTATGAATCGTACATTTAAGCACTGCACATAGGTACATTTTTACTCTATTTTGCTATTGTGGTGCCAGGTGTAGTGCTGGGATGATTCGTTTCTCTGCTGTATGCCTGAGGGCAACAGAGGCCGTACTGCATGGGAGGGAGGGTTTACAATCTAGAAATAGTGGCAATCCTGACAACCAGGTAAACGAAAAAACGGGATACATATTAGAAATTTGTAACTTTTATGCTCTGCACCAGGGGAGAAAATGAAGCTGCCTGCATGGTACGTTACGAAGTTCACCACACAGACAAACTCGGGGCACGGGGTGCCACTGAGTTTCACGTGAATGATATTTCGGTTCGGAAAGTAACCTTAGTGCTTATTGTTAAAACAGAATTGTATGTATCAAAATGAGTTGATGACCTTCATCTCTGAACCATGTTCATATGTATATAGTGGGATAACTTGATTCCTTTCAAAATGAAAGCGTTGCTCATGCCCCTCGAATGCTTCACAGATTGTATATTTTAATTGTTCCGTGAGTGATTAGCACTTTGAGGCTGGCACGTTCTCAGCTTCATTTTATATATCGTGCACTTTTTTCAATTTTATTGTAAGAAAGAACAATAAAGGAGAAAAGAGTAAAGTACTTACAGTCAGTAACTTCCCACTTCCTTGAGGCAGTACTGATTTTCCTATCTGTTCCATGCACCGACGTAAAATGCATGGAATGCGAGTCAGCCAATTTTAACGAAGGCTATGATTGTCAGTCCTGCATGACCATGTAGTGACTGGACCTGACTGGAATAACTGGTAAAATTCACTCAGTAAAGCGTCAGCTATCAGATGTGGAGGTGAGTCAACCTGTACGCTCTACATAAATAAATTGTGGCTTTAGGACAGCACGAACAACTTTGTTGGCCGATGCTTGAGGATAAATGTTGCTCCCACAGCTCAGTGACATCAAGCTGACTCCATCAGCCATAACTGACAGAAATTCTACTCTCTGGCCAGAGCGAAATACAGCTGTAAAGCAAATATTCATGTCTACTACGACCGAACCCGTCTCTTCTACCATATAAATCTTTAGCAATAGGAAACTATCTCGGACAATGTGGATGCAAAACATGTGCCGCCTAACGCCAATACGAGCATTTATAATTTTAGCGCACAACATTCTGCACTGTTGCTAATGAAATCATTTCTGTGCACCCTCATCTAGCTGGTTCATCGGTAAGGCGTCGAGAGAAGAAGCAGAAGATATTTTGATGGATGCTGATATCGCTCTGGGCACGTTCGTTATACGAGAGTCGACTAACACATATGGTTATGTTATTTCAAGTAAGTATCTATCTAGTAATATCTTTACTGAATAAAATACCCGCTAATCTATATTTTTGAGTTTGAAACAGTACCCAAGCTTCACTGACTTTCATATTGCAACCAAGAGTTCTTGAGTTCTAATTTAAATGGTATCCATGAAGTCTCTGTTTTTTATAGCACACTTATATTAAGTATGTAATGCATTTTATGTTAATTACAGATTCGTAGTGCGTATCTAATGAGTTCTGTGCTGTATCCAATCTACAAAACAAAATCTATCAAATAGTATAATAATCAACGTCGTGTGTTTATTTGTTTATACTGTATATTTGTATATTTCGTGTCACGCTCTTAATAAAGGAAATAGATAGGCGAAAAATAGGGAAGGTCACAGAGTTTGTAATTAGGTTGCGTTTCCAAGGAGATCGATAACCTGGTTGCAGAAATTGGCAAAAATGCGATCATTCTCCCTGTATATGACTGCACTTCTTGTTTGAAACTCTTCTTTAAATCGAAACACAGCTATTTGCAGCTTTTTAACGCTGGCATTGAGTGTCAAATTTATTACTTTCTCCGTACATTGGAACGTGTGTTTGCTCTCAGTTCACGACCTATACATTTAGCAGATGACCAACGAAAGACACGTGAAGTAATGATTTTTCACAGTGCAGTTGACAAAATTTCCTTTTCATCTTGCTGTCATCCTTTGACGGAGTAGTTTTCGCTCAGGGCAAAAGCTTCGACCTACTGAAAGCTTACTGGGTAGGCAGAATACACGGCGGGAATGTAATTGTATTTAGTAATGCTTTGCTGCTTGCTAATGTAAGATTTTTTCCGCATGTCACTTAAGGTAGGGGACGATTGTGCGGCCTAAATGACTTGGAAGTGAGAGCCCTTATCTCTTATGACACTTTGAGTCCGCTGTGTAGCGTATCCTTCAAATGCATATTAGTAACAAAAGCCTGTTATCTCAAGACAGTTTTTTTTTTTACAATTTCGCCGCTGTCATTTTGATAACGCTGGCATTCTAGTACTAACCAAGGAGTTTCTAATAGGAGGAGCAAGCCCAAGCACTCTCTGGGCGAGTAAACACATGGCTTTGTCACGTGATCGAAGTTGGCGTTTGGAGTCCTTGAAGTGGCTGAAGAGTCAATGGTCAGCACATATAATTAAGGAAGATACAGACAAAGCAATTCTTCAATATTTTTGCAAGACAATCCTGTCTGAAGAATTATATCCCCGTGCTCACCCTGTTACTATCATCGTCACATGGTATACAGGATACGAGATTCCTTTATATACTTCCATCTGCTCAGAATTTCGTGGATGGTAAATTGCCATAAAAATTTGAGCTCAGGATTCCTTCCCATATAGGCTGCGTGAGGCAATGCCGCTCCCCGATTGGATAAGGCACTCAGCCAGTATAAGGGAAAAGTTTACTCGCAACGCTCCCGTAGAATAAATAGAGAGGGTGCGCTCCTCTCAATTAGAACCTCCTTGGTACTAACATTAGACAGCTGCCTGTTCTTCTGTCCGTCCGAAGCCTTCCAAAAACCGTATCCTGGATACGAACCATGAGAACGGTTTATTAATTACCATAGACCTGGGCTCGGGACTTGTGGACTTGGTGTACTTCGTGGACTTGGTAAATTTTGTACAGTTGGTGGACTTCCTGGACTATGTGGACTTGGTGAATTTTGTAGGAGTTCAAACTTTTTCGATCAGATGGTATATTTAAAATAGATATATTTTCATGACTAATTCAACAAAAGAGTTGCTGGTGCTCAAGTGAGTATCTAATAAAATTAAGATGGCATCAATAATTGAGTATGTTTTAAGTTTTGCACTAAATTTACTTAGTATCGTTCGAGTTTTATGATGGGATCCAGGATGAACTGTGACGCATGAAATCTTGAATGAAATCCAGTAGGTGACGTCATTTTAGTGATTACTATATGATTTCGTATGAGTATTGAGATTTGCAACAAGTGTTTTTGCAGATGCTATTCGTGAAATGAATGTTACCTTTAACGGGTTCACAGTATATATTTCAAAATATTTTATGTAGAGTGGGTAGTTTGCAACATAAAGTCAGCTTTTCCGATATAGACTAGGAGCTATACACGTTATACAGTAAGGATAATTGAGATCTCAAGTGAATATTAAACATTATTCAATAATAATTGTTCACGTGCATAACTTCCAGTTAATTCGTACCACCTGCTATTAAGATCTATTTTCTTCCACTTTTCATCGATCTTACTATTTTCATAATAAATGCAGAATATCGCGATCACCCGAATAGATAACATCTATTGTGTCATGGAGAGTTAGTAGATATTGCCATAGACCGCAACAGTACTTGACTCTTAGGTCCAAGGGGCCTCTGACGCTGGCGGCGAAAATGGGAAAAATTGGATTTTCCCATATTATTATTATTATTGTAATAAATAGAAGTCGACTAATAAAAAATTTTTGACGTTTCGGGATGAATAAATCTCATCTTCAAAAAAAAAAAGGAAAAAAAAACCTAAACTACAATCTGTAAATAAAAATTTCTTTATTGCTTATCGATAAGGGGAGCGAGGGTGTTGTTGGGGAGCTGCGTCAAAATTTTTTTATTAGTCGACTTCTATTTATTACTTTATATTTACCATAGTATATTATTATTATTGTTATTAAGACTTCCCGCTTGAGCTCCCACGCACAGGTAATACGACCCAAATGAAGCATCTTGCAACACCGGGAAGCCCAAAACGCTGCTAAAGAAATTCCAGCAAAAAACCATTAACAGCTGTCTCAAACACCTGCAGGCCAACACGACCAAAAGCCAATGCCGGCAACAAATTCCAAATCTTAGCCGACCAGGGCACGAAGCACCGACAGAACTGATTAATTCGACATCTTTCAGCCTCCAAAGTGAAAGAGTGCGCTCCGCACGCAGCACGAGTCTCTCTCCCGAAAACCTTGAGGGCAGGGAGAGAAGAATACAACCAATGCCTGTCATTATTGTACACTTTATGAAACAAACATAGCTCTGCGACACTTCTCCTGTGGGACAGGTTCACTAGATCATTATCAGCGCTCAGCCTGCTGGCTGAAATAACAAGTCGGTCCAACAGACGCAAGTGATAGTCAGTAGCTGAAGCCTAGACCGATGAGCAATGCTCCAACATAGGCAGAAAAAACGCATAGAACATCTGCGGGCAACCTGACTGTCACCAAACACGGAATTCACCTTACGCAGGAGCCCAATCTTAGTGGAATCGCGTGACACCAAACTCCTAATATGCGGCTCAAAAGTGAGCTTCTCATCAAAGACAACACCAAGAATCTCCATGGAGCTAGACTCCTGAAGCAAAGTGTCATCAATCTCCAGCTGGAGATGCCGCGGTACAAGTGTCCGAGACCGACTGATAATCATCGACTTGGTCTTTCTGGCATTCAGCTTCATACTCCAGGCCGAGCACCATGCACTAATGCGTCACAAATCCCTATTCAGAGACTGAGCTACAGCGTCACGCAGGCGAGGCGCAGGTATCACTGTCATCAAAGTGGAATCGTCGACATAGTTGATCAACGTGTTTTCAAGCGAAGAGAACATGTCACTAGTATACAGAACGAACAACAGCGGGCCAAGAACACTACCCTGAGGGATGACAGACACAACCCCGACTGAGGCGCTCAAAACGCCGTCAACAGACACACTCTGCGTCCGCTCAGAAATGAAATCGCGAACGATTGACAAAACCCTACCACCCACACCAAATTACTCTAGCTTATATAGTAGACCCCTGTGCTTAACCCTGTCGAACGCCGCACTAAAGTCCAACTGGACAAGGTGTGCCTCCTACCTATAATCCAGCTCATACTGTAAATGGTGTAACACCGAGAACAGAGCGTCACAACAACCCAAGCCATGCCATATCCAATCGGAGAGCAGCATTGCCTTACGCAGCCTGTATAGAAAGGAGTCCTGAGCTCAAATTTTTATAGCTATTATGAACATGTTCAGACACTGTCATGCAGGCAAGCGCCCAAGTGCGTCCTCGCCGTATCCAAGATACCTCTTCCGCAAGAAAAGTGTTGCGTTCCTTAGAAATTTCTCTTCAGTATTAGATAGGGGAAAAAGAATAGCTCTTGAGAAAATCCCAATTTTTCGTTGCCGGTTTTTGGCCGCCAGCGTCAGACCCAAGGAGGTTCAACAGGGAGGAGCGTAACCTGTCTACATATTTACCCTACGGGAGCGTTTCAAGTAAACTTTCCCCTTCAACTGGCTGAGTGCCATATCCAATCGGAGAACGACATTGCCTCACGCAGCCTGTATAGAAAGGAGTCCTGAGCTCAAATTTTTATTGCCATTAACCATAGAATTACCGAGCTGATAGAAGTATGTAAAGGAAACTTGTATCCTGCATACCATCTGATGATAAAAGTAACAGGGTGAGCACTCGGATGTAAATCTTCAGACACGATTGACTTGCAAAAATAGAGAAGAACTGCCTGTCTGTATCTTCCTTAATTATATGTGCTGACCTCTGCACCTTCAGCCACTTCAAGGACTCCAAACACCAGCTTCGATCACGTGACAAAGCCATGTGTTTACTCGCCCAGAGAATGCTTGGGCTTGCTCCTCCCATTAGAAGCTCCTTGGTCAGACCTAACAGTCAAGTACTGCTGTAGTCTATGATATTGCATTAGAAAACAATTGGAATTTTTGTTTTCTTTGAAGTATAAGTTATCCAGCACCAAATTACATAGTACCGTGCCCACGCACTGGGTGAATCAATGTCCTAATGATATGTTCTTTTTGTATCTTGCCGCGCAGTAAAGAATGGCGATAGCTGCGAGACAGTGAGGCACAGAAAGATAAACGAAGTGGACGGCAGATACACTGCCTGGTCACAAATAAGTTTCCCTGATATCATAGAGCTTGTGACTCACCACTGCAGAGGCAGGGAGCTGCAGGTACCTTACAATAAGGTAAGTGCGTAACCAAGACTGGTCACGACCCATAATTTTGCATATTTTGCTGATACCATTACGGACAAGGTAAGTGCGTAACCAAGACTGGTCACGACCCATAATTTTGCATATTTTGTCAATACCATTACGGAAAAGGAAAGTGCGTAACCAAGACTGGTCACCACCCATAATTTTGCATATTTTGTTGATATCATTACGGACAAGGTAAGTGCGTAACCAAGACTGGTCACGACTCATAAAGTTGCATGTTTTATTGATATCACAACGGCCAATCTAGGTAATTGTGTCACCAAGACCGGTCCGAGCCTGTACGCAGAATATTTTGTAGACACCAGTAAGGACAAAGTAGGTGCACAACCAAGACTGGTCAGAACTTATGATGGTGGTTATTTTGCTACTACAACTCCGGAGGGAGATATTGGCAGTTGCTCGGCAATAACAAAATTGCATGACCAAAACTTGCCAGAAATAAACAAAGTGACTCAATTTTTATCTTTTTATTAGCCCTCAAAGAACTGTATTTTTTGAAGTAGTGTTTCCCTTCTACACAGATGGATGCAGGAATATGAATGCCTATTACCGTGACAGCATGTACAGTTACTAAACCTTGTGTAGTACATACGCCATTATCGTTGTTGATGTGAGCAGTATTACTTGGAACACAACCAAGTGGTCCTCTTGATTGGGGGAAGGTCACCAGATTTCAGAGGAAGTAGTCTATTGGTACATGTGCTCGTAACACGATAAAGAAATTCGGCAGAAACAGACGTAGGTCACAGATACGTTTCCCAGGTATCCAGTAGCTACATCTGCACCCTCTGCAACACGATAAAGAAATAAGCAGAAACAGAGATAAGTCTCCGATGGTTCTCAGAGACCTCGTGGCCTGCAGGTAACCACTCCAATGAAATAGATACGCTTGCACTTGTAACCGTAGGGCTGAAGAGAAAAAAACTAGTGTTAAGCTATATTTTTTCTATTCTACCCTGAAAAAGATGAGTCTGAATGTAACTTGTAAAATCAGGTGGCCGAGTAAAATTCATTTTCTTTCTTTAAATGTATTTTTAAATCCGCTGACTGTAAATACATTTTGAATGGGAATAATTGCTTTAGCACAATATTGACCCCATCTCATTTTTGCGCGATCAAATTTTCATGAAACTTTCAAGGAAATCGTGACATCTTAAGGCAACACTGCTAAGTTTGTTTACATTTTGCTGTGTTTCCTGATTGACAACTCTGTGCATTTTTTATCTTTTCGAGGTGAACGACAATAAAAGCTTCTTCTATATTCTGCTAAAATGGGGCTTGGAAAAGCTCTAACTAACAAGAAGAAAGAAATTATCATCAAAGAAACCGCTAAAGGCACCTCTCCTGATATTGTTGCCCGAAAAAGAGGACGCCATATTGGCACAGTGACAAGATTCTTGAAGGACCCTTCACCGCAGAAAAAACGATCAGATGCTTGGAGTTCAAGGGCTGTTACTGATAGAAATATGAGAAATGTGTTTCGTCAGCTACGTAAAAGAACCGGGCAAAGAAGTATATAAAATTTTGTGGCTGCTGGGCTTCCTGAAGTGCTTAAAACTACAAGAAATGACATCTTTCGCTCCATTGAGTCGGTCAAACCCCTCTAACCCCATGATATAAAATTGTGAGGATGGAATGGGCAGAGAAATGCACGAAGATCAACATGAATCATGTTCTATTCACCGACGAAGCCCGAACAACCCTTGATGGACCTGACGGGTGGAGTAAGGGTTGGATGCTACCTAGAGGTGAGTGCCATCAACGCGTAAAACGTCAACAACAGGGAGGTGGTGTTCTGGTATGGGCTAGTATCATAGGGGATCGATTTCCAGGTCCGGTTAGAGTACCTGATGGCTTGCAAATTACATCTGCATCATTGTGACATGTTGAATTACGCTTTGGTCCCATGGCTGGATGGCACACTCCTTTCGTTGCTTCGACACTTGATTTTCCTGCATGATAATGCGCCTTCTCACTCTGCCCGTACTACCACAGCATTTCTGGACTCTTTGTGGTTCCATGGAGAGAAATTGATGGTTTGGCCACCGTGGTCACCTGATCTTATCCCAATTGAAAACTTCTGGGCCTTTCTGAAAAGGGAAATTTACGCAGATGGAATGCAGCACAACTCAAAATCTGTTGTGTGGGATGCTGTTGCTGCAGCAGCAAGGGCGGTTCGACCATCTACAATAAAGTAACTCACTGGATACATCTATTTAAGGCTAATCTAATTTATTAAACGTCGTGAGGGACATTTGGCAAATAACACTTTTTTCAGTCATTGCAAACTTTTGATTAATGATTTCTTGTTTACTACATATTTTTCTCATTTGTGCTGTTCATTTTTGCTCCTTTAGTGATATAAAACTGTGAATATTTTGTTTCTTTTTTTTTAATCAAAAAACTATTGGCGCAACTCCGTGAAATTAGTAAAACTGACAAAAACATTATTTTTTTAGAGCCAGTACGATTAGTCGTTTGCAAATTTACAGACTATGAGCATCAAAAGTTTAACTTTCTGTGAAATTTTCACTGTAATTTATATTAAGATAGTCGAGATGTGGTCAATTCTGCGATAAAGCTATTAATACCGTTTTAAATGTACATGGCTTTGCTAACGTAAGTAATTATCAATTTTGTTACTTCCGCAATATATGAAAAACTTCCGTTGGAACTAAACATTTTACATATGAAAGATATTTGAACGTCAAATACGGCACAAGTTCGCAACCAGGAACACTAAACACAATCAGTAAGCTATCATCAATCATTTTGTTAGTTAAGTACTAGTCCAATTGTACGTATGATGGGAGCGACAAGGAATATCCTGTGATTAGCCTGCATCTCGTTTTTTTAATCGCAAAAGCCATTAATTCTGCACCTTGACTCTTTGTGAAACATAATGTTGGCTGAGACATGAGGTGGAAGAGAAAAAAAACGAATTTTTGTTAAAGACTAATGTCTTTAATGCCGACTCTTTCATTTGGTGACATAACTATCAATAGTGTTTTTCTTTTGTTATTGTTGTTTTTGTTGTTTTTACGAGGTCGGGTAAGTGTAGAAATGGGATAAATACCACACCAAACATGAGATATGAACGTCGTTTGCAGCACAGCCAGTCAAAAGCAGAAACACAGACTAAGAGATCTGAAAATAACTCAAGTCATTGTAAAGCTTGTGCAAGGCTTGGCAGGACTCATGCTAGACATTCTTCGAACGAATTCCAAGAGACATTATGCACGTCACCCATCTTTTGCAGAGGTGATGCTAGGTTCCGTGAAGAGCGGGCCGGTTAGTAGCGAGTTGCTTTCACATTGCATGTAAGCAATTACTGCTAATTTGTTGAGCCCTTTTAGCAAACGTAAATCCAGTAAATTGTGTTGCTGTCTTCGTGCTCCCTGGATCGAGTCCTGTAAGTTTGTTTCAACTTCAGAGCTGCAATACTAGAGGCGCGGCGAATACGACTGAGAGTTTTGTTGCACAACCTCGAGCGGTAAAGGTATTATAAAATTTCATCACCTATTTTTACGTATGACAGGGACTCGTACTCCAGTGTCTAACAACTACTCCTAATTAACAATCACAGTAATTCTTATAATATTTCAATTGCATCTGATTGTAAAGTGCTAAGCTTTCCGTTTAACTGAGCGGTCAAACCTCCGTGATACTGGAGTTTTGGCATGTATCCCTCGAATTTTAGCGGTAAGCGATCTCCTGGTAGACTAGGGGCCATCTAGGTCTTTCTGTTTGCTAGGCATCAACAGAGGTAAGCTCACTGGTATCCAAGGCAGTACCAGTAGGTTACACGAGGTGGGCATTGTGTATTTTATTGAAGAGAATGTTCGAAGCACCCATCAGCTCCATTTCTTGCTTACAGACAGCTCTAGACACGTGGTCCTCGAAAGTGACATTATCCTGCATTCTCACTTCAATTTAAAGGTCTATTTTTCCTTCGATGTCGCCCCATCACTCATCGAGAAGCATGTCCCTTTGATAAGGAAGGCATTTTCTCGTTTCGTAGCAGTTCGAATTTAATTTTGTTTAAGATCATTTTCTTGTCCAATGCCCAGCTAAGGATATCGGATACATCCATTTAGATAGTGTCTACATCTGTTACTAACGGTCCTGGGGCTAATATTCGTGTGTCATCCACAAACGGAAAGTAATCAGGTAGTTTACTTTAGTGCTCCATGCCAATGATCATGGTGATGAAGAGTATTGAACTAAGCCCTGTATCTTGTGGGGACATCTTAGGGGAAAAACAGTGGCTTATCTTACACATTTTTAGGATTTTTACAGGAACATCATCTGGTCCTGCGGCGCTGTTGCCGCTTAGTTTGTCGATGGCTTGTTTGATGCAGATTTTTAAGAATTCAAAGTCCATATAATAGTTTCATACTGATTCAATTTATCGAATTAACTACAGGATTACGAGTTTTGTCCTAAAAGACTTTTTGCAACTAGCGACTTAGTATTTTGTTTATTTCTTGGGCATCGTCAAAACCACACCCTTGATTTCTCACAAGTGGCCATATTTTAGATTTGACCGATGAGTAATGAGAGGCATTTGCGAAAAAATTATTTGCTATTTGTTTTCTAGATAGATTTCTTTCCAACTTTTTGCTTGTCATCAATAAGTTGAAACTCGATATCACTTCGCTACAAAAATATTTCTTACTACTTTTTTATTTTCTCGATAACCTGCTCCTGTTTGTCATCAATAAGTTGAAGTACGACGCCATTTAGCTGCACTAGCTCTGCTGATGGATGCGATTCGATCAATTTTGTCCGCTGCTTGAACAGTCTTTTGCGAAATTTGTGGCGTTGACTTTTACAAATTTTCCTTTTCGCTAGACCAAGGTACTTCATGCACTTTTCATGCTTAACTGAATTTTAAAAAATAAAACTCCGTTCCAGTTTACTGACAGTAGCGCAATCTGCCCCAGTTTATCCCAAATTGGAATGTAAGCGGATCGGGCGAGAGATCGGAATGTCACTCAAGGCAGGGTAGGAACAGAGCAGGAATACTGAAGACGATCAGTATACGTTTTCTGTCAATCACATCTGTAGCTTGATAAGTACTCTTCAAACAGTAAGCGTCTGTATAGCACTTACCAATGCTTAAGTGCACTGCAGTAGCTAAGAGGTTGATAGAGAATCAATCTGGTTCTAGATGAGCTTCACGGATGTTGTTGAGGCTAAGTACGTCACAGTTGTAAAAGAATTTGGGCTTGTCGTTCGAGTAAGCACTAAGCAGTTGTAAGCTCTGTATCTAAAATCAGATATGACATGATTGATAAGGAAGGTGGCAACCCTACTGTGCACTTCAGCAATATGAAGCTACAGAGTTCGATTGCATTTGTAGGAGAGACTTGAATCGAAGTCTACGTTAACTCTATGGTCAGGTCGATGTTACAAGTGCTTCGTAAATTAATAGTGATATTGAGAGGTCAGAGCTTCTGAAACATTTTCTTCTATTCACAAAGAGTATTTTAGGAATTTCAATATTTTAACTTGAGCATGACTAAAGTAGTCTACTTCAAGTACTCCCAGCAACATGTACGTTGAGTTCCATGGAATAGAAGCTATTGGTAAGAAGAGTTCTTAGTGAGAGCAGACGTTCAGTGACCTACATGTGTTGCAAAATAAAACTGATGGAAAATTGGAATTGAGTGTTGCTTGATGTATTTTTTATGTATTGGAAGATGGCACATGATTTCCTTCTATCGTGTAGATAGGAATGTAGCTAAAAATGTAAGAAAATGTGATATAAATAAGTTTCCTTGTTTTGTAGGTCTGATTCTTAGATATTTCTCCCGAGATTGCCTTAACTCAAACCCATTAAAATACAGCATTGCTACGTACGTGCTGGGTATTCTGCGATGTTCTTCTAGGTGCTCAGGATACCTGAGTACAGTTATAATTAGCATTCCTGTGCGAGTATTAGCATCGGTACTCAAAACTTTCTAAATTGAAGCTCAAACAGAGGTATAATATCATTTCTGTGATTTTTAAAGTAGTTTGAACTTTTGGAAATTGAAGAGCTTATATCACAAATTCAGAATCCTCTGAGAAGCATTTTGATTTCTCCTCTGGTTATTTACAAGGTTACGGCAGTGTTGTGTCTGATGAGCTCTCCATGTGACTGTAGGGCATGATGCCGCAAGGACACCACACGTTTTGAAAATCGGTATGTTAGAAAGTTAATGTAAGTTTTTGAGAATCACCTTATGACTACCGAAAACTCGAAACGTTGTTCCGTAACTAGTTTCGCTATTGAATGTGTCCTGAAGTAATGCTACTTAGAAAAAAATAGCAACATTGAATATCTGCTTCCAAGGTATTTCCGAGTTGCTTACGTTGAAACTAACATCCGCACAAAAAGCTATTATCTCACTCGCTTCCACCTACATCAAGTTCTCTTCTTTCTCTTGAGCAGTATGCCGCTTGTAATTCAAAGAAACTCTCACCAGCTTCCAACCCAAGTCCCGTTTCTGGAGTAAGTCTGGTGACAACAGCCGAAAATCCACCAGCCCTCGGTCCCAAACCTGCCCGCTATG
>LQNS02278174.1:12113155-12136543 GCA_001587735.2 Parhyale hawaiensis
TTTTCTTGAAGATCCGTACATAACTTTTTGAGTTATACTGTTAACAAACGTTATGACAAACATGAGTTAAATATACAAACGAACAAACCGATCTGCACCAAAATTTGATCATTTATGTCTTTTAACATTACTAACAACCCCTATAAATTTCATAGAGATCAATTTATTATCTTTTGAGTTATTGTGCTAACAAGCATGAATCTAAAAACACTAACAAACGAACGAACGAACGAACAAACGGATCATTACCAAAACTTGGTCGTTCACTTTTTGTTATATACCTAACAACTCATGTTAATTTCATCAAAATCATTCCATAAGTTTTTGAGTTAGGGCATCAAAAAATGAGGCAGACAAACAAACAAACGGATGGATATATCTTCACCAAAAGTTAATCATCTGTTTCTCCTAACATACCTAACAATCCCTGTAAATTTCATCCTAATCGGTTCATAACTTTTTGAGTTAGTTTGGTGACAGGCAGACAGACAGACAGACAAACAAACAAACAGACAGACAAACAAGGTTCAGTGCCATCGCCCACCAAACTCGTTAACTCAACTAGAGCTGCAATATTACTTCCATACGATTACCTTCCCACGGGGAGAAATGCAACTGTGAAAGTAACTGGAGATCCAGTACCGCACTATTTAATTCTGGCAAAAACTATCTTTGCAGTCAGAGAAGAACAACCCTGATTTCGAAACAGCCTCTGCCGGTTCCAACTCGTCCGTCGAAAAGGCCAAGAAGAAGGTTTCAGCTTACCTGAAGCCAGTCAAGGCACAGCTCCGCAAAGTAGCAAAGCAACCCAAAGACAAGCAACAATATGAAGCACCAGAGGTTCCAGAGCATCTTCCTCCTCCTCATATGCCGCAACGAGCTGCTTGGGTCAACTGGGACCCGGAACCTCTACCGCTCCCAGTAACGGTGACCCCCGCCAGAGCTCTGGTGTTCAGTGCACCACCTCCTGCTGCCACCAACCGGCCTGTAAGTTCCTTACCACAATGCTGATAGCACATGTCTGGTAGTAAAATAGTACAGTACTTGACTGGTAGGACAATAACACAGTAATTGTTTCGTAGTACCAATAGCTAGCTTGTCTGGTAGTGCAATAGCGCAGTACTCTTCGGGTAGTAATATAGCGTAGTACAGGCATGGTAGTGTAATAGAACAACACTTGGCTGGTAGTACATATAATACCACAGGACTTGTCCGATAGTTAGTACAATGGTACAGTCCTAATTTTCGTCCTATTGCAGCTTACTGCAAAAAGCGTTTAGCTTATACGATTTGGTCGACTTCGCTGCTGCTGCTGCGAGATTACAAACAGTTACAGCCCGACAGAGCTATCCATTCAGATTTGTTGCTTTTTAGCTTAAATTAAATAGTGACATTCGATTATATTTTGCCTATACTGGATGAGATATTATTTAAATTAGATTGGATTACAAATTATAGAATATAATTAATTCTTCATTGGGCAATGAACAAATTAATCGATGCAAAGGTTAGCTCCTTTTGCTATCTTTCTCTCTTTTGTTCTCTTTCTTTCTATCTTTTGGTGAGAGCGTGCTGATACGGTGATATGAACAGCAGAGGAATGCTGCGTTGGTTCAACATACACCTGCACCTCGACCGTCGCCTCCTCCCACCCAGACAGGAGGTATTACTTCGGTTTCGGTCCCACCACCTGGCACACATCCACACATTTCAATAATTAATTTTTATTGTTGTTTTGCAGCCTTCTAGGCAAGATGCCCCGAGAGGCAGGAAAGCTGACTGGTGCATTGAATCCTGGCGTGTGACTAAGCTGGAGAAAGTGGGAAGTGGATATTTTGGTGAAGTGTGGAAAGCAAAACTGAACGCCTCCCATGAGAGGATTGTGGCTATGAAGACGTTCAATACAGGTGAGAATTGCGGCCTAACGTCACTCCCTGCAGGTGGAAATTACGGCCTGACGTCACTCCCTGTAGGTGAAAATTACGGCCTGACCTCACTCCCTGCAGGTGAAAATTACGGCCTGACGTCACTCTCTGTAGATAAAAATAAAAAATAGTGGGCTGACGTCACTCATTGCAGGTAAAAATTACGGCCTGACGTCATTCACTGCAGGTAAAAATTACGTCCTGACGTCACTCTCTGCAGATATAAATAGAGGGCTGACGTCTCTCACTGCAGGTAAAAATTACAGCTTCACGTCACTCACTGCAGGTAAAAATTACGTCCTGACGTCACTCTCTGCAGATAAAAATAGTGGCCTGACGTCACTCTCTGCAGGCCAAAATAGCGGCCTGATGTCATTCATTGCAGGAAAGAATTGCAGCGTAGTTTTATTCATACCTATGAGATATACGGAGAGACGTCATAGTAATTCAGGTGAGAATTATGGTATTAATTTAGTCACTACAGGTAAGGTTTACAGTGTGACATCATTCAACGCATGTAAGAACTGTGGCATAACCTTTCAAAACGCTACTAATCATTCAATACTTTCATGACAAGGACATTCAGCGCAGAGTGACGGGATCCTCATTTAATTCCCTGGTCATTACTAGACATTGATTATTTATTTTCCTTGCACTTTACTCTTACTAGAGTAGGTTCTTAACGTCCTTTATTGCAGCGTTTAGATTGATTAATTGCTATGGAGAAAATGACTAAACTTCACATCCACTCCCTGATGACGTCACTTTGGTAAATAACGATCACGTGACCAATCTAAGCCCTGCCATTGGTTCGTGGTGGCGTCACTTTGCTAGCACCACAGTTAAAGAATTAAGACACCAAAGCAACCTACTCCCTCCACGGCAGTTCGGTGGCAAGATTACTCACTGGAGCATTGCCGCGCGAGGAAAAGTTTCACCGCTCGTTACTGTATAGTGTCAGCGATTCTTCCATTCGTAGTCATTGGAGGCGCTGGTCTTAGGGTGGGGGGCGCAGTTGTCAATCAAGTATTCCGTCAATGGAGACGATAGTCCGGACAGTAAGTGGTCGACTATTTTCAGTACACTCCTCTAGGCCCATGTGGGTATCTATCTACAGCACAAACCAGTGCTTCTGAGGTTCCTAGGTTTGGCATGCGGTGAATACGACTAACCTATACAACTTCTAAGGGTACCTCAGCTATTATTCGAAATCCCTGTGATATCATCAGTACCCAATCGAAAATAATTAAAGTGATTACCTAATTTGGTTCGGTGTCACTCATGATATAGCAGTAGAGTTCAAATACATCATTACCATTCTCCGATAAGGTTACCTTTTGTCTCACTGATTCAGGAGTGTCCTTGCCTTCAACGATTTCATTTAGCAACTTTAATTTCTTGACTTGACCGCAGCAGCAGACTAGAGCTTCTGACTTTGACTCTCAAGGCCACAGGCTCGGACCGCGCTTCCAGCTATGCAAGTTCCTGGCGGTGCTTGATATGATCGGTCAGCATCCAGTTTACGTACTGCTGTGGGTTTACTGACCTTCTCCGACAATGGGGAGGGTTGGGGGGGGGGGGCGCAGATATTGTTGCATGGAGTCTTCCGCCACTGGTGCCATAGCTGTACACTATCCGTGGTTGACTGCAACCGTATACTCCTCTGGGGCCTGTTGGTCTATATCCGCAGCACAAACCAGTGCAGGCGGGTTTTCCAGTTGGGGTACGCTCAGATGACTTTACCTTTACAATGCTAGAAGATATGAAGTAAGATGTTATGAATTCAATCTAGATTCTGCATAGTATGTTGTATACTTTTTAAAAATAGAGATTCAAGACGATCCGTTATTAGGCTATTATGATTGAACCTTCTGGGCTACAGGCTATCGAATTAAAAATTAGAGTCCTTGTGAAAATCGTGAAAATCCACAGTCCGCAGCACAACATAGCATCCGATGACGGCACCCTGACGAGCAGGTAATAATCTCTAATTCCCAAGCAACTTTGCTTCTAGCACAGCGTAGTGCGGACACACTATACCATCGCCTATCTAGCGCCGCTTTTGTATCACTAGTGCACTATCGGAAAACCATGAGCATTTGTTTGATATCTTATAGTAAATAATGAGTGGCATCGAATATACTGGAGGTAGCGCCTTAAATTTCCTCTAGCAGATATCTAGCATCACCATACAAGTAGCAAGGCTATTCAAACCAAATACCATATACATTTTAAGTGTGCTGTATGAAGGTCAGAGCTACAAAAATTTTGAGGGCTTCTTATTTTGAGATACTGCAGCGGTCGGCGGTTACTCGCACCGCCTAGATAATTCACTGCTGGCTGTTCTTTTGGGTGGGTTGACCTAGATGTGAAACATACCAATAACTGGTTTGAGTCAACCCCCTCAGACCTCCACTTTCCCCCGTTCTCCCATCGCGGGTGATGGTCTTACGCCACGAAGCATTCTATATGGAGCCATCGCCGCAACTCGTAACCCGTAATATTGAACAAGCTCCCACAACAAGTCGAACAGTCCTTGAGCTCTGACCAGACAGCCCACGGAGCGAAGACACACACACTGTCACCCATGTATCCTCGCATTCGCTTCGTTGCTACCGACTGTTAAATACCTAACCGAATTTTCGGCGACCCCAAGAAGTAACCTTATAAAACAGCTTCTTGGACGGCCAAGTTTTCTATTATGGGATTAAGGATTTTAAAGGCCACCGAAAAAAAAAATGTTCAGGAGCTTGAGACCTAAGTGCAAAGGCTATATTATATTGATGGTCGGACATAGTAAAATTTGGTTCAAGTGCGAAACCTGTGAAAAAATCAATTTCCTTTTGAGAACATTGTGGCACAAATTTTCTTTAAGTGCATCATGGTTTACAATCTTTACAGACAATTGGCTTTTGAAAGATGTAATATACCAACTCTAGATGCACGAAAGTGAAGGAGTTAACTTTTGTCTTTTGTTTTTCAGAGAGAATGCAATTGCGAAACTTCTTGAAGGAGACGGAGACGATGATGACCCTGAAGCACCCTAACTTGGTTAAGCTGCACGGCTACTGTTCTGAGGACAGCAATGTTTTCATGCTGCTGGAATTTCATCAGCACGGAAGTGTCATGGATTATCTCAGTTCAGGTAATCTTTTATAAAACCTGATTCAGGCGCGTAATATCGTCAATTTATTTAACTTTTAAACTTTCCAATAACTTCTTTTGATTTTTTATATAATATCATTAATTTCTTTGGTAAACTGTGCGCTGGCTTCTGTTGATCCAGGCCCTGAATGTCTTCCCTTTATTCAATCCATAAATGTCCAGAACCTTCCATAGATTCAAGTCTACGATATCTCCATTTGTTCTTTTGTTTAGAAACTATCCAATAATTCATAATGGTATCGTTCCTAATTTTGTTATTAATATTATTATTATAATTCGAAAAAGAAAAACTTACAAAACTATCGATTGGCATGGCGAGGCCGAGCTAAGCTGATGAGACATCAGAACTGAACACATTCTGTAGTCTCTCCTGGCAACCAAAGCGGTAAAATGTAGCTCAACGTCTACCACTTTCATCAAGCTGCTGACTTTAAAATATAAAAAACCTCGTTTGACTTATAAGCCTTTACACCTAGGTGATTGGTTTAGAGTTAACTCATGAACCGGCCTCTATATAACAGCAGAAAAAAGAAGTAACGTTTCGGTAGAGGTTCGTACCTGTAGCAGCTTGCAGTACTGCCACTTAAGTAGAACAGGCCTGAAGTTAGCAACCTTCCGGCCGTGTTCACTTTTGGGGCCGGGCTGCAAGCGGCCGCAAGTGCCCGCCTATGCATTTTACTATAAGTCCGGCCTTACGAAAAAGTAAAGCCTTGGTGGTCAGTAAACTCGCGCAATCAGTTTGTTCTGAACTCCGTCCGCAGGTAAACTACTATCTCCAAAGGAAAAGGAGACCGTCTTGAGAGGAGTATTATCGGGCATGAAGTATTTAGCCGAGGAAGGATTCATCCATCGCGACTTGGCAGCCAGAAATGTTCTTCTGGATGACGACCGCAGCCCCAAGGTGGCGGACTTCGGCCTTGCGCAAATGCTGGAGGTAAGGTCATCGTGAAACTATACTCGTACACTGTACAAAAAGCTAATATGTTTATGTGACTGCGTATTTTTAAAATATTTCTAGCAGTTTCCAGTAACATCGCGACATTTTTTTCAGTGTAGCTCCTAACCAAGAGTTACTTTCTCCCAGAAAAAACAATGTCCGATGCATATTTGTCTGAGGAAATTGACAGTCGGTGATGTCCAGAAATATCTCCTACCTATTATATAAACAGACTATCTCGCGACTGCGCGTTTTGAAGAATGTTGAAAAACAATGTGGCAAAATTAATTTAGATAAATTTTAGGCCACTTTAGTGTCCTAGAATGATAGTTGCCCGCTACTCACGTCTAGCCAAGACTTTAAGTTTGTTGTCAATCAATGCATTCCATGCATCATTACAAACAGTTTACTATATATTTAAGGTTCTAATGTAAAATACAAAACATTTCATTTGAAGTTTCGTCTCTTAAACGTAGGGCCTACGTACTTGGGCTTGTGAGTGGGTCAAGTACAGTGTAGTTCTGTGCTTTAATAAACACAGTGAGATGTTAACTACTCGATCGCTGCATCACAACCAGACGATGGCAAATTAAAAATTATTCACATCAAAGACGTGTTCGATTGGACGCCGAAATTAACCCTTCGAGGCTGGACTTATCCGGAACTTTAGGATGGTGTACTGGCTTCCCCCAGTAAAATTAATGTTCTGGCTTTAACCCTTAATGAGTCAATGTTGAGACTTCTGTAAACTCAGCTTAGCTCAGTTAAGTAGAATTTTGAATCGGCTTTACGTAATAATGCTACTTTTAGCACTTTCAACGCCATTCGAAGCGACATAGTTTAAAGCTTCTCTCTAAAGTTTCCAACAAGTGAAACCTCGAAGGCTTAATTTCGGCGCCCAATGAAACACGCCGCATGTGTCTGGGTAATACTTTTTTACTTTAATTGGTCCCTGTGACGTATCTAGACGGACGGCAAGGCAGTCCATGACGACCAAAAGACGCCCTGGAAATGGACGGCCCCGGAGGCTCTGTGTGGAGGCAACCTCTGGACCAGCAAGTGCGATGTCTGGTCCTATGGAGTCTTTTGCTGGGAGCTGTACGGTAACTGTACCTCCGTGCCTTACCCAGGTGAGTGTGGTAGGGTTATACATAAATGTACTTTGTGTACAGGTATTTATCTATAACATGGAATATTAGTCTTTGGAGACTTTCGCTGGGAGCTATACAGCAACTGTATGTATCTCCGTGCCTTAGCCAGGTGTGCACGTTTGTCAATGTATTTTATGTAGAGTAATTTTTTTACTACAATGGAACATAAGGCATATAGCGCTTCATACTGGGAACTGCATAATCCCTTTCGAAGTCCTGCAGTAAATGTTTGTTACTTCAACAAGTTAAGTTGAACAGCGCGATAAAATTCATTTACTGGATCTACATACGGTACGTCAGGCCTGCGTAAACGTCACTTATTATATTGTGCCTAGTAGATTATTTGCCGTAGTTTTTCGCATCTTCACTGAATATTATTGACTAGTGTCCCCAGCCGTCATTGTAAATGACGGCATGTTGGGTTATTAACGACAGGTGCAAAACCCCCGCCGTCTTTTGGGCTTCCTCATTTTTCCCCTATCTAATACTGAAGAAAAAGATTGCAAGGTACCTGACTTTTTTTTTCGCCGAAAAAAATTGCAAGGTACCCCACTTTTTTTTTACATTTTGAAATCTGAATTTTCTCCTATCTTATTCCCATAGAGCGTAACAGGAAAGATATAAATAAATAAATAATAAATAAAAAAATAAAAACACAACGTGAATTATTATATAGTACTGATTATAAATTATCATTATCTTTATTTTCTGAAAAAACAATTACTTCCGCGAAGAAGGTCATGCTTCTGTTGTAATTCGTTTGTCTATCTGGCAGTAAGATAACTCGAAAATAAATGGACGAATGTTGATAAAATTTGCCGGGATTGCTAGGTATGTGACGAGTAACAGATGATTAACTTTCTGTAATAATCCGCTGGGCCTTTTCTTTTTTTCTCTATATGTTTTTTCTTGGCCAAGTCGCACAATAGTTATTAACGGTTCTTTATAAAACCTGCAGGAACTGTTAGAAACAAGGTGAGAAACAACCAATATTTAGTGATTTGCCGTTTCGCTTGCTTGTTTATGTGTCAGTGACATAACTCAGAAAGTTATTTACGGCTGGTATGTATCACTCAAAATATCTTTGCTGTTTCAAACGTGTTCTAAACTCTAGAATCCGCTGTCGCCGTTCTGTATAACCACGCTTAGGCGTGCATTGAACCTATTACACGACAAAACGTACTGAACCGGCACGCATTCGACTTAATGGTATGTTTCGCGTTGCACACCTAAGTGCGAGGCGTGTTCCACGCCTCTACGTTTGCAATCGTTGGAGAAAATGTGTAGTTGTGTTGAAGTCAGTGAGGAGTAGCGATTTTTCGGGTTGAATTTCGAGTTATATATTGTTTGCTTACACACTTCAGACACCCCACATAAGTAGGTATAGATGTCATGGGCAACAAAGTGCATGAGTCATTCAAACTTCTCGGCACGTACACGCATTTAGAGATGCGCGAGTGCTCGCTGCCCATAGCACACGTCCGATTTGAGGGTCTAGAGCACGCCTACGTGTGCAATTAGTATACGCGTTTGCGTACTGGTTTTGGGACAAGCTTTTGGCACGCGTTCACGTGCATTTCCAACACGCCTGTCTTCTTTCAGTGATATATACATAGTGTATGAAATTTAGAGGAACTGTTAGGAAAGTTACAAAAAATATGTGACCCAATTTTTGTAGTGATCTGTTACCTTACCTTGATACTTCGGATGAGGTCCAGGTGGCGTTATGCACGCCACTGATCTTGTGCAGCCATTGGTGCTGCAGTCCGTGAATAGCGAGTTGGCTAACAGCGAGTTATCTCCACAGTTCACGTAGCCGCTTGCAGCAAGTTTATCTGGCACTTTCAGTAAGCATGCTTCCAGTAAGTTTTTAAATTTAGCAGTCTCTGTACCGGTGACATTTTGGATGCATTTTATTGAATAATCTCGCCCTTCGGACTACGAAACTATTAGAATATTTAGTGGCTATCGCATCACCACCAGTTTTGATCGGAATGCGCACTTAACAAGTGCCACCAATACGGTTTGAGTGTATGGCCTGGATTCGCCCATTGACATTGACAGTAATTCCTTCTAGAATTTTCCAAGCTTATGTGATCGTAAAGTGCTCGAATCTCCTTTGAATTCAGTGCAGTTGAAGTTGAGCAAGTCTTTCGTGATAGTTTAATTATTTCACGCCTCGGATTTTGGCAGTGAAAGATCTCTGGATCGCCTCGAGGCGCTCTTAGTCTTTCCGTTTGGTTGGCATCCAAAGAGGTGAACAGTAGGTATTCAATCCTCGGCAGTATGAGTTGTTGCCATCAGGTGAACATAGTGTCTGCCTCTCGTGAAGAGAAATTTCGAAGCGCCCATTCGCTCCACTTCTTGTCTCTGGAAACAATTCGAGCCACTTAATCGTCATAAGTGGCATTATCTTGTATTCTCACCCCAAGATCCCTTAAAATTTGCTATCTCTCGATTTCGCTCCCATCTCTCGTCGTGTAGGACGTAGATTTAGTAAGGGAGAAGATTTGTCCGTATCGTAAATGTTCAAATTTTGATTCGTTCCAGTGGAAGATGTTTGTTAGATCTAGTTGCACATTCCGTACGTCTGCCATTGATTGTACCTCAGCTAATATCCGTGTGTCATCAGCGAACAATGAGAGAACGGCAAACTTGCATCGGTGCCTTGTATCATTAATCATGATGAGGAAGAGCATTGGACCAAGCACGGTGCCTTGTGAGACTCTACTGAGTTCCGCCTGTCATTTTGACACTTAATTATTTATAATTACACTTTGGGTTCCGTTTATCAGGGAAGCTTCGATCCATGTTAGATATTTTCCACGAATGACCATGTTGAAGAGTTTGAGTAGTAGTATTCCATGGTCTACTTTATCGAATGTTTTGGCAAAATTTAAATATATAGCGTCCCCATTTTTGGCTTGGCATAGTAGGTCGAGGATATAGTCATAATGCTCAAGCAGCTGCGGAATGGCTGAACGTTTATGGCGAAATCCATGTTGATTTGGTTTGGCCAGCTAGTTTCTCTTTTTTTGTGTGTTTGCTCGTGTGTTTGTCAGAACAGAAGTTAAATAGTAATTGACGGATCTTCATGAAACAGGAATTTTTGGCAGCGTCACGAGAAACAGATTATTAAGTTCCGATGGTTACCGAAATGAAATACTAAATTCATCACCAATATGAATACTTGGTAGCTATTTCTTTACAATTACCCTTCACTCAAACCCAAGACTTTGAGATCACTATTCTTGTAGATATTAATGTGCTGAATACGAACTGATTGGTCGTTAGCACTGTGCTTCATGGCTGATGTCTCCGTTCTCGGAAGGCTTCTCTAGTTTAAGTCATATCTCCGTTCCTTAAAGGAAGCTTACATATGACAACAAATTTCTCTTTTTTTTCTGCTGCCTAGTTTCTGAACTGCTCCTAAGTCACAACTTTTAGACCTGTGACGGGAATTTCGCTAGCACGTCAGTTATTTTTTTTTTAGATATTTGTACTACAAATTTTCGTAGGAATAGCATTACATGATAAGAATAAAAATATTCCCAGTAGGCGCTCTGCAGGCATAGCTATGATGAACTATAAGAAACAACACGGGATTGCTTGAAAATGGGGCGTAAGAGACCAAACCGGTGAACAGATTTGGAATAACAAAGTGAAACTGATGAAAATACTGTTGAAACAAATCCAGTAATAAATTGTTTGTTTTCCAGGGTAATAAACTTCTCCATTTAAGGTTTCTTAAGCCTTATTGGTTAAAAATAAAATTTGTTCAAAGTCAGAGCTGTAACATTACCATTTAACATTATATTTTGTTTAGTTACCCCTACTAAAATTTATAATTTTGGCTCTGTTACAGAAATAAGAAGCAGCATGGCACTGAAGCAAGCGCTGAGGGGCGGACACCGACTTGCCAAACCGAAGGAATGTCACGAAACTCTTTTTTCTTTCATATCCAAGTGCTGGGTATTTGACCACTTGAGCAGGCCGTCTTTTAAAGACTTATTGAAGATGCTCAAGTCTTGAATGAGTTATATTATATTCCTAGTTTTACCACTGCACCTACGTCGTACGACGTAATCCAAGCAGTGAGACTCAGTTTATTATGTCGTATCAGTACATGAATGTTTTATCTCGGGATTCCTGCCCTCAAATTTTGAAGCTTTATGATGATATCAGCATAAATATATTTGTGTCTACGGTTCGAAGTTCCCTGACCCCAAATGTATTTCTTTAATTCGAAAAAGGGAGAAGACTGTGACCTTCCCCCCTGAATAACTCGAACTGTGAATGAGACTAAAAATTTCTATATATATATACCCGTATAATGGGCGAAATGTAAATTCGCAACACACCAGAAAAGTATATTCAAGAAATGTATTCCTAAGCGAAATATATTTTTGAAATATCATGTATGAATAGTTTATATTTGGTGCTATAGGTTTAAGGTGTCCAGCGACAGTAGCAGATTACATCTGAATCTTGCATTTTCTTGCATTCTCACTTCTTTTCCAAAAGACATCTTTTGAAATGCACTTTTTTGAAGTGCTGTAGTTACTTTTTTATAGGTGCAATTAATGCTCATGGAACAGAAGGAGAATGACATACGGATTGGGACCAACATTTGCAACACTGTGTTTGACACTTCAACACTAAGTCAACACGGCATAGAAACAAGCAAAGGCCGCACTGGCTGCCTCTGAATTACAAAATAGATGAGCTGCAGCTGGCACTCTGATGATTGAATAGTGGACTACTTAAATGTGCACTGAAGATTTTGTGCAGGCGATATGCGTGTGTTGTACAGTGGTTATACCACTTGTATCAGCGTGGTTTACCATGAGCCAAGTACCTCCGTGTACTCGGATGCTCAACCTATTACTTTGGTCACCGCAAAATATTAATCTCGTCGGATGCCGTAGATTGCCGTATTGTCGGTACCTCAGTGGATTTGGAGACTCAATGTACTGCTATTCATATATTTATAGGTTCAGGGATACATATAAAGTCTGGTAGATATCCATAAGACTGTGGTCTGTATAATCAAAGATACTCTAAGAACGGTGGTCAGCAGGTAGGTCCGCTACTGAAAGGCAGTACAGAGACCTGTGAGCGCTAGGTCTGCACCCTGAATGGCTATCGTCACCACTGCGCTGCAGTGTTTTATGCCCTCAGCAGTCAAGTGGGCCAAGGCGGTGGCACAATTTTGACAGTTTATAGAGACATCAAGGCCGATGCAAAGAACCTTCACCTAACCATATGTAGACTTTTTAATTTACACTGAAAATGGTGAAATTTTATTGAGAAGATCAAGGCCAGTGCAAAAAATAAAAATTCTCTTAACTCTCTGCAGACTGTTTAATTTGAGCAGAAAATAACCGGTTGACGGAAAGGCATTTTATAATTCGCGAAGTTTTAAGAATGTGGTGGCTGGATGTTGGTTGTAGTTCACCCCAGGTGACCTACCTTACCTTGATTACCTTGATGATACTTCGGACGAGGTCCAGGTGGCGTTATGCACGCAACCCATCTCGCGCAGAGGTGATGCTGCAGTCTGTGACCAGCGGGATGACTAACAGCGAGTTATCCACACAGTTCACGTAGCCTTAATTCTGCTATTGTTTTATGTAAAGATCTTTATGATTCATAAAGCATCAGTAGCTAAATTGAGCTATGCGTTCCGTAAGCTTGCGAAACTTGCGTAAGCCTTCTACTAAATCTTGATTCAAGTAGGGCCTTCTTAGTAATTTACTTATTACATTTGGCTTATTAGCTCTGCGAAGGATGTTAAGATTTTTCACTTTTTTCATAATTATTTTAAAATTGTGTTAGAAATGCGTAGCTTGGAGGTGGTCTCTGCTCTAGGAATGTGGCTCTAAGTTTATGTTTTTACACATTCTGCGACTTACTGTATGTGCATATTATGAGTATATCATGCCATATTATTTTCTAAAGGGAATACTGGATCCGTTTTCCATATAATATTAGTCCAATTCAAGCGTTTGCGTCCAAAGCCATGTACATGAAATGCAGATATTTAGCTGGAAATAATAAGAGTCAATGCTGCTATATCAAATATATTGTAAAAGTATATTCTGAGTTTGGTTTACTTTTCATCACGCTAAGTAATTATAGAAGTAATATTATTATGTCAAAATAAATACACACAGAATCAGAAACAACCTTAGTACTGTACATATAGGCTACCATCTTATTGTTTACAGTCAACAACTGATAATGAACATTTTTCCCATAAAGAATTGTTAACTTATATCTTCAAAATTTAGATGTGTAAGGTTGCGGTAACAGTTTCCATTGTAATTTGAGCTATGCACAGTAAAAATTTACAGCATTTAGTAGCACCATTTCCTTCTTATGCTTCATTATTTTGGAGATTTTATTTTAGATTTTATAGAATGCCTTCTATTCGCACAGTATAATCAACACAATTAAAACTCATGACCGTTATATTGTCTGGAATTCAAATCCTTGGTGCTTACTTTGCCACTACAGATCGACTTTCTTAAGTTCACCTCAAACCGACTACGTTGAGGGAAACCAGGAGCTCAATACTGTTTCCAGTTTTCGGTCGTCTCAGGAGTAATCGGTCTTTGGAGATGCATAAAACTCAGCAGAAAAAGGTTAACCGAGCCCTTGTAGTTAAGGTTCAGTGAAGGATTCAGTTAGTGAGATAGATCATTTCGATTATATTGTGCAAAGTTAAGAAGCCTGAATCGCTTCATTCCAAACAACACTAGTAAAAACTGAGTTCAATCGTTATCTCGTATTGGAATGAAATGTGCAACACAGTTCATGAATTATGTTGCAACATTTGTCCTTTGTAAAGTTCGAGCCATAATATTCATTGGCCCTTGCTGTTTACAGATGAAGGTCAGCCAGCATATTAGTGCAATAACATGATAACATGTATTGTGAAAGAAACTGCAAAAGGATCTTCTTATTGGAGCACAGTAAGGAAAATTACCCTTTTAGCGAAGCACAAGAACCTGAATAAAATAGAAAAAAATAAAATTTTACATGATTTTGCAAATCCAGCATCTCATGTGAATGGTTTTTGGTAACAATATTATTTCAATAGCATAGCAATAACTATCTTGTTATTTTAGGAGTTATTAAATTATTTAAGTCTTCACTCAAAAAGAGAAAGGATTTCTACCATCCTACAGCAATTTCATGGAGATTCAATAGTGATTGAAGGTAGCCACCTAGAAACCTTAGGTTGTAAAGTTAATAAAGTGCCAGCAGTAAACACCTATCACTACCAACCTTCTAACTTGAACTGTACACTACGTCAGTGAATATCTGTCCTAAGTAAGATACTTCTACATCACTGCTTGTAGTAGAGGTTAACCTTCTAAATACTTGAACTCCATAATTATTGTAGTGAAAATGTTATTTGAACGAAATGAGAAACATTCGCCATAATAGAAGTCTTCAGAGTTAACTTTTATCTTTCCTAGAGGCATATGAAATGCCGCGAGTAGTAATACATAATACCTGGTGGACTCCTACTTGTTTTTAGGGAGCAGCTGGTAGGTTTTCAGGGGATAGCTTCCATTGCCATATTATACCAACGTGGCTACCATGAATCAAAATGGTATTTGGTTCATATCAAATTAGGCCAATATAGCTTTCATGTAGCTAAAATGTTAATGGTTTTGTTACGTTGGCCCCTCATGGTTTCCACATGACAATCTGTGATAAGACAAGTGATGCGCAGATATCAGGTGATAGCCGCCTTGGACCCACCTAAAAAGTGATGCTGGCACTTTGGGGCTAATGTAGTTTAAAGGTGGCGAAGCTACACGGGTGGCCCCTCTCAAGTTTGGTCATCTTTTGTATGGGCTGAGGGGATTTCATCTAGGAACAAAACTTTACTGTCACGCCGTTCAAGAAGTATGTGGGTCTCTAGAATTGAAGAGTTGACTATCTGTACATAAAACAAACACGCATGCACCCAAAACATAAAAAAAAAAATGTATAAATATATTTTTGCTGGCTGTCTCTTAGAAGATGATGAACTTAGCGGTCACTAGTTAAATGATTTTGCTATGTTACCCACCAGATAATTCTCACAGCTCTACAACCTGCAATTCGTAAAAAACTGGAAGACTATGCTATGTTTATTTTACACAAAACCATTTTGCTCATCAGTTCATTCATAGAGCTTGACAACTTTCATCTCAAAAAGATAAAAGATTTTTATATATGTATGTATTACGTAGCTTATAAGAAGTAAGGAAAACAAAAGTGTGAATTGTCATAGTACCGTTAGTTATCTCACTACTCCTACGAAGTTATTTATGGTTTACTGTACACAAGTCAGCTTTTAAAGTTTAATGTCCCGTAACTCGTGCAGCAAGTCCCGGAAGGATGGTCGACTGGTGGGGTGAAAGTCCCAACACTTCTGTACGGTTGCGGCGATGCGGCAGTCTTGAGGCAGCTGTAGCCTCTCGCCGTTCTTTAAATACTCCAGCAGCTGTATAGACCGATAGATACCTGCAACACGAGGGACATTCATACAGCTAGCGTGTTATCATAGACTCACTGTGAAATAAACTGAGGGCAGCACTTTTAAGTTCCCATTAACTATATGATTGAGTTCTTAACACTCGTGTTGGAAAATTTCTCACGGGTGAAATAATAAACTAAAAAAAGGGCTAGCAACAATGAGATGGGGCCATTATATATTTATGTGTTTTTGAATACATTACTTCCATGGAAAAGAGTGACTGCCACTCTGTATCAATGGGTAATGTCATAGAGTTATATTCATATTCAAAGTTGATCATCCTAAATTAAGTGTAGGGTGAAAATTTGTGGCCAAAATGCATGAATCACGCAGTAATTTCTTTTGGTCTTTAATGTTCAGATTAAAGCAAAAGAGTTGAAGTATTATGCTTAGTATTTTTTAATTACAAGCTAATGATCTCCTGTTGCCATTCGTTTGTTACATAATATTTAGGGATTTTCATCAACTGCAGCTTAGTTATGTATTATTATAAGCTAGAGCATAGGCATTTCTATGAGTTGGAACATAAAGGTTTTAATAACCTGGTGCGTGGGGATTTTTATTATCTGATGTGAGGTAATTTTTATTTCCCGGTACATATGGACGACTTTTATTACGTTGTGTGAATGATTTTTTACAACATGGACATACCGTAAGGATAAACAAGAATTTTTTTACCTAGTGCATATGGATTTTTACTACCTGGTGAGTGCTACATAGGGATTTTTCATTGCCTGGGGAGAGAAATTTTTTCATCAGTTGCTTAGGGATTTTTCATTACCTGGTGCATTAAGACTTTCCATGATCAGGTGAAGAGGGGTTTTTGTCACCTGTACACATAGATTATAATTACATACTATGTTGGGATTATTGGTACCTGCTGCAAGTAATTGTTATTATTATTTGGTGCATAAAGATTATTATTACCTGGTGCATGAGGGTTATTATTACCTGGTGCATAGGGATTGCTCTTGCAGTCGGTATAGAGCTCCCAGCAAAAGACCCCAAAAGACCAAACATCACACTTGGTAGTCCACATGTTTCCGCCACACAACGCCTCCGGTGCAGTCCACATCCATGCCCACCGGTACGGCAGGGGTGCGAGGTGAGGGAGCGAAAGTCTTAAGACCATCTTTTAATCTAAAATACCCAGCTGTTCCCTCGACCACGTCCCATGATGTTCACCGGCGTCGTAAAGATTGTGCAAACATTTCACATCCCACACAAGGAAAATAGAAATTTCTGAAAGAAAGATAAATTTCAGTTCCAAGATGGTTGTAGACTGTAAGTAAGGTCGCAAAGAAACTAGAGAATTCCGAAGGGAAAACGAAAATTTCAAGTACTTTTAGCTGAAAAAATTGACATCGAAGGAAACTGAGACACCTATTTTTTTATCACTATTTTTTTTTACTGTGACTTCATGTGAATAATGAACTATTTCTAAGTTGAGAAAGTAATGATGATAAATAAATGATTACCTTTTGGACAATTGGAATTGCAATTATACGTTTGGCAATTTTGTCAACGAAAATAATCTTAGTAATGTTTTTTAGGAGCAGTGGACTCTGCTGAAGAACACAGTTTCACTAACATGAAATACAGTTGCAGTACAGTTCTTTCGGTGTATGACTGTGATGGAATTTTGTTGTTTATTTTGCAAGCCCTTCGTTACAGCTAGTAATGATCCTTCAAAAATAATGTTGCACACAGGCATGAAGGGTTGACTTCTACAAAAATTATTATACCTATTGTTTATTACATTAACCCTAATAACACTAAAATTACTATTAAATTAATTATACATCGGCTCTAATTAAAATTATTATTACTTTGATTATTACATTGGTCGACGTGGAAGTTAATGCTGAATTGTTCATTATATTAATAAAAATTACGATTAATTGTTCATTACATTGCCATACAATTAATATTAGACCGATTATTATATTAAACGTAATATAAAAATATTTCTGCACTGCTTACTACGCTGACCGGGATAAACGCCAGTCACGAAATTACTTACCGTAACAGCGTGGGTAGCATTCTCAGAGTTACAGCACTTAGTAAATTTTCCAGTTATATCATGAATTTATGTTTTGAATGCAATACAATGCGCACTTACGCTTTCCCTCAGCAGCGCAAGGCCAAAATCGGACACTTTGGCTGTGAGGTCGGAGTCCAAAAGAACGTTGCGGGCTGCCAGGTCCCGATGGATGCAGTTTTCTTCAGACAAATACTTCATGCCTCTGGCCACACCCATTACAATTTCATGTCGGTTTTCCGCAGTGAGCGCCGGCTCTGAAGTTAAAAATTCATATCTTCAACGCCGATTTGGAATATTTGGTCAGCTTTCAAAGTGTTGTTAGACCCTATTCGACCTAATGTGATATCTCAGTCGCTTCGTAAATAGCGCTTTTCATCCACAGAAAAGTTGGAATCAAATCGGCACAAAAGATCCTAGCTCCATATTGACCAAAAAGTCATTCTGTTGCGTTTAAATGTCACTATGACTTCCTTCCTACACGATTAAAATCGGATAGTTCTTAGACGTTTAACGCTTGTTAGTCTTATAACTTTTTTTAAACTTTGGAACGTCATGGAGTTAACTTTTTTTGCCTTCTTGTGATGCACGTGTCTCATAAAAGTCTGTTAAAGAACTTTGGAGTAGCATCAGCGAAAAATGTTAGTTTACGTGGCCTGTTTTGAACATGAGCCAAACTCGTACTCATCATTGTTAATGTTCCACTACACATATAGGCTCTTAACATGTAGGTGAAGTAGCCTTGCTAGAAGCAGTTTTCATTCTTGCAACAATTTTCGAGTGGAGATTATTTCACTCTAGTTTACGGAAATAAAAGATACATAGAGGGGGGTCGGGTGAGCTTCAAGCCTTTGAGTAGGGGATTAGGTAAGCTTCAAGCATATGGGTATCCTAGGAGCTTCAAGCATATGGGTAGTTGGTCCTAGGAGCTTCAAGCATATGGGTAGTTGGTCCTAGGAGCTTCAAGCATATGGGTAGTTGGTCCTAGGAGCTTCAAGCATATGGTTAGTTGGTCCTAGGAGCTTCAAGCATATGGGTAGTTGGTCCTAGGAGCTTCAAGCATATGGGTAGCTGATCCCAGGAGATTCAAGCGAATTGGTGGTTTGTCCCAGCAGCTTCAATTGCATATGGGTAGTTGGTCCCAGGAGCCTCAAGCATATGGGTAGCTGGTCCCAGGAGATTCAAGCGAATTGATAGTTTGTCCCAGTAGCTTCAAGCATATGGGTAGCTGGTCCCAGGAGATTCAAGCGAATTGATAGTTTGTCCCAGTAGCTTCAAGCATATGGGTAGTTGGTCCCAGGAGCTTCAAGCATATGGGTAGTTGGTCCCAGGAGCTTCAAGCATATGGGTAGTTGGTACCAGGAGCTTCAAGCATTTGAATAGGGGTACGTAAGCTTCAACTTCTGGGGAAGGGTCGCGTGAGCCTGAAGAATTTTAATAGGAAGTTGCTTGAGCAAGCTATTGACTAGGGGCAGAATAAGTTTAGAGTTTCTGAATGGTGATGAGGTTGATAGTACAAACTTATTAGCCGCTGCACTGTAACGCCAGTTACATACTCGGCACTGTAGCACGTAATTCAAGGAACTAACTGCGAGAAAATTGAATACCACATCACCACTGGACTTGGTTGACGAGTGGGTCAGTTTCAACACTGGAGAAATCTCAGTCTATCTTACTGAAGCTCTGCTGTTTCTCTGCCCTGGTTTATTTCCCTATTGCATTCTTTTATAGGTAGCACAAAGCCTGCAATGTCATGCGTGAACGTCTCTTGACATTTACTTCTATCTGTACTCTGCTATTCTACCACGCAGCAGAGACTTAGTATTTCCGGAACAATCCTCTAGAACAAATAGCCAGTGTACTAAAGTAACTCGGCCAGGTATGAACATTGTAAACAGTGCATGGCGATACCTCTTCTATCGTAGTACATCAGTTATGCTGAGTACAATTTTTTACAAAATAGTCATATCCGATGCTGCGTAGTATTCAAAGTCTAATATTTTACAAAATAGTCTCCTTGAGGTAGGGTCTCACATCATGACTTTGATAGACTTCTGGCTTTTCATTTCGCGTATTTCTCAAAATACGCTGTTCTATAAATGTTATTTTACCACGTGGATTGCTATTTAGAGCACATCATTTTTTAATACATTATTTATGACGTTGTTCGTAAAATACTGCATGCTTATTTCCCAGCATTCACTTTCCTTGTACATATGACATAAACAAAATCCTCAAGTTATACGGCAACATCATATAGCTACTAAAAGAGTACTTTTGCAGTTATTCTTTAAATTTTGCATGGAATAATAAAATATAAGAGGCTACATTTATATACCGGTATAAACGCCTTGCATAAACCTATACTATATTTTAAGTTATGTTGTGACCAGATTGCACAACATTGTATAACTCACTTTTCATTTGGCGCACGTCTTTCATGTAGTCTACAACGCTGCCGTTGGGGTAGTAGTCTAACAAAATGAAGCTCTCGTTCTCCTCAATGATAACTCCAACTGTTTTCACTAAGTTAGGATGACGGAATGTCATCATGGTCTCCATTTCCTTTTCAAATTGCTCCAATTTCATGGTATCTGAAAAAGTTTTTATTACTTTTAATATTTACTTCAAATAAATAGTATCCAGTTGCGTGTCCAACAGTTTTCTACCAACGAGAACAAAACTAAAGACCGTTTCGTCAGCGTTATCCTAACAGGAATAACAAACAAAACAAAAAAGTAATGTGTCCAGCTGCGTTATTCCAGTGAGAAACAAAGTTTGTTATTTGTCCAATTGTGTTATTCCTATTCGAGCAATTACCGAACTTGGGCAGCAATTGGTTACTCCCTCTATCGCTTCACCCCCAGGTTTCACTTCCATAAACATAAAATGCTGTTCCTATAAAACTTGATGTATCTATTAAGACCTTCGCCTTAGAACGTTAACAATACATTCCTGTCGGAGAGCGTAAGGCACAATTTAAACATGGTTAAAAAAGTGTAAAGTTTATTTGACCGTATATCCCTGCTAAAGAAAACCACATGCACTGCAGCAGATAAATTCTTGCAGGCCGCCAGAGGAGTACAGGGCTGGAGTCGGGCACTGTTCGGACAGAAACGGAAGGTTCATGTGGGAACTTTTCCACCCAATATTTTCTTAAGTACTGAAAATATTTTTAAAAATGTCTATTTACGTAATTTATCAAGCCGTACACTTTCAAAAGGCCACTTTAAACTAGTTACTGTGTTAAGCTTATTTATGCGGATAAAACCTAGTATACTTTAATTCGATAGTGTTTTCCCCTCCTTGACACAAACATATTCTCAGCTTATGCAAATGGTGGGTGAAGTCCCCAAAGTCCGTTTATACTGGAATTTTAACATCTTCGGACACAATAGATGAAAAAACGCATATTTTCATACTTCTGGTGTTTTATTCATAATTCGAATGCTAGTGAAGCTGCGAGAGAAAGTTCTTAAAAACAAAATCATAGTTTCAAAAACTGGTTAGGCCTTTTTAGTGAGAAGTTCAAGCATCTCAATCAAAATGTATGGATGGAAAAATAAGCAAAGAATAACAATGATACAGGTTGTACTGCGACTCCGAGTGAACCTACGCATATCGTTCGTAAAATTGGGATTAAAATATCATCTTTATTACTAAATGAAAATTATTAATATCATTTTTATCGTATATGTTACCTTTTTCTTGTAAAAAATAATGCATTATGTAGCTACTAGATACTTCGCAACCTTTTTCGCTATGTCATGGTTGGCTCTACTTACTTGTATTCATGGTCTTCATAGCCAAGGTTTTATTGTTCTTTTTGTACTTCACAATCCAGACCTCACCGAAGTGTCCATGGCCGAGTCGCTTGCCTTTTTCGATATCCTCAAGTCCAACCAGCCAGTCCTTCTTGGAGTCGTGAGTCCACCTCCTCTGGCCATGAGCAGGTAGTGAAGGTACCTTGGTTCAAGATATGAAATGTTGCTTGTTACTGCGCCTGCTGTCTTTAAAATATTAACTGTTGATTGCACTTGCTTTTCTCAAGCGTATTTCTTTTGAACCCCAAAAGTTTAATTCGTAAAACAACTTCTGGAGAGGCCGAAAATTCTGTTGGGGTTGTTTTGTATATGAAAAATATCCGTCGTAGGGGCGGGTATTGCTAGATGTTACTGTCTTACTAACATAGGGAGAAGCTGGTCGTAAGAAAAGAAATGGAAAGAACACCAATAAAAAGTAAAAAGGCACTCTGAGAGAGTATGTCTCTGCCAAGCAGTGCAATGTAACAGAGAAATTCTAATTTATCCTAAATCCAGGATTTCTTGTTGATCATACCAAAACTTGGCCAATATTCTTCTTCATGACCTTTCCTGTAAAGATCGATCTGTACATAGCTTTCTGAGCTATGTTCTGACACATAAAAGCCAGGGACCAGCCCAACAGATCGTCGCCATAGTTTTATTATTTGTTCATCTTAAGATTCCTATAACGGTTTCTTGGAAGTATCTTGAAGCTCCATTTATAACTTTTATGAGCTAGCTATGAATCTGATATTCTGACTACCAAACAAAAAAAAAACATAAAGAAAACAGATCAATAGATCATCCCCAAAATTTTGTCATTTTATCAGCGCAACGTCCGCCCCAGCTATTTTCTGCAAATTTCATATAGATTCATTCATCACTTTTTGTGTTCTGTTTTCTAGAAAAATAAGCAGACAAACCTCCAAAGAGTTCAACGAATCTTTACCCAGAGTTATCTGTTTCTCCTATCAAACTTAACAATCCCTGTAAATTCAGTAACTTTGGTGGCTTACAGACTGACAGACAGACAGACAGGCAGAGAACTAAGCCGCGAGATAAGCTTTGAGTGAACATATCCGCCATGGCACAGGTAACAAACTGTTCAAAACAATTCAGAGCCCAAGTTTAATTTTAATCTGATCAGAACACAAGATTGAAGAGTTAAGCGAACTCCACTGGTACTTACTCTTCACAACAGAACCAAAAGCAACACTATCAGTGCAATAGTGCAATCATAAAGGCTCCCTGCCTATTCTTAAAATGACCCCTCAGAATTTAGCAGACCCCTACCGCCCAGCGTATCATAAGCAATTATATAAACTTTCACTACCTATCTCTAGCTGCTTCCATCCTACGCTGCCAAACAAAAACCGTTTATAAAATTAAGTAAATACCAACAGGTAACGACGGTTTTAAAAAGAAGTTTTTTGGGGTGTTGCGTTAAGCCGGCTTCACACTACAGTCTTGTTCTTCACGAACTTGGAACAAAATCTCAATCGTTTTGTCGCTTGCCTATAAATACAGCCGTAAAATCTTTGTTGTCGCGTCAGCTGCCTTGTAGAAATTCAGAGTCACTAGTGAACTCTTAGATATCTGTAGATTTGAACTAAATTAAAGCCCAAAACTACCTGCACTTACCTGTTGTTCATAAGGTAGTTACAAAAATTATCGGGTGAGCGACGAGCTTTAACTGTATCAAAAGGTTACAGGGTGAACCCAATTTTAATGGTATCAAAAGGTTACAGGGTGAACCCAATTTTAATGGTATCAAAAGGTTACAGGGTGAACCCAATTTTAATGGTATCAAAAGGTTACAGGGTGAAC
>LQNS02278174.1:12136548-12148630 GCA_001587735.2 Parhyale hawaiensis
ATGGTATCAAAAGGTTACAGGGTGAACCCAATTTTAATGGTATCAAAAGGTTACAGGGTGAACCCAATTTTAATGGTATCAAAAGGTTACAGGGTGAACCCAATTTTAATGGCATCAAAAGGTTACAGGGTGAACCCAATTGTAATGGTATCAAAACGTTACAGGGTGAACCCAATTTTAATGGTATCAAAAGTTTACAGGGTGAACCCAATTTTAATGGTATCAAAAGGTTACAGGGTGAACCCAATTTTAATGGTATCAAAAGGTTACAGGGTGAACCCAATTTTAATGGTATCAAAAGGTTACAGGGTGAACCCAAATTTAATGGTATCAAAAGTTTACAGGGTGAACCCAATTTTATTGGTATCAAAAGGTTACAGGGTGAGTCCAATTTTAATGGTATGAAAAGGTTACAGGGTGAACCTAATTTTACTCTGGCTTAGCAACTCTCAAAAACAGTTGTCCTGAAAGATTTTGTTTCAAAGTGAATATAACTGTACGGAGAGTGTCAACTTCGTAGCTCAAAAGTTTGGAGTTTGAAAATGAATAATTGATTCTCACTTGTTTGTAAGCGAAGTGTAGAAAACTGTACTGATCGGCCCAAACGAGGCTCTAACATCGTTTCCACGTCCTAACTCATCGAATGTTATTAGCTTTTTATTAAATCGTGTTCACTCGACAAACTCATACTAACCATACGCGGTGAAAATGTTCGCACGTGTTTTTCTTTCCTTTAGACGCAGCTGTGCATCCACCAAAAAGGTCTTAAAATATTAGCTATCAATTCAATCTGCTATTCAAGCGTCACTGGTAAAGTTTGTGATGTATTTTCAAAGTTCCAGTGAATTAGAACTGAGAAGCTTTGCATTTCTCTAGCAACAAACTACCAGGCATTGAGACACTTCTTGTAATCAGTACGTGCAACTAATGGCTACTGTGTGAACCATGCATTCATCCTTTGAAATCTATGATAGATCGAGCAATACGTGAAACTGCAAGAAGCTGCCCTATGCTAGCTGAAATGAACAGTGATATGTTAAATCGTAACGGTGCGGAGGCCCTGCTAATGCATCGTGGACGAGGCAACTCACCGACCGCGGTGGACGAATAATTGGTGGCTGGATGGGTTGCTGCAGATGATGCCCTCCCCTTGGTGGTAGAACTGGAACTTTCCCTTCAGACCCTGAGGAATCTGTTCCTGCTGTTTGTTTTTGCTGTTCCATTCCCGATGCGTGTTCCATTCCGCTACCTGCAGCACTGCCGTAGTACGTTGGAAGTTCTGGTGAGTGTGCTGCTGGACTTGTGGTTAATGTACTTTCATCAGCATTTGTTGAGTCTAGTTTGTACACAGGCAGCTTTGACACTTCCGAGGTTGTAATTGCGGCTTCTGCACTCCCTTTGTCATAAACAGGCAGCTTTGTCGCTTCCGAAGTTGTAGTTGCTGCTTTTACACTCCCTTTATTATCAACAGGCAGCTTTGTCGCTTCCGAAGTTGTAGTTGCTGCTTTTGCACTCCCTTTATTATCAACAGGCAGCTTTGTCGCTTCCGAAGTTGTAGTTGCTGCTTCTGCGGTTGCGATCCCTTTATTGTCGGATCTCAGTGCTTGCTTAAGCCGTAATAACTTTTTCCTATTTAAAGTTCGATATTTGTTTCCATCACTGCTAGCGTTTTTGGTAGTAGTTGTGGCTTCTGCACTCTGATTATTCTCTGGTTTGGAAGCTGACTTAAACCATCGGAATTTCCGCCTGTTTAAAGTCTGACTTTTTGGTCCTTCACTTCTATCATCTTCGGGTGCAGTTACTAGTGTCGGTTCTTCGTCGGTGGTAAATGATGTTGAGGTTTCCGTAGCCCCACTGGTTTCACTCGGCACGGAAGGATCATAAATATCTAAATGTTGAGTTTGCGGTACAGAGTTGTCTGATCGGATATTTCCATCACTTGGAGTTGTAAATGTCATTGGTTCCGTATATTTGTCATCCTCTGCTGAGGAGTTCATTGTTTCAGTAAATCCGCTATCCTGAGGAGTAAAGTCAGTTGTTCCAGTTCTTCTATCATCCTGAAGAATGAAACCCTTTGGTTCAGTATTTTCATCATTCTGGCACGCAAGTTCTGCGTCTGGCGGTAGCTCAGGAGGATGGAATATTATTTTCTTGGACTCAGAATCTGCATCTTTTGAAGCCAAAGGTCCAACTTCTTGTGGTACAGACTGAACGTTTTCGTACTTGGGTACCTGAAAAAACGGTAATTGTTTCATAAGCCATACCCGTTACAATGTCTATTCAAATTCGTATTTAAACTAAGTACGATGATTAAATGCAAAACATAGCCATCTTCCCCATGCAAGAAACACCTACCTTTTCGGTATGTGGGATCTGGTGAATCTATCTTGACGTTATTGTCTTCAGGCTAATAAAATTATATGGGTTCGTTAATGTGACCAGCCAATGAAGCTAGAGCCTTGCACTCGACCAAGTACTGCACCTTACGCTACAATAAATCACCTTGACAATATGCATGATGTAAAAGTTCTTATTTTAGAATGTGTAAAATAGAAAATTATCAAAAATACAGGATATATGAAGCGCATATGAATTAATGTCATGCAAAAATGAAATTTAAGTTACACATAAATTATAGCAATGTACGAACTGTATAAATTACTGAACTGTAAGAATACTGCAACAACAGTGCACGCGATAAAATATAATGATCCGAAATAGTCATAGTGAAATTAACAAAATGATGAAGATCGCTGTGTACTATCTGCTTATTTGTTTATTTTTTTTTATTTATCTGTCCATTTTCTGTCATGCTTCAAAACACAGATGGGATATGTAGATTACAGAAAATGGTAAAAGAATACGGAAACCTGATACTTGAATGCACTTCTTGCATTGCCAGAGGTGAAATAAAGGCCCTGAATAAGTTTCCCTCAGCACTCTCTTGCACGCTGATTCTTAGATTTTTCTACAGATTATTTTGTTGCATTAGTCCTTCTTTCAACTTTATTTCAATCGTCAACGAAACAGCTTTTCGNCAAAAGGCCCATTCCCAAAAAGACACCGGGACTTACACCCCGATCCTCTATGAGCTATTGCCATTATGTTAGTAGAATGTAGAGGAATGGAGAAACGAGAAGAGAAAAAATGGAAGAAATATAACTTGGATGTCATCCTGGAGCGATAATGCCTTGAGCTGTATTGCCTTCGGGCCTTTATTGTCCTTTTAAACTTTCAAGGCAACATCATAAAAGTGAAGGCAATATTATCCCGAAGGCTTTTAAAGGCAAAATCCAACCGACGCCATCCGCTATAAGCGGGTAGTTCCGTTATGTATTACATATAGCTACGTGACAAGTGCATAGAATATTTTTGCCATATCTTCATCTCCAGTACCGTTAAGATGGCGCCGACAGCGAAAAGTGCTGACAAGGCAGAGAAGAGGGTTAGGAACTCGCTTTCCCTATAGAAAAGGTAAAAATTATAAAGAGAACGAACAGTGGAGCGTGCACCCTTCCGGAAACTTCCGTTACACGAACTGGAGCCTTCCGTTATAAGAGGGTTTTCCTGTTAAAATAAAAACCTCGAATATAACGGAACCCCGAATATAACGACGGGCAAATTCAAAGGGCTTCTGTTATAGCGAGGTACTACTGTATAAGATTTACTGGCGTATTCATGAAATCAAATGAAAATTAATATCTTCAGGGATGCTTGACTGACTGCATAAAGCAACTAATTTGTCTCCATGTCTGAGGAAGAAAAATAAGAATTTCGCTGCTGAGCAAGAAGGGTTTCGCTGTATAGCAATTGTGAAGCTGTAAACGCTCATGTCTGTTCCTTTAATTGTACATCAGTATTATCGAGAGTATGATCAGTGAAGAATTGGTCATCACAGATTCCTCGTCGTCATTTTTGACAGGGCGAGCACTCTAGTTAGCAAAATTAAATGACAGAAATTATATCAATATGAGCTTACAGAAAAAAATGAAGGATAATCTAATTATATACTGTATCAATAATATTCTAGGTGGCCTTTGAATATATGCTATGCATAAACAATTATATTTGTGAAGAATAAATAAATACAGAGATTTTTTGAATGTAGGAAAGTAAAAAAATTGAAATCATGCAGAAGTGGTACACTTACTCCTTTAGATGTTATCACGTTTGCGTGTTTCTCTTCAAGATTCTCTGTGTCGCGTTGCTCGTGTGCAGCTGCGGTCAACCGCCGGCTTCCAGTAGTGTTGGGCTTCGACCAGATCGAGTAATTGTGTTCCTCGCCGCTGTCTGCACCGAGTAAGTGCTGGTACAGATGCAAAATGTTAAATATTTTTTCCAACTTCTAACAAAATCTCTAACAAATATTTTAGTGTTCCATTTGATGTAAACAACTGCTACACGAAGTCAATTCAAGTTTTGCATTAGTTTGAAGGATTGTCGTGTCCTAAAGTTGATGGATATGACTGGTCTAAGCCATGTATATGTGAGTGTGTGTACTGGACTACTACTATACAGTGTACACAGCTGAACCCTAAATAGGCATATGAGCATGGCCAGCCAGCGGGCTATTAATAGTTTTCATGCCAAAGATTTTAATTCACATGTCCATTACAAAACGTATTTTAACAATACTTTCTTTCTGAAATAAAATGGTTTCAATAACGATTTTCAACTGCCATTAATAGTATTTGTATAATAGCATGCTGACATTTCACCAAGTTCATTGAGTCACCTCATCACTACTCTAACCAAGCAGATTACCATGCATGCATAATTTTTCTCGTCAACGCTTATGTCTTTCCGAAAAAACATGGGTAATGTCCTTGAATGTGCCGCAGCTAATTAACTTAAGAAACCAGTTTCCAATACGACTGATGAAATTAACTATAAAAATTCTTTTTATAATTAGCTAATTCTAGCTGTTTTGCACATGTCGTATTATGTAATTACACTTTAAAACTAAGAAAACTTTGATTTTCTATGCTTCAACTTAAACTTAAGCAGGTCATCCACGCACCCCTGTACTATCTTACCTTTGCATAGGTCTCAATCTGTCATAGCAATCTTTTTATTCGGCCAGCCAGAGCGTGGTGATCTATGACGTCACTGATGTGTGGCCTAGTCTTTTTAACTGACAACATTTGAGCACAAACTTACCCGGCTCTCGAATCTGTCATAGGCAATCCACTCGCCACCGGCCCGCGTGTGGTAAGCCATGACGTCACTGACAGTAGGGAAACGGTGCTCGTGTTTCGCCCAACATTCTCCTTGTCGTGAGTTGATTAGCAGGTGCTTTATAACTTCCGATACTCCGCTGTCCCCTTGTGTCTTATCTGTTAAAAGATATCTGCATAATTATAGTGATGAAATGCAATGGTATTTTTCGTCCAAGTAACTGCGTACATATTGTGTGAGTGGTACAATCTTCACAAACAAGTGTAGGTGATATGAACGTACATGTACTTGGGTAATTGCCTGCGTACATACCTATAGATCTATTGCAGCAAGCAGAAAGTTGTGATAACGTCTAAAACCATGGCTGTACTTCCAATGCTCCTTTTTTTTATGCCGTGTGTAGGTAGCTCTCTATGGGTTCTCTCCTAGACTGCAAGTTATGACATCGCAAAGCGTTTTCGTTGAGAAGTGAATGAATCGAATTCTGTTAAGGTAAACGTAAAATCGTCGGGTTCGCTCACTCCAAATAGGTAAATCTACATCCACTGGTTCGCGCTGTAGCTAAATCCTTCAAGAGAAAAGACCATTGTACGGTTGCAGCCGACCACACACTATTTGAGCCCTGGCTTCATAGCCGGAGGGCTCTCGATAATTGGGGCCTCTCCCAGTTTTGAGTAGGACACTTCCCCTTTCTCCTAGCAGGTTCATCATAGGAGAGAAACGCTGACGCCGCACAGTAAGACTTCTTTCTATTATTTGGAACAGAACGCCTGAAATCACGGCAATGAGCGATGCAGTAACGTTAATTATTGGACTTCTGGGATTACTACAAGCTTGCTGAACAAAAATGCTCACTGCGCTCTGAATAAACCAACTACATATCAGTGCATACGTGCACCGCGACACTTTTGGTGTTCTAGTTGGGGCTTTTGATTTTCTACTTGGGCTTTTGGTTTTCTAGTTGGAGCTTTTGGTTTTCTAGTTGGGCTTTTGGTTTTCTAGTTGGAGCTTTTGGTTTTCTAGTTGGGCTTTTGGTTTTCTAGCTGGAGCTTTTGATTATCTAGATGGGCTTATGGTTTTCTAGTTGGGCTTTTGGTTTTCTAGTTGGGGCTTTTGATTATCTAGTTGGGCTTTTGGTTTTCTAGTTGGAGCTTTTGGTTTTCTAGTTGGGCTTTTGGTTTTCTAGTTGGAGCTTTTGGTTTTCTAGTTGGGCTTTTGGTTTTCTAGATGGGGTTTTTGGTTTTCTGGAGGGGCTTTTGGTTTTCTAGTTCCCCTTTTTAGTTTTCTATTTGGGGCTTTGGTTCTCTAGTTGTCCTTTTAGTTTTCTAGTTGGGGCTTTTGGTTCTCGAATCGATGATTCGTCTAGAAGCTCTGGTGGGCACTGGCAGCCATACTTGCGGCCCTTCGGTCGCAGGAGTAGAAAACTGTCAGTCCGAACGGTTTGTGGACTGTTATATCGTAAGGCCAGAGGGCTCAAAAGCCCACTTCTGTGGAGGCGTACCGCGGAGGAACCTTTACAATAGTCGGGCATGTAACAACGCTCGCACCTTGTCCAAAGATCATTATCATTTTACTGCTTCCTGTAGCACACTTTCTCTATCTTATCAATTATATTAAAGAGTTTTGTTGAAGACAGACATGAGATTATTAGTTCACTCGCTGTCTATTGCGTAGAGTCGATTTATTGCGATGTTATTTGCGGTCAGTGGTGTATTTCACCAAATGCTTATCTTTACAACTGTAAATCCCCGCCCTGAAGTCTAGATTCAGCTTGGCCTAAAAAGTTACCATCTTCGTAATAGCATGCATTCTAGTTTAGGTACTTCAGATGTGATAAAGTCTAGTAGATGTGTGCAACATAATTTCAATTTTATAATAGAGAAACTAACCAAAAATTCAATACATCGCAGTAGCTATGGAATTCTTTAAGGCGTCTAACATAGCCTAACGTGAATTGCGGCTCCTCTGTGAAGTGGCCTATGTCTTTGAAATTCTACGCAATTGTTTCAAAGTTCGTTATGCGAATAGTCCAAAAATAATAATGTGGTATAAAGAACTAGCACTTGTGAATGTTTTTGCTCGACAAACAGGGCAAATCATCATCTGCGGCAGCTGAGAATTTTGTTAGGGGCATACGTCCACTTAACAGAAAGATACATAGATCTATCAAAACATTTACTTTTTTAACTATCAGCTTGGTGCGAAGGTAATGTCCGATTTAAAAATCTAAGACAAAAATGCATTTTAGTTGGCATACGAAGGTCGAATGGTCTACAATTACTGTTCTGTATGTTCCATGGAGGTAGTGGTAGGGTTCTTTGAAGCAAGAGCTTCCAACAATTCGGAATGAAGTCTTTTATTAGTTATTTTTATTTTGCTCTCACAGGAAAATCCGAACTTCAGAAGCGGGAAAACCACGTCTCACAACTTTTCCCATTCACTACATCGTCTCCACTAGTGCTCGCATAGATTTTGCCGCTACACTTGCATCAATACTTTTTTGAAATTTGTAAACTTTCTTCTATGTGACCTTCAAGTGGAGTAAACGTAGAGTTAAGTTTGTGAAAATTGTGGGTAAATGCTAAATTATCTGACTGAAAATAATACAAATTAGACACAGAGTTAATTCAAATTTTAAAAAAGTAAAANTGTAAACTTTCTTCTATGTGACCTTCAAGTGGAGTAAACGTAGAGTTAAGTTTGTGAAAATTGTGGGTAAATGCTAAATTATCTGACTGAAAATAATACAAATTAGACACAGAGTTAATTCAAATTTTAAAAAAGTAAAAGGGTGAGAAACTCACTCTGAAATATTTGTTCTAGAAATCGACACTACTTTAGCACCCTCCTGATACATGTATTCTATAGTCACATTTTCCGTGTTTCGATGCGATAGCCTCACAAGCAACCAATCATGTCGCAATAGAGCAAGAGCTTCCTCACGGCAGAAATTATAATAAGATTACACCTAGACTGCAACACCCTTTATCTTATCTGCAACACCCTTCACTATCGTCGTCACTAATTGTAACTACGGAACGCGAACTGTACAGGCTTCTGTTGTAAGCTACGGAACAGGCTTCTGTCAGCAAATGCCTGAACACGACATCTAGGGCGACTGGTGTTACTAGCGTAAAACTTGATATAAGGGTATCAGGTAAAGTAAGTATATTATTGCCATTTATACATTCTATTTTTCTTGGTCGGTGCACTGGGAACGCAATTGGAAGATCACTGCTTTAGTTATAATGTCCTCCGTCTCTTAGAATACTGCTACTTAGTCTGGCGTTCTGCTGCCGATTGTCATCTGTGCTTGCTTGGCAGAGTGATTCGTCAATATTAAATATGTTCGTTTATGCTGGGTGGTGTTGTGCCTTGTCATCTGGCGCATCGTAGCAGAGTTGGTGGAGTTTGCTTTCTCTATAACATATACAATTGCCGTAATCATCCGCTGGCTGGTTCTATTCAGGTTCCATTTGCTCGGGCGCAGCATACTTGGCGTATTAGTTCTGTTCATGAATTCGTCCTGGAACAGGTACGATGTCGTATGAGCCAGTGTTCTCGTTCGTTTATTCCATTATGTGTAGATATATGAAATAATCTTGATGGCTCTACCTTTGTTGGAACTGGTTTTGGCGGCATTAAACGCTTTCTAAACAGGGTGATTCTGAGATATTTATGTTCTCTTTCATTCTTTTCATGCTGGGCTGGTTGCATGGGGGTTGATAATATAAAACACTGGATGCGGCTTGATTAAGCAAATCGTGTTTTTGGGATAACAAATATTTTTTGCAAGTTTTACTGCTGAACTTTTGCATGATGTAACTCATTTCAGAAAAGTATTCTCCTCGCTATTAGGTTATATGCGTAGCAATATTCCCTTGAATAATTTTGCTTTTAGGAAAATTAGAAAAAAACAGTGTTTTTAGGTGTCCGATTTGACCATGCAAAGCAAAAAATAATTGCTTATGCTGTTTCAAACACTTTTATTTAACAAAAATGGAATTGAAATGAACAGAGAAATCAATATACTAGTAGGTAATGCAAACAAAACTGCACTTCATTTTACCTCAGTAGTTTACATAGCCTCTTCCATTTTTGAGGATTTTCAGGAGACGCTTGTCAACAGATGAAGTCATATTTAACCCTTCACAAGGCTTGATCGACCCACAGGCATCCTCAATCGCATTCCAAAAGTATTCAGTTTGTTTTATTACTTTCCATCAGCATAAATGCCCCATTTAATGATGGCCCATAAATATTCAATGCGGATTAAATTGGGACTGTTGGGGGCCACACCATCAGATTGCGTTCTTTGAAGCGGTGATCCAAGAACCAGTTCTTTGTATAATGGGACTTGTGCGCTGGTGCTTTATCCTGCAAAAATACTAAGGGTTTTCAGTCCAACAAAGTTCGGTATTCCAATCAGGCAACAAAGAATTTCTAAGAAGCTGGCAGTATCCCCTCAAATCTATTTTTACCCCTGCTGGCACCCTAAATGCAGTACTCCAGCCGCATCAAAAGTTCTTTTGCTAGTAGAATGAGGTATTCTAACCATCTCCTTAGCAGTTTGGCCCTTTTCCTATCGACAAGTTTCCTTAAATGAGCTCTTTCGGGTACTTTCCAACAGGTCTTACCATTTATTGCTTTGATTTTTCGATGCTCTCTATTCATTTTCTTGGATACTTCGATGCTACTCATTCGCTTGCCAAGCATTGATGGGGGTATCAGTCTATCAGAATCAGTTAATACAATTTTTTCTCTATTTTTTAACACTTGCATAATCAAGCCAGACATCTAAAAACACCACTTTTCTAATTTTCCTAAAACAGCATTATTGAACTGAACATTGCTATGTACATCACCTGAAGAGGAAGAAAATATCTTGATTAAACGAGTTACATCAAAATTTTGGCTGCAAGACTTGAAAAACATAATTTTCATTGCAAAGACACGATTTACATAATCAAGCCGCGCCCACTGTAGTTATAGCGAGATGAACGCGAGGATGTATAACAAACAGTGCCGTGTGTGACCGCTGTGTCTGTTCGGAGTTCAGTTAAGCTTGTGCTTTCGGTGCCTGTGGCTCATTGTGAGTCATGCTTTCGTCTTATGAGGTTGTGCCGTGTTGTGGGCTGTGAGTTTGAGCAAGGATTCTAGTATTGCTGTATTGTATTGCAGAGGAGTCCAGGGAACATTTTGAGGTCGTTTTGACCTGAATACAGCATGTACTGTAAGTTATTAATTTATATTTTAGACTGCCATGCACAAGCTCTTATCCACTTAGTTAACACTCTACCGAACAAAGACTCATATATGGTTCCTTTCGTAGGTCTATTCCTATTTGTGTTCTCGCCCACAAAAGACGGTGGGCAGCTCTGTGGAAGAGAACATGAAGGAAACTACACCATTTATTGATAAGCATTCGTGTTTCTATGATGAATTATTTTTATTTTTTGAGTATTTCCTCCACTCGGTTGCTGCCTCATATGGTTTAAACGACAATGTTACCTTCGCAATGTGATAAAAAGTACGCTACGCACATTATTACAGCCATGCAAATATAACTGTGTAATGTTGCAGAAAAAATCTTTTTAAAGAACTGGCTTGCAAACATTAATAATTATAACAGAATACAATGAAGCAATGGATTAACATAGTTCTTGTTGTCCCTGTACAACTTACCTATTGGTGCAAACTATGAAACATGACTTCTCTCTGAAACCCACGGCCTGTAGCATAGCACGACGCACGCGACATCGGTCTAACTTGCCCTGAAGCCCCCTCGAACGTATTCAAGTTCTATGGCTCGGACACACATACACACCACATTGTAGTGTATACACACTCGCATCTCTTTCGCTGCTACGAACTGTTAACTGCTATATACACTCTAACGTTTTAAGCAATTCGACTTTTAACCCAATACCGCCGAGTGTCATCTTTCCTAATCGTTTCAAACAGCGCTATTTCAACGGGACCCGTAATTTTTATCTGACGGTTTTGAGCTAAAATGCACGACAATAGAGCGTGACAGATACCTATTTCACATTTTGTAGTCATACGCGTAAATGACAGCAGAAGACGCGCAATTCTTAACTATTATAATCTTCTCTTCACCGAACTCGTCAGCTGAAAATTAAATAGTCTACTTCTGAGCGTCAATATATATAGTCAAGCGGCATCTTCTGTAGCACCGGTACCGTTTGTTTTTCGTTTTGTTTTTTCTTTTTTTTTCTATGAGCTGTTATAGATGTGCGCTATTGTAATGCTTCAACTTCCTGACATCGCATCCTCATACAGCATTCCAAGAAAAGTACAACTGTTAAAAAGATTTGAATAAACAAATACGAACTACTCGTGTCGTCACTGAATGACAGCAGAAAATAAGTACTTCATTCAATCTGCGTTTTCTTCTCTGCTGATCCATCGAGCTGAATCGGTAGAAATTCTAGAGCAATAAACTCGCCTCTGAGCATAAACAAACTTTACAGCTTCGAACAGATTCCTGAAAGAGGAGCTCAGATTAGCAGTAATTACTGTGCCGTCCTCTGGTTTGTCCGACGGCTTCCCTGTATCTGTAATACAGTTGCGAGCATAATTAAGGGACAAAAATAAAAAATTCATACCTCAAAAACTGCAAAAGGTTCAACGCTGAAAGTTTACCACTAAAGAGGTATTGGGATACCTAATAAAATGCTAAGAATTTATTACGATCCGAAGGATAAGAAAAAGTTATGTATATTTAACTTATAATTATGAATTTAGTGTGAGCAGAATTAAAGAACACTTGACAAAAAACGCAACAAAACAACAAATTTAACAAAAACCTTCATCCTTAATCAATATTTTGTGAACGATCCTTTATGTTTGATGACTTCAACACATCTTCGAGGGCAAGATT
>LQNS02278174.1:12177730-12190233 GCA_001587735.2 Parhyale hawaiensis
CGTCACTCCCTGCAGATATAAATAGAGGGCTGACGTTTCTCACTGCAGGTAAAAATTACGGCCTGACGTCACTCCCTGCAGATAAAAATAGAGGGCTGACGTTTCTCACTGCACGTAAAAATTACGGCCTGACGTCACTCCCTGCAGATATAAATAGAGGGCTGACGTTTCTCACTGCAGGTAAAAAATTACAGCCTGACGTCACTCCCTGCAGATATAAATAGAGGGCTGACGTTTTTCACTGCAGGTAAAAATTACAGCCTGACGTCACTCCCTGCAGATATAAATAGAGGGCTGACGTTTCTCACTGCAGGTAAAAATTACGGCCTGACGTCACTCCCTGCAGATATAAATAGAGGGCTGACGTCTCTCACTGCAGGTAAAAATTACAGCTTCACGTCGCTCACTGCAGGTAAAAATTACGTCCTGACGTCACTCTCTGCAGATAAAAATAGTGGCCTGACGTCACTCTCTGCAGGCCAAAATAGCGGTCTGATGTCATTCATTGCAGGTATGAACTGCAGCGTAGTTTTATTCATACCTATGAGATATACGGAGAGACGTCATAGTAATTCAGGTGAGAATTATGGTATTAATTTAGTCATACAGGTAAGGTTTACAGTGTGACATCATTCAACGCATGTAAGAACTGTGGCACAACCTTTCAAAACGCTACTAATCATCCAATACTTTCATGACAAGGACATTCAGCCTAGAGTGACGGGATCCTCATTTGATTCCATGGTCATTACTGGGCATTGATTATTTATTCTCCTTGCATTTTACTCTTACTAGAGTGGGTTCTAAGCGTCCTTTATTGCAGCGTTTAAATTGATTAATTGCTATGGAAAAAATGACTAAACTTAACATCCACTCCCTGATGACGTCACTTTTGTAAATAACGAGCAGTGGCCTCTATTGTCGGCCAGCTGCATGCAAGACGATCACGTGACCAATCTAAGCCCTGCCATTGGTTCGTGGTGACGTCACTTTGGTAAATAACGAGCAGTGGCCTCTATTGTCGGCCAGCTGCATGCAAGACGATCACGTGACCAATCTAAGCCCTGCCATTGGTTCGTGGTGACGTCACTTTGCTAGCACCACAGTTAAAGAAGGAAGACACCAAAGCAACTTACCGCTCCACGGCAGTTCGGTGGCAAGATTACTCACTGGAGCATTGCCGCGCGCGAAAAAGTTTCAGCGCTCTTTACTGTATAGTGTCAGTGATTCTGTCATTCGTAGTCACCGGAGGCGCTAGGCTTAGGGTGGGGGGCGCAGTTGTCAATCAAGTATTCCGTCAATGGAGACGATAGTCCGGACAGTATGTGGTCGACTATAGCCGTACACTCCTCTAGACCCGTGTGGGTATCTATCTACTGCACAAACCAGTGCTTCTGACGATGTCTAGCATCACCATACAAGTAGCAAGGCTGTTCAACAAAATACCATGTACATTCTACGTGCGCTGTATAAAGGTCAGAGCTACAAAAATTTTCATTGATTCTTATTTTGAGATAGTTCAGCGGTCGGCGGTTTCTCTCACCACTGAGATAATTCACTGTTGGCTCTTTTTTGGGGTGGGTTGACCTAGATGTGAAACATACCAATAACTGTTTTGAGTCAACCCTTTCAGACCTCCCTCTGTCCCCCTCTCTTTCCTCGCGGGTGATGGTCTTACGCCACGCAGCATTCTATATGGAGCCATCTCCGCAACTCGTAACATTGAGCAAGCTCCCACAACAAGTCTAACAGTCCTTGATCTCTGACCAGACAACCCGCGGAACGAAGAAACACACACTGTTACCCATATATCTTCGCATTTGTATTGTTGCCACCGACTGTTAAATCCCTAGCTGAATTTTCGGCGACCCGAATAAAGAAGTAACCTTATAAAACAGCTTTTTGTACTGCCAAGCATTCTATTATGGAATTGAGGATTTGAAAGGCCACCGAAAAAAAATGTTTAAGAGCTTGAGACCTAAGTGCAAAGGCTATATTATATTGATGGTCGGACATGGTAAAATTTGGTTCAAGTGCGAAACCTGTGACAAAATCAATTTCCTTTTGAGAACATTGTGGCACAAAATTTTTTTTTTAAATACATCATGGTTTACAATCTTTACAGACAATTGGCTCTTGAAAGATGTAATGTACCAACTCTAGATGCACGAAAGTGAAGGAGTTAACTTTTGTCTGTTGTTTTTCAGAGAGAATGCAATTGCACAACTTCATGAAGGAGACGGAGACGATGATGACCCTCAAGCACCCTAACTTGGTAAAGCTGCACGGCTACTGTTCTGAAGACAGCAATGTTTTCATGCTGCTGGAATTTCATCAGCACGGAAGTGTCATGGATTATCTCAGTTCAGGTAATCTTTTATAAAATCTGATTCAGGCGCGTAATATCGTCAATTTATTTAACTTTTAAACTTTCCGATAACTTCTCTTGATTTTTCATATAATATCTTCAACTTCTTTGGTAAACTGTGCCCTGACTTCTGTTGATCCAGGCCCTGAATGTCTTCCCTTTATTCAATCCATAAATGTCCATAACCTTCCATTGATTCAAGTCTACGATATCTCCATTTGTTCTTTTGTCCAGAAACTATCCAATAATTCATAATGGTATCGTTCCTAAATTTGTTATTAATATTATTATTATAATTCGAAAAAGAGAAACTTACGAAACTATCGATTGGCATGGCAAGGTTAAGCTAAGCTGAACTCTGTAGTCTTGACTTGTGTAAGACATCAGAGAGGACCGTTGGTTTCGCCATTTTACATCGAGTTGCAGATGGTGAAAGTAGTTCGACGACTGAAATTTTATATTTTTTGGAGCAAACTGAATATTCGGAAATGACCTAGGTGATTGATTTAGAGTTAACTCATGAACCGGCCTCTATATAACAGCAGAAAAAAGAAGTGACGTTTCGGTAGAGGTTCGTACCTGTAGCAGCTTGCAGTCCCGCCACTTAAGTAGAACAGGCCTGAAGTTAGCAACCTTCCGGCCGTGTTCACTTTTGGGGCCGGGCCGCAAGCGGCCACAAGTGCCCGCCTATGCATTTTACTATAAGTCCGGCCTTACGAAAAAGGCTTAAGCCTTGGTGGTCAGTAAACTCGCGCAATCAGTTTGCTCTGAACTCCGTCCGCAGGTAAACTGCTGTCTCCAAAGGAAAAGGAGACAGTTTTGAGAGGAGTATTATCGGGCATGAAGTATTTAGCCGAGGAAGGATTCATCCATCGCGACTTAGCAGCCAGAAATGTTCTTCTGGATGACGACCGCAGCCCCAAGGTGGCCGACTTCGGCCTTGCGCAAATGCTGGAGGTAAGGTCGTCGTGAAACTATACTCGTACACTGTAAAAAAAGATAATTTGTTTATGTAACTGCGTATTTTTAGAATATTTCTAGCAGTTTCCCAGTACCATCGCGGCATTTTTTTTTTTTTTTCAGTGTAGCTCCTTACCAAGAGTTGGTTTCTCCCAGAAATAATAGTGTCCGATGCATATTTGTCTGAGGAAATTGACAGTCGGTGATGTCCAGAAATATCTGCTACCTAAACAGACTATCTCGCGACTGCGTGTTTCGAAGAATGTTGAAAAACAATGTGGCAAGCTTAATTTAGATTAATTTCAGGCCACTTTAGTGTTCTAGAATTGAATAATAGTTGCCCGCTACTCACGTCTAGCCAAGACTTTAAGTTTGTTGTCAATGAATGCGTTCCAAGAATCATTACAAACAGTGTAAGGTTATTATGTTTAAGATTCTTATGTAAAATACAAAACATTTCATTTGAAGTTTCGTCTATTAAACGTAGGGCCTACATACTTGGGCTTGTGAGTGTGCCAAGTGGGTCAAGTGGGTCAAATGGGTCAAGTGCAGTGTAGTTCTGTGCCTTAGTAAATACTGTGAGATGTTAACTACTCGATCGCTGCATCACAACCAGACGGGTGGCAAATTAAAAATGATTCACATTAAGAGAGTGTTCGATTGGACGCCGCAATTAAGCCTTCGACGCTGGACTTATCCGGAACTTTAGGATGGTGTAATGGATTCTCCCAGTAAAATTAATGTTCTGGCTTTAACCCTTAATGAGTCAATCTTGAGACTTCTGTAAACTCAGCTTAGCTCAGTAAAATAGATTTTTTTTTAATCGGCTTTACGTAATAGGGCTACTTCAATAGGACTTGCAACGCGATTCAAAGCGACAGAGTTTATGGCTTCTCTCTAAAGTTTCCAACAAGTGAAACCTCGAAGGCTTAATTTCTGCATCCAATCGAACGCGCCGCATCGCTCAGGGTAGTACCTTACGACTTTAATTGGTCGCTGTGACGTATCCAGACGGACGGCAAGGCAGTCCATGACGACCAAAAGACGCCCTGGAAATGGACGGCCCCGGAGGCCCTGTGCGGAGGTAACCTCTGGACCAGCAAGTGCGATGTCTGGTCCTATGGAGTCTTTTGCTGGGAGCTGTACAGTAACTGTACCTCCGTGCCTTACCCAGGTGAGTGTGGTAGGGTTATACATAAATATCCTTTTCGTACAGGTATTTGTCTATAACATGGAATATTAGTATTTGGAGACTTTCGCTGGGAGCTATACAGCAACTGTATGTATCTCCGTGCCTTATCCAGGTGTGCTGGTTCATCAATGTATTTTATGAAGAGTAACAACGGAAAATTAGGCATATAGCGTTTCATACTGGGAACTGCATAATCCCTTTTGAAGTCCTGCAGTAAATGTTTGTTACTTCATCAAGTTAAGTGAAACAGCACGATAAAGTTCATTTACTGGATCTACATACGGTACGTCAAGTCTGCGTAAACGTCAATGATTTTGTTGCGCCCGGTAGACTATACGCCGTAGTTTTTCGCATCTTCACAGAAGAAAAATTACAATAAATTATCATTATCTTTAAATTCTGAAAAAAAAAACTTCCGCGAAGAAGGTCATGCTTCTGTCGTAATTTGTTTGTCTATCTGGCAGCAAGATAACTCGAAAAGAAATAGAAGAATGTTCATAAAATTTGCCGTAATTGCTAGTTATGTGACTTTTTGTGATATTCCGCTCAGCCATTTTTTTTTTTTTTCTCTATAGGTTTCTTTTTCTTCGCCACGTCGCACAAAAGCCATTGACGGATTTTCATTAAACCTGCAGGAACTATTAGAAATAAGGCGAAAAATAACCAAATTTTAGTGATCTGCCGCTTCGTTGGCGTGTTTATATGTCAGCGACATAACTCAGAAAGTTATTTACGGTTTGTATATATCACTCAAAAAATCCTGGCTGTTGCAAACTTTCTCTAAGCTCTAGAACACGCTGTCGCCGTGCTGTATGAGCACGCTTAGACAACATTGAACCTATTACACGACAAAACGTACTGAACCGGCGCGCATTTGACTTACTGGTATGTTTCGCGATTGCACGAAAGAGCGCGAGGCGTGTTCCACGCCTCTACGTTGGCAATCGTTGAAGAAAATGTGTAGTTGTGTTGAAGTCAGCGAGGACTGGTGATTTTTCCTATCTAATTTCAAGTGATACATTGTTTGTTTACATACATCAAACACTCCACATAAGTAGGTATAGATGTGCTGCGAAACAAACTGCATGTTTCTTTCAAACTGCTTGGCACGTACACGCATCCAGAGATGCGCGAGCGCTCGCTACCCCTACGTGTGCAATTAGTGCACGGCGTGCTGGTTTTGGAACATGGTTTTGGCACGCGTTCATGTGCATTTCCAGCACGCCTGGCTTCTCTCAGTGATATATAAATAGTGTATGAAATTTAGAACTGTTTGGAAAACTACAAAAAATAAATGACCCAATTTTTGTAGTGATCTGTTACCTTACCTTGATTACCTTGATACTTCGGATGAGTTCTAGGTGGCGCTATGCACGCCACTCATCTTGTGCAGAGGTGATGCTGCAGTCCGTGACCAGTGGGGTGGCTAACAACGAGTTATCCCTACAGTTCACGTAGCCGCTTACAGCAGGTTTATCTGGCCCTTTCAGTAAGTATGCGTCCAGTAAGTTTTTTAAATTTCGCAGTCTCTGTACCAGCGACATTTCGGAAGCATTTTGTTGAATAATCTCGCACCCCCCCCCCCGGACCGCGAAACTATTATATTACCTTGTGGCTATCGCATCACCACCACTTCTGATCTGAATGCGCACCTCACAAGTGCGACCAATACGGTTTGAATGTCTGGCCTGGTTTCGCCCATTGACATTGACAGTAACTTTTTCTAGAATTTTCCAAATATATATGATTGTAAAGCGCTCGAATCTCCTTTGAATTGAGTACATTTGAAGTTGAGCCAGTCTTTCGTTATAGTTTAAATCTTTCATGCCTCGGATTTTGGCAGTGAACGATCTCTGGATCGCCTCGAGGCGCTCTAAGTCTTTCCGTTTGCTTGGCATCCAAAGAGGTGAACAGTATTCAATCCTTGGCAGTATCAGTTGTTTCCATAAGGTGAGCATTGGGTCTGCCTCTCGTGAAGAGAAATTTCGAAGCACCCATCCGCTCCACTTCTTGCCTCTGGTAACAGCTCGGGCCACATAATCGTCAAAAGTGGCATTATCTTGTATTCTCACCCCAAGATCCCTTAAAATTTGCTTTTTCTCTAGATTTCGCTACCATCTCTCTTCGTGTAGGACGTAGATTCAGTAAGGGAGAAGCTTTGTCCGTATCGTAAAAGTTCAAATTTTGATTCGTTCCAGTGAAAGATGTTTGTTAGATCTAGTTGCACATTCCGTACGTCTGCCATTGATTGTACCGCGGCTAATATCCGTGGGTCATCAGCGAACAATGAGGGAACGGCAAATTTGCATCAGTGTCTTATATCATTAATCATGATGAGGAAGAGTATTGGACCAAGCACGATGCCTTGTGAGACTCTACTGAGTTCCGGCTGTCATTTTGACACCTAATTATTTATAATTACACTTCGGATTTGGTGTATCAGGAAATCTTCGATCCATGTTAGATATTTTCAACGGATGACCATGTTGAAGAGTTTGAGTAATAGCATTCTATGGTCTACTTCATCGAATGTTTTTGCATAATTTAAATATATAGCGTCCTCATTTTTGCCTTGGCATAGAAGGTCGAGGATAGAGTCATAATGCTCAAGCAGCTGCGGAATGGTTGAACGTTTATGGTGAAAGCCATGTTGATTTGATCTGGTCCGCTAGTTTCTCTATTCTTGTGTTTGCTCGTGTGTTTGTCAGAACAGAAGTTAAATAGTAATTGACGGATCTTCATGGAACAGGAATTTTTGGCAGCGTCACGAGAAACAGATTATTAAGTTCCGAGGGTAACCGAAATGAAATCGTGAATTCATCACCAATATGAAGACTTGGTAGCTAATTGTTTACCATAACCCTTCACTCAAACCCAAGAATTTTAGATCACTATTCTGGTAGATATTAATGTGCTGAATACGAGCTGATTGGTCGTTAGCACTGTGCTTCTTGGCTGAAGTCTCCGTTCTCGGAAGCCTTCTCTAGTTTTTGTCTTATCTCCGTACCTTAAATGAAGCTAACACATGGTAATAAATTTCTCTCTTTTTCTGCTGCCTAGTTCCAGAACTGCTCCTAAGTCACCACTTTTAGACCTGTGACGGGAATTTCGCTAGCACGTCAGTTATTTTTTTTTTTAGTTATTTGTACAACAAATTCTCGTAGGAATAGCATTATATGATATGAATAAAAATATTCCCAGTAGGCGCTCTGCAGGCGTAGCTCTGATGAACTATAAGAAACAGCACGGGATTGCTTGAAAATGGGGCGTGAGAGACAAAACCGGTGAGCAGATTTGGAATAACAAAGTGAAACTGGTGAAAATACTGTTGAAACAAATCCAGTTACAAATTGCTTGTTTTCCAGGGTAATAAACTTCTCCATTTAAGGTTTCTTAAGCCTTATTGGTTAAAAATAAAATTTGTTTAGAGTCAGAGCTGTAACATTACCATTTAACATTATATTTTGTTTAGTTACCCCTACTAAAATTTATAATTTTGGCCCTGTTACAGAAATAAGAAGCAGCATGGCACTGAAGCAAGCGCTGAGGGGCGGACACAGACTTGCCAAACCGAAGGAATGTCACGAAACGCTCTTTTGTTTCATATCCAAGTGCTGGGTATATGACCACTTGAGCAGGCCGTCTTTTAAAGACTTATTGAAGATGCTCAAGTCTTAAATTAGTTATTATTATATTCCTAGTTTTACCACCGTACCCACGTCAGACGACGTGATCGAAGCTGTGAAACTCAGCTTATTAGGGCTAATCAATATATGAATGTTTCATCTCGGGATTCCTGCCCTCAAGTTTAAAGCTTTATGATAATATATGCATAAATATGTTTGTGTCCACGGTTCGAAGTTCCCCTGACCCCAAATGTACTTCTTTAACTCGAAAAAGTGAGAAGACTGTGACCTTCAATCGTGAATAATTCAAGTTGTAAATGAGACTGAAAAATTAGACATAGTTATGCTCGTATAATGGGCGAAATGTAAATTCGCAACACACAAGAAAAGTATATTTAAGAAATGTATCCCTACAAGAAATGTATTTTGGAAATATCTTGTATGAATAGTTTATACATGGTGCTATAGGTTTAAGCTGTCTAGCGACAGCAGCAGAATTACATCGGTATCTTACATTTTCTTGCATTCTCACTTCTTTGCCAAAAGACATCTTTTGAAATGCACTTTTTTGAAGTGCTGTAATTGCTTTTTTTTTAAATGTGCAGTTAATGCTCATGGAACAGAAAGAGAGTGAGATACGGATTGGGGCCAACATTTGCAACACTGTGTAACACTGCGCTGATATACACAACAAAGTCAACACGGCATAAAAACACGCATAGGCCGCACTGACCGCCTCTGAATTACAAAATAGATGAGCTGCAGTTGACACTATGATGATTGAATGATGGTCTCCGTCTACCGTAAATGTGAAATGTTTACACCATTTCCATTAAACTCTATTAAGCACCAATAAACTTTATTTAGAGATATCAACGCTGGTGTAGAGTTCAAGGTGATAACCATTATAGTGGACTACTTAAATGTGCACTGAAGATTTTGTAAGTTTATAGAGACATCAAGGCCGATGCAAAGAAATTTTACCTAACCATATGTAGACTTTTTAACTTACACTGAAAATGGTGAAATTTTATTGAGAGACATCAAGGCCACTGGAAAAAAACTCTTTTCTTAACTCTCTGCAGACTGTTTAATTTAAGCAGAAAATGGCCGGTTGACGGTAACGCATTTTTTAATTCGCGAAGTTGTGAGAATGTGGCGATTGGATGTAGGTCGTAGGTCACCCCAGGTGACATATTCTTATTTCTGCTGACGTTTTATGCAAAGATCTTTATGATTCATAGAGCATCAGTAGCTAAATTGAGCTCTGCGTTCCGTAAGCTTCTGAACATTGCGTACACCGTCTACTAAATCTGGATTCAAGTAGGACCGCCTTAGTAATTTACTTACTACATTTGGCTTATTATCTCTGATAAGGATATTTAGATTTGTCAATTTTTTTGCAGTTATTCTCTTTCTTTAACTGCCTGTTTCTTTGCAACCTAACTTAGAGGGCATGGCCCCGATCTTTACAGTTTAGAGGAAGTTTCAGGTATGTTCCAAGAATAATTAAGATAGTTATAATCTGGCTATTATTCACTATTCCTTCTGTCTCTTTGTCTGTCTACTTTTCTGTCTTTCAGCGACATAACTTGAAAAATTATGGAAGGATATTCATGAAATTTACAGGAACTGTTAACAGTGTAAAGAGAAACAGTTAATCAAACTTTAGGGCGTGTTCGGGTGAAATCTTATCATAGATTCTGGAATATTTTAATAATTGTGTTAGAAATGTGTTGCCTGGAGGTGGTCTCTGCCCTAAGAATGTGGCTTTAATTTTATATTCTTACACATTCTGCGACTTATGTGCACATTATGAGTATATCATGCCATATTATTTTGTAAAGGGAATATTGGATCCATTTTCCATATAATATTAGTCAATTTCAAGCGTTTGCGTCCAAAGCCATGTACATGAAATGCAGAGATTTAGCTGGAAATAATAAAAGTCAATGCTGCTATATCAATTATATTGTAAAAGTATATTCTGAGTTTGGTTTCCCTTTCCATCATGCTAAGTAAATATAAAGGTAATACTATTCTATCAAAATAAATACACAAAGAATCAAAAAAATGCCGCGAGTAATAATACATAATACCTTGTGGACTCCTACTTGTTTTTAGGGGGCAGCTGGTAGGTTTCCAGGGGATAGCTTCCATTGCCATATTATACCAAAGTGGCTACCATGAATGAAAATGGTATTTGGTTCATATCAAATTAGGCCAATATAGCTTTCATGTAGCCAAAATGTTAATGGTTTTGTTACGTTGGCCCCTCGTGGTTTCCACATGACAATCTGTGCTAAGACAAGTGATGCGCAGACATCAGGTGATAGCCGCCTGGGACCCACCTAAAAAGTGATGCTGGCACTTTGGGGCTAATGTAGTTTAAAGGGGGCGAAGCTACACGGGTGGCCCCTCTCAAGTTTGGTCATCTTTTGTATGGACTGAAGGGATTTCATCTAGGAACAAAACTTTACTGACACGCCGTTCAAGAAGTATGTGGGTCTCTAGAATTGAAGAGTTGACTATCTGAATACATAAAACAAACACGCATGCACCCAAACATAAGAAAAACATGTATAAATATATTTTTGCTGGCTGTCTCTTAGAAGATGATGAACTTAGCGGTCACTAGTAAAATGATTTTGTTATGTTACCCACCAGATAATTCCCACAGCTCTACAACCTGCAATTCGTAAAAAACTGAAAGACTTTGCTATGTTTATTTTACATAAAAACATTTTTCCACATCAGTTCATTCATAGAGCTTGACAACTTTCATCTCAAAAAGATAAAAGATTTTTATATATGTATGTATTACGTAGCTTATAAGAAGTAAGGAAAACGAAAGTGTGAATTGTCATAGTACCCTTAGTTATCTCACTACTCCTACGAAGTTATATATGGTTTAGTGTACACAAGTCAGCTTTTACAGCTTAGCGTCCCGTATCTCGGGCAGCAAGTCCCGGAAGGATGGTCGACTAGTGGGGTGGAAATTCCAACACTTCTGTAAGGTTGCGGCGATGCGGCAGTCTTGAGGCAGCTGTAGCCGCTCGCCCTTTTTTAAATACTCCAGCAGCTGTATAGACCGATAGATACCTGCAACACGAGGGACATTCATACAGCTAGCGTGTTATCATAGACTCACTGTGTAATAAACTGAGGGCTGCACTTTTAAGTTCCCATTAACTATAAAATTGAGTTTTTAACACTCGTGTTGGAAAATTTCTCACGGGTGAAATAGTAAATTTAAAAAAGGGGCTAACAACAATCAGATGGGGCAATTATTTATTTATGTGTTTTTGAATACATTACTTCCATGGAAAAGAGTGACTGCCACTCTGTATCAATGGGTAATGTCAAAGCGTTATATTTATATTCAAAGTTGATCATCCTAAATTAAGTGTAGGGTAAAAATTTGTGGCCAAAATGCATGAATCCCGCCGTAATTTTTATTTTGGTCTTTAATGTTCAGATTAAAGCAAAAGAGGTGAAGCATCATGCTTAGTATTTTTTAATTACAAGCTAATGATCTCCCGTTGCCATTCGTTTGTTACATAATATTTAGGGATTTTCATCAACTGCAGCTTAGTTATGTATTATTATAAGCTAAAGCATAGGCATTTCTATGAGTTGGAACGTAAAGGTTTTAATAACCTGCTGCGTGGGGATTTTTATTTTCTGATCCGCGGTAATTTGAACATATGAACATATGAACAGTACATATGAACGACTTTTATTACGTTGTGTGAATGATTTTTTTACAACATGGGACATACCGTAAGGATCAACAAGAATTTTTTTACGTAGTGCATATGGATTTTTACTACCAGGTGACTGCTGCATGGGGATTTTTCATTGCCTGGGGAGAGAAATTTTTTCATCAGTTGCTTAGGGATTGTTCATTACCTGGTGCATTAAGACTTTCCATGATCAGGTGAAGAGGGGTTTTTGTCACCTGTACACATAGATAATAATTACATACTATATTGGGATTATTGGTACCTGCTGCAAGGAATTGTTAGTATTATTTGGTGCATAAAGATTATTATTACCTGGTGCATGAGGGTTATTATTACCTGGTGAATAGGGATTGCTCTTACAGTCGGTATAGAGCTCCCAGCAAAAGACTCCAAAAGACCAAACATCACACTTGGTAGTCCACATGTTTCCGCCACACAAAGCCTCCGGTGCAGTCCACATCCACGCGGTGGCCATGCCGTCCCCACGCTCCACTCCCTCGCTTTCAGAATTCTGGTAGAAAATTAGATTTTATGGGTCGACAAGGGAGCTGGTGCAGGGTACTACAAGTGGCCGCAGCATTTCTAACACGTTTGTAAAGTGTAGGGTCACA
>LQNS02278174.1:12214446-12229817 GCA_001587735.2 Parhyale hawaiensis
CGACTGGAGCTCCACCGCCCCTTACCGCTCTCATCAGAGTCCGATCGTGCTAATGGCAATCTACCAAGAGCTGAATTAATCATGGAATAGGGCTATCGTGTAAAAGGGCAATCATGGAAGAGGTCATTCATTGAAAAGGGTAGTCATGGGATAAGGCAATCATGAAAAAGGGCATACGTGGAGAAGAGCAGTAATGGAATAGGGCAGTTATGGAGAAGGCATTCACTGAAAAGAGCAGTATTGAAAATGAAACGATGCATATTTGATAGAGTGGCACATTAGCTTACCGTTTAGCGACGGAAAATTAATTCAACAGGAGCTTGCGTATTGAACCACTATTACTCAGCAGCTCTTATGTGAAGAATAGTATTCCATTGTAAAAGAAAGCGATAATAGGTAATACCTCTTAATAAAATAATCGTAACGGTGTTATATGCATTTCTTATCTGAATAATTATGTTAGTGTCATAAATTTGTCAACGTGATTGCCATAATCAGTTTATGTTTTTATTATTTATTATATTTTGAAAATATAGAGACTGTGGCTGCCTCCGGCCAGTTTAACTCAAAGCAAATGCAATTTCAAAGTTATGTACTTTTACTTTTTGAAGTTCCGGTCTGAGATATTCATAGTATAAACAAAATCAGCTTGAGCGCAATTTTAGCAGTCAAGTGCTTTCGACTTTTTAATTTTTTACACATTCTTCTCTGACGTTAAATTTCAGCTGCAGAGCTACAAAAAGTTTATTTTATTGAATGTAGCAGGTTTACTCAATAAAATAATGAAGCTGCATAAAGTCCTAATATCATTTTCACTCAAACTAGATTCAGTTTAATTGATCGGTAGGCCTGGTTTAACAAATCTTGACTGAGTTAAGATATAGCTATTCCTAAAAGTGTCTTCGAAAGCAATTTCTGTTTCAGAAGAGCAGGTGTTTTCTATCAATTCTCTGTGGCATTGCTTATGAAAAACAGTTCGTCCACATTCACTTGCACGGTTCTTGACATCAATATTATTTTTATATTTCAAGATGAAATAGCAAGCCGTTCCGTCAGTACAGTCCGTGTCAGGATAATAGCTGCACTCGTTTTTTAATATTACAGAAGCTTCAAAATTTTAATTTGTTTTGAAACTTTTCTGGCAGAAGTGTTTACGTATGGCAACACTTTTACCGGAACTTCATTTGACTCCCTACAAGATTTCATGAGTTATTGCAATCAACGTGATTATTTGGCGTTCCACTTTGTTAGCTTTTGTAGAAATCTTCAAAAATGGGAAGGGCTAGAGGTCTGTCAGAGGCTGAAAATGTAAAAATAGTGAAAGATATGGCTAAAGGAAGACCTGTTAGGGATACTGCTGTTTCAATAGGCCGCCATGTTGACACAGTGAAGCGCTCTTAACCGACCCTTCACCAAATAAAGAAAAAGCGCTCGGACTCTGACACTAAAAGCTGCAACTACTCGGGATCTCCGTAATGTGAAATGGCAATTGTTAAAGAAGCCAAGACAAACGTCGAAGGCTATCGTTAGTGAAGTAAATCTCCCTGAAGTCTCGAAAACAACAAGATGCCGGTTGCTGAGAAACATGAGGGAAAGTGTTACACTTGAAAACGACCTCCTCTGACGGCCAGGCTCAAGGATTCACGGCTGAAATGGGCTCGAGAGCATATTAAGACAAACATGAAGATGGTACTTTTCACCGATAAACCAGGGTAACTCTAGACGGACCAGACGGTTGAAGAAAAACATGATTTGGAAACGGCCAAGAGCTTCATACTCGTTTCGTCGCCAGAACGGATTAAGAGGCGTTATGATTTTGGGCGGGAACGATTGGAGTTGAACTTGTTGGTCCTGTGCGAGTGCCAGATGGAGTGAAAACTTCTGTGGTTTAATGTCAGCTCCTTGAGTTGACCTTCATTCCATGGCTGGATGACGTTTCACTGTAGAAGCGTCGCAGGTTAATATTTCAACACGATAATTCCACGTCTCACTCTGCAAAGGCAACACAAGTGTTTATGTCATCGTTAGGATTGAAGGGTGACCGTTTGATGGTTTGGCCGGCATGCTCTCCTGATCTGAATCCTAACGAAAGCTTGAGGGGGATTCTGAAGCAGGCTATTTATAAGGATAGAAAGCAATACACTTGAAAAGAAGACTTATGGACAGCTATCAACACATCTGCAAGCGCTATTTCTTGTTCTGAAATTAAAAACTTGACAGAATCTGTCGATAAGAGGATTGAACTTCTTTTCCAGAAAATGTTCTTATGTAAACTATTAATTAACTATGTACTTCATTGTTTGATTAAATAATTGGACTTTTTGCTTAAATAAAACATTGCGTATTCATACTTTTTATTATTAACATTTTTTGATAATGATAATTGATAAATATCTATAAAAGCTAATACCATGGCACCCTTGAAATGTGATCAAAACCTTCACACTTTTCTTAAAGTAAAACTACACATTAACATAAGCTGAAAGTTTCTGACAAAGTTTCAGTTTTGGTCCCAAACATAAGATGAAAATATAGGCTTTTCAACAGAGATAGTTTCAATTGTACGTTTCAAAATGAGCTTGAGCTAATATCGTTGCACTAAATGTAAACTTCAGTGAGATAGCAACTTTAAACTTGCACAAATTCATTGCTTATAGAAAACTGATACTTTTAGAAAATGGTAACGAATATCAAATTTTACTCGTTTTAAATCGCAGCAGATGTAAAGACCCAAAGTATCATTTTTGCACAGTCCTGGGCGTCTATTATTTTAAGATTCAGGATGAGGTACCAACCCTCGCACAATGTAAATTCCATTGCTACTTTAAATGCTTCATTATTGCTGGTACTCTCAGGAAAGTTATTTCTAATGAAAAAACAATGTATGTATGTCGAGTACACAGTATGCAGAGGCGGAGAATGCTGTCTGTGCTTGTAGTTAGAAAGTGGAACTACATTCCAAGCTGCTTTCGAACATAGTGTATGGGTATAATGCTCGAACGTCGAATATTTCAGGTTCAAAAATGCGTCGAATCCAGAAGTCCTATAGCCAGGCTTGCTCAGACCAAATTGAATTGCACGGTCCTGGGCGTCTACTTTTTGAAGTCCTAGGCTGGAATAACAGGGCTTGCTAAGGCATTAACCAGACACAGGGGCTGGCCAGCGCAGCATGCAAGTGGCAATTCTGCCCACTCTAAATCCCAGCCGCGCCTCAAACTTGGTAGTGTTGGGGCGGCCATAGCAACTTCTTAAAATGCCGGCAGCGATGTTTGACTTTAATCTTCGGCACTGAGCCGGAATTTTAACCCGATTATTCTTCGTGGCCCGCACGTCCTTAGAGACGACACAGGTGGCGAAGCGTTCCATCCTGGCCGTGGATTGGCTGGATAATCTACCCTGTTTGTAGGAGGAATTGTACGGATGATCTGTTCTGTGTGAGAGAAATTAGAGGGGTAATCTATCAAGTTCGTTGAGATATTGGTTGGCTGATGTAAGGCATAATTTTGTTAATGATCTTAGACGTTAGCAAAATGACCAGTAGGGTTTGGTGATACGATCATATCTTAGAGTTAGCTGTCCCAACTGATGTATTGTGATCTGCCAGCTACTACGGCTTTAAAACTAAGACTCAATACTTACAATAATAACATGATGTATGGAGGACCTAATTATAGCTTTCTACAGATTATGTGAATACACTGCGTGTCTGCATCTAGACTAGACTATATACGTCAGCTTAATTGCTAAGAGTCACATAAATAATACCAAACTGTTATGTATCAGTGCAACTAGTGCAAGGCCACATTCATGTTCTTCCAAATTACCAGTGCATTGGGAACTAATCCACATATCCATGTGCCAAGGTTTACAGGGTTACACAATACGCAAGAATCTTGCACGATGTTACCTATAGTTTTTTAGCCTGCTGATATGATTAATTCCCTCTCTTTTTATTATCTTTACTCGAGTGTCGAGCTAATAAAGATAAAGAGATAACGCTCTTCACCTCTACTGAAATGCAAGTGTCTGAAGTAATGCTCTTGGTGACTGACGCATGTGGTGCAGCATTTATAAGTTAGAAGAGGCCAGGCTTGCTTGGTGAGTGTAGGCTTCAAGGTGACAGGGAATGCACTACTGCTTAAAGTAGGTCAGTGACAGTGAGTGTTTAGGAATGGTTCGTGGTTTTAGTAAAAATATAGTTGACAGGCATAGGATTGCAGCCCAATGCCGTTAATTAAATTATTCATTTTTATTATTTAACAGAGAAGACATTACAGCCATAGTTAAAAGAGATAGTTGTGATAATCTTTTGTAAAATATATTAGGCAAAAAGAATTCAGTGAACGGAAAAAACAAAAAGAAGAAAAAAGGTGACGCCTGGTCCTGTTAAAATTTAAATGGCTGTTGTCTTCGTGCCCCAGAAACAATAGGTGACAATTTTTCCGTACAGTATCACCAATTATTGCAAAGATATCTTCGTGGGAGCCAGAATTATGAAGCACGGGACAATTGTACCTCACCGATGACGTCACCTCTGGTCACTTTCAAATTTCAGCCCGTACGTCGGTCATTGGTCGAGCAGCCTTGAGCGACTCCAGCCATTGGCGGACGCTGCCAGAGGTGATGCCATCAACGCGGATATCGATTACTTAACGCTCTATGTTCTGTACGGTATACTTAATGCATGCCACCGTTAAAGAAATAAATGAGTGGTAAACGAGTGAAAACTTGCCTCAATTGTTATGTGACAACCAATATTCGTTGGAGAAAGCTGAGACATTTCGTACAATAGTAAGGAAGCGGTTTTAACTCCGATTTTATTTTTTCGATGATGAATCTTCACAATCGAGTGATATGAAAGTCGTTCACGAGAAGGTCAAATGAACGTGTTCCCTCAACTCCGTAGCCGAAAACGTTGCTGTGTCTGGCTAGACAGCAGAAGAGTTCACGGCCTTTAGGTAACTCAAAATTTGACTTGCTAAGCCCTCGGACTTGGCAGCTAACACGTTTACTGAATCGTTTGGTAGACATACACTTTTGCATACATGTACGCAATAAAATGTATCTATAACATAAGATTGAGAACACATTCATTTGATTACCGTGTGAACTCGTCTTTGTTGCATGTATGCCGACATCATGAACTATGTGGAGGGGTAGATACTCTGTCGCTCCTTAACAGAACTTTAATTATGTAAAGCATGTGTGTCAAATTAAAACTACTTCCTTATTTTTTTAGTGGGCAACATACAGCAGTAGGTGTATATGTTTAAACACCATTCATCTTAACCCCATAACGCTCAGTATCAGCCACAGCGTAAGTTTCAGACCTTGTTATTCTTTTGCGAGAAATTTTATTTGGTTGCTATATGGTTGCTGTGCGTCAACGAAATTAAAACAACGGAATCTGAAGTAGCAGACGGAAATAGCAGGAAATTTTGTTATTGGAGGTCCGATTTTTTTTACTGTACCACAATAAATATGTGCGTTACTCCACCAAGGGTTTGTACTTTCCATCATAGTACAATAATTATTGTCCTGTTGAACATTGACCTTAACACTCCTATCGTTTCTACACTTGAGGGTGTTTAACCAAACAGGCTTCATATTTCGCAATAACTCTGAAAGTCCGTCTGCGTTTCCACGTAAGGAGATGTGTAGCATACTTAATATATTCCTATCCTGTAATAAAAGTTAAAGTTCTATCGCCTGTTTCACTTTAAAACTTCATTATTTTCCCTTAGATAGTGAACTTAACTTGTATGATATGCTCCTAATGAAATTATAAGGAACTGCAGCTTACCGGTACATGGAAAAATTCTAAAGTGCTAAACGCTACCAATGGCTGGAGAACTTCAAAGGGAAAACCTGCGCCATCAACCGTATGTATGCTTTGTTTCTTCTTTATTTAATGATTTGATAAGCTAATATATGTATTCTGTAACAATGAAAATGTTACCCTAAATGAATTTTCGGTTGCCCAGAAGTTAAAACTGCGACACAGCTTTTGGAGCTGCCAAAAAATTTTCGGGTACTGATAATTTTGGAGTTTTTTTTTTTTCACACGCACGTTCCATCACCTCCTGAAATTTCTGTTACTTTTTTTAAATGGCTAACATACAAAAAATGTTCACTTCTGGTGCTAGAGGGATGTTAGTACATGATTTGAACGTATTGAAATCAGCACAAGAGGTTCTGCAGGTTTGAAGTTTGACGTTAGTTTACGATTAGCTTTACAAAAAATAAAAATAAACATTTCGCCAAGACAGTTCTTAGGAAAAACATTTGCTATGCGAATGCGTACTATATAGGCAAAGCCCAGCATTATTTCTAGTATTCGATACAGTTCCCTCTTGTTTCATGCAGTTAGATTCAATACGTGTACAATACAGTGAAGTCCCACATAACGCGTCTTTTTGTACTCGCGCTATACGGTTACCCGCATAAAGGGAGCTAAATTTTATTTTTATAGTCCACCCTGAAATTCAGAAAAAAAAGTGGGTTAGGAATTAGAGAAAAACAGTATCCGAGTTATTGGGTGGCTGAAATAACCTTTAACAAAATATGCATGTTTATTGAACGAAAGTATACATTGAGTTGTATAAAATAACAGTATTATTTTAATGTTAGCTTATAATAAAATAGTAACTAAAAATCTCCTACTATGGTGAAACAATGAATATGAAACTCTGCTGTGTCTTTTATTTTCGATTTTTTTTTCAGAATAATTGTTCTTAGAGTACTTTCTGTTAGCTCAAATTATCTTGCAATGTTCATATTCGTGTCACCAGCTTCATGTTTCTCAAAAACGTGCCTTTTTAAATCGATATTCACTTCATTTCTTTTCCTTCACGTTTACCTTTCATTTCTTGCACTAAAATCCATCGTAAGGGTATATAATACTGTAATATCTGCAGAAACAAATATAATTGGGTTTCTATCAAGCAACAGTGCAACACTGTATTCACCCAGCAGTAGTTTTAATCAGAGAGCAAAGCGGGTAACCGGAGGACTCACGGGAAATATCGAATAGTGACGTCATCAATGATGTCAACCAGACGAACGATACGGCTGAGCAGCCAATAAGCATTTTAATTAATTTCGCTGGAAAATTGCAAACGAAAGCGTATGAATAAATGAAAAGAGAATATACCAATTAAATAGAAAACAATTATTATCAACAGAAAATTGCATTGAAGGCAGGCACCAGAGGCAGGAGCTAGGCCGGTATGGCGCCCTGATTTACCTTCTTCTTCGAAGTGAAGCCTTATTTACACGTCATATTCCGTTTACAGTGTTGTTGAAAATCATAATCAAACACATCACCGTAGATTTTCGACTTCATTCACTCTTCCGCTCCTCACTGGCCCGCTACTTGAGCTGCACCCATACAGACAACACAGTAAATGGTTGTCGTCAGATACAGAAAGTTTGAGCAATAACTGTTCCTATGGTACTCTTGCGTCAAGAAAATAACACTACTTATATTTTTGAGCATGATTAAGAGCCTAACCTACGAAGGCCAGGACTGACCCTCAAACAGTCTGACTCGTGTGTGTGACGTCATTCACCGACACTGCGGTCACAGCTAATTTTATTTTAGTCATATTGATCCCTCACGTTACTCGTTGCTTCCTGGTTCCAATTATTATGCCACTAGCTTAATCATAACCACAGATGTTAACCAGGGTACAATAAAAAGTATTCTAAAAAAGTCACCTTTGAATGTTTACTTCACATCGTATTCATGCAAATGTTAAGGACTTAACACGTGCATGCGTTATTTGAACTTAGAAATATATTTTCTAAATTTTATATGTATTAAAAATGTGCAAATTTAATGACCTGACCTCTTCGTATATACTTACTTTGGGCTTTACAAAACGATATCTTCAATTCATCGATAAATGTCAGGTTATCTCAGTCGCCGTAAAAATGGCATTTTCTTCTAAATCAGTATGGCAGAAAACATCAAAGAGGGACTATCAATATTACCGAACAACTCGCGCTGTATGAATCGCGTTGTGTAAATTCCTCAAACTCAAGTTTCTGTCGAGTAGTGAGAATATATATCGCGCTATGTGAATCGCGCTATGTGGGACTTAACTGTACTTCCAAGTATGTATTTGATATAATTCTGTACTTAGATTCAAGAGTACATAGGTCGAGAACCTAACAGTTGATATTTAAATCTAATTAACAAAATTCGGCACCTATACCGAAAGCTACATGCATTGTCTTTAATTTTAAGATTCGAAGTACCACAGAAATGTTAGTAAACAAGATTTATAAGGAAAGCAAATTGTTTAGCACAAAAATACACAGGATTAAAGTAACACATGGTTCATTTGAATTTTTTTATTCTTAAATAGAACAAGTATTGGATACGGCTGTCCTTGTTTATACCAGGTAATATTGCTCTGCTACATGAGTCCTGAATCCAATTCTATTCAGGGCCGGGAAGCACAAAACGCCCGTAACGCTAAATAGAAATTTCTTCTTCAAACTACTTAAATGGCCTTATCCTGAAGACAATTTAAGTCCACTAAATCTCCAATGCACAAAGCAATTTCAAAGGCATTTATCGTCTCTTTAGGCTCTTTTGCCTGCAAATGCTTAAAATCGTCCTTAGCCCTATATCGACCAATCACAGTTCCCGTTACAAGTAGAGATGGAACGTGAAAATAAAAGCACAATGACCAGATAATTTCTGCCCTGAATGGAGTACATGTCATATTTTCTTGTTTTAGATGCCCTAAAACAAATTTTAGTTCAAAAACCAATGAAATCTTGAATAGAAAATCATTGTAAATGTAAAGACAGTTTCTTTGTTCGGTAAATTGATTCTTTAGCCTACCTATGTGGCAGCAGCAGTGAAAATATCAGCCTAAGTAAAAGTTCGGCTACTCGCAATGGAGTTGGGTGTTTCTTTCAAAGAGCTGTGATTTTTTCCAATATTTTAAGCACGCAACGATAGTTAGAACGCTCCATACTATTTAGGAATATCAAAAGATTAAGATGTAAAATCAGTTTTATTCGCACCCTAAGCTGTTCGACATTATCCAATAGAAAATTGGATACTGGAGCTTCCTCGCTTCAAAGCATGCTCGTGCGTAGTTGCCAGACGTGCAAAAAATTTTTTCGCCAGTTGAGCGCTTGGGTAAACACAACTAAAAGAATAATTTTCCCTTAACTTCAGAAAAGTACACTTTGTGTGCTCCGGGCACATTCACAAACAAATTTTCTTTTTCCCGCCAGCAGAGATTTTCCTTTATTTTTGTACTTAAGTTACGGGCTCGAAGACCATCCTTAAATGCAGTAAACGAAGAGCTGCAGAAACTAGGCTAAACATCGACGAGGAAACATAACGAGTAAAAATTTGGTCCATTTTACATAAGATCTACATTCTCGAAGTATTTCTACAAAAGTATAGCTTAAAATTATTCTTTTAGTTTTGTTTACCCCAGCGCTCAACTGGCAGAAAAATTTCTTGCACGTCTGGCAACTTCGCAAGAGCAAGCTTCGAAGAGAGGAAGCAGTAGTATCCGACTTTGACTTTGACTCGGAGTCTAATCAATGTTAGGGCTTTGATTTCAGCCGAGTACTCCCAAAAATAGCAATCGGCAAACCACAAACTAAACACCAACTCACTCCACAGATCCCACCCCCACCCCCCAGCCCCACCACAAACCTCTCCCTAGCTCCCCAAACTCTCTCCAAAAAGGTCTTAAAACCACTTATAGCTCCCTCAGTCATGATCCTTTCCAAACCCAAAACCACCCTTATCCCCCTATCCTCCCTGTCAAACCACTCACTCACAACGTCATCCCCACACTCTTTTTTCATCACCTCCATCAAAACACCCCTTTCCCACTCATACCTACGACACCACTCAACCACTACATGTTCTACACTCTCATCCAAATCACATGCCATACATCTCCTACTACCACACACATTCCACCTATGTGTTCTATCATTTATCATCAAGCTCTTAGTCCTAGCTTTGAAAAGAAGTTCACTCCCAAAGGTACCGTCATAAAACCAATTTTCTATCGCATACTGTCGAATACTTTGGGGTGTAAATGAAACTGATTTTACATCTTTAATCTTTTGATATTTAGGTGACGTTCCTAAATAGTATGACGCGTACTAGCTATCGTTGCTTACTTCAAATATTAGAAAATGCACAGCTCTTTGAAAGAAACACCAATTCCATAGCGAGTAGCGAAATTTTCACTTAGGCTGATATTTTCACAGCTGTTTCGATCGACAAAATCTTCGGACACTTCTGTTCCCGAGTCCGAATCATCTTATCAATGAGTTTTCTCATCTAATCGTCTGAGTTTTTTGTTGCGTCCTTGCAAACACAGCGTCGAATCGAGGTGCTCTAGTCCGAATATTGCCAGCTAGGCTACTCAGCATTCAGTTTGCAGCATGCACGTAGGTAGGCTAAAGAATCAATATAACGAGCAAAGAAACTGTATTTACAATTACAATGATTTTCTATTCAACATTTCATTGGTTTTTAAGCTAAATTTTGTTGTAGGGCATCTAAAACAAGAAAATGTGACATGTACTCCAGTCACGGCAGAAATCAGCTGGTCGTTGGGGTTTTATTTTCGCGTTCCATCTCTGCTTGTAACGGCGGCTGTGATNACATGTCATATTATCTTGTTTTAGATGCCCTACAACAAATTTTAGTTTAAAAACCAATGAAATGTTGAATAGAAAATCATTGTAAATGTAAAGACAGTTTCTTTGCTCGGTAAATTGATTCTTTAGCCTACCTATGCGGCAGCAGCAGTGAAAATATCAGCCTAAGTAAAAGTTCTGCTACTCGCAATGGAGTTGGGTGTTTCTTTCAAAGAGCTGTGCTTTTTTCCAATATTTTAAGCACGCAACGATAGTTAGAACGCTCCATACTATTTAGGAATATCAAAAGATTAAGATGTAAAATCAGTTTTATTCGCACCCTAAACTGTTCGACAGTATCCAATAGAAAATTGGATACTGGAGCTTCCTCACTTCAAAGCATGCTCGTGCGTAGTTGCCAGACGTGCAAGAAATTTTTTCGCCAGTTGAGCGCTTGGGTAAACACAACTAAAACAATAATTTTCCCTTAACTTCAGAAAAGTACACTTTGTGTGCTCTGGGCACATTCACAAACGATTTTCCTTTTCCCGCCAACAGAGATTTTCCTTTATTTTTGTACTTAAGTTACGGGCGCGAAGACCATCCTTAAATGCAGTAAAGGAAGAGCTGCAGAAACTAGGCTAAACATCGACGAGGAAACATAACGAGTAAAAATTTGGTCCATTTTACATAAGATTTACATTCTCTAAGTATTTCTACAAAAGTATAGCTTGAAATTATTCTTTTTGTTTTGTTTACCCAAGCGCTCAACTGGCAGAAAAGTTTCTTGCACGTCTGGCAACTTCGCAAGAGCAAGCTTCGAAGCGAGGAAACCGTAGTATCCAATTTTCTATTGGATACTGTCGAACACTTTGGGGTGCGAATGAAACTGATTTTACATCTTAATCTTTTGATATTCCTAAATAGTATGACGCGTTTAACTATCGTTGCTTACTTAAAATATTATAAAAAGCACAGCTCTTTGAAAGCAACACCCAATTCCATAGCGAGTAGCGAAATTTTCACTTAGGCTGATATTTTCACTGCTGTTTCGGTCGACATACAGTACAACATCAGGAAAAACAAAATCTTCGGACACTTCTGTTCCCGAGTCCGAATCATCTTATCAATGAGTTTTCTCATCTAATCGTCTGAGTTTTTTGTTGCGTTCTTGCAAACACAGCGTCGAATAGGCTATGCGGTGCTCTAGTCCGAATATTGCCAGCTAGGCTACTCAGCATTCAGTTTGCAGAATGCACGTAGGTAGGCTAAAGAATCAATTTAGCGAGCAAAGAAACTGTATTTACATTTACAATGATCTTCTATTCAACATTTCATTGGTTTTTAAACTAAATTTTGTTGTAGGGCATCTAAAACAAGAAAATGTGACATGTACTCCAGTCACGGCAGAAATCAGCTGGTCGTTGGGGTTTTATTTTCGCGTTCCATCTCTGCTTGTAACGGCGGCTGTGATTGGTCGATATCGGACTAAGGGCAATTTAAGCATTTGCACGCAGAAGGGCCTAAAGAGACGATACATGCCTTTGAAATTCTTTTGTGCATTGGAGATTTAGTGAACTTAAGATCTCCTCGGATAAAGCCATTTAAGCAGCCTAAGGAATAAATTTCTATTTACTATTACGGGCGTTTTGTGCATCCCGGCCCTGGAAGGAACAAAAATCCTTTGCAGCAAGGTAGCAATACCCTGGTACAGATAAGATTAAGGACGTTTTCGATTAGGACACAAAGTCAAGTTGCTTAGCTTAAATCAAGCGAAAAGCCAATTCAGACCGTTCTTTTCTCCACTTTGACTTGAGGTTAAGGGGAGTTACGCGGATCCGGCTTCGCCCGAGAATTCAGTGCTTCTTTGCAGGTGGTTTAAGTTTCTGAAGCGTAATGTGCTTGACTTTACCCAAATGTAAACAACAATGGTGGCATGGAAACTGTTTTCCTTTGGGTGAATTAATATTAAAAAAGTATTACTTCGTTTTCTATGAAACCAGAAATGAATAGAAGAAAACCTTTTTCAGGGCTAACTTAAGTATACTGCTCTGGGGCGTGTTACAATCAGGCCTTCGGTGTCACTGTGCTACACCTGGCTCCAATGCGACACAGGTTGGGTGACACCGAAGACAACCCTCCTAAATTGTAGGGTTATGAGCTGGGTAACACTGCCTTTGTTTACAAACATTGACTTTAATACTAAAAACAAAAAATAATATTACAATGTCTAGAGCAGCCATATATTTCAAAATTCTAACACTTGAAACAGTTTTTTGAAATATTTTTAACTTTTTATCCAAAAACACAGACAAAATAAGACTCCACCGAAATGCATATGTTCAAGCTTGCCGAAAATTCCGCAACACTTTGTTGGGACACTGAGATCGCTCGTCGCATTCATTGCTACACGGATAACAATGCCAGGGTAACATCGAGGTCTGATTGCTACACGCCCCTGGTGTCGTATTATTACACTCTTTGCTTCCTGACTCATACCATGGATTGGTAAAATGACAAAAATATATCAGCCGCTCGCGCAGACCAGAGTTGTGTTCTGTTTTGATAGTATCATCACTGTTGTGTGCGACACATAAATAACTAGCAAAAATTAGCAGAGCCAGCTGTATGTTTCGAACCTAACCTATCTTAGGGAACGACATTGCTGCAGTTTACGAACAAAAAATCCTTTATATTGAGTTCCAAGGATGCTTAACTTTTAAATCGTAAGACAAATTATACTAGTGACGTCACAATTTAGGTTAATATTTTGCAGCTTCACTCCTCAAATCCGTACGATTTGGACACGCTTAAATCGCTCCGAAAAGTTAAGTCAAGTGCACTTAGATATTCGACAGTGATGTTCCAATTGAAAACGTTCTAAGAGCGTCTTCTATTGGGACGTGAAAGTTAATCTAAGCTAAGCCTACTTGATTTAACTTGTCCGAAACTGGAAACTGCAGTCAGGTGTCCCGACTTCGTCTTCTTCATTCAAGTTTCATTCATTGACTGTAAATTGATCACCTGTGAGGCTTCTAAAACCTCTACGTTAGTTCGTATATACGGTATAGTGCTTTCAGTCGGTTTCACATAAGCGGGTAGCTTCTAACATCTGAAACACGATTGAAAGCGACGAAGCTAATGCTCCTGTCAACAGTTCCGGACAAGTTAAGTCAAGTGGATTTGGCTTAGATCGACTTTCACGTCACAATCGAACACGCCCTAAGTCTTCTTATTCTTTGTCTGCTGGCTTGTGTCCGTTCGATAGATGGTACGTGTACGACGTGGCCAGGGACCAGGCCAGGACGATGCTGCTGGGCAACAGCAGCCGCGCCTGTTCGGCGCTCGTCAGGTATTCCAGAAATCAAAATCGCCACGTCATTTCCTGTGAGTATTAAGTTGTTCCTTTCGTAACTCAAAGAAGATTTATATTAGCAACGAATGCGATATTAAAATTTGCCGTTTAGTTAGCTCTAGATTTCTGTACAGATATCATGGCATTTTTCTTACGTTCAGTGACAAGTATTACAATTGTTTTCTATTTTTCTGTTACTATTTCAAGGCCGTTTTGTGCTATTCCATAGCCAATTTTACAGTCTACATTACAGTTTATATCACTGTTTTACAGTTGCATTAAATATTCTGTACCTAGTAATTGACTATTTTTATGATACTATTCAGCTATTTCGTACTTAGGTATTGCTACTTCCGTCACTGCGTGTTTACTTCCATCGCTATTTGCATACTTCCCACGCTATTTGTTTACTTCCATCGCTATTTGCTTACTTCTGTTGCTCTTTGTTTATTTCTTTCTCAATTTGCGAAGTTCCAACGCTGTTTACTTCCGTCGCGCTAGGCCTGCTTCAGCAGCTATTTGCTTATTGTCGTCCCTATTTGTATTCTTCCGTAGCATTTGCGTAGTTTCGTTGTTTCAATTTCCTCTGATTAGAACGGTAGTCAAGCAGTCAAGAAGAACTGATGCGCCTCAACTGTTATTGCAGATAAACATTACGAAAAAGGCTTCGCTGATGTCAGGCATTCGATCGTCTATTGTGGTGGAAATTTGTATTGGATACGAGAAAAAAAGAAATTCACCTCGATCAAAGAACTGTTCGAAAATTTTTGCCATGACCTCAATCTGCATCCTTACATGAAGGTGAGTCAAGTTCAAAGCATCATCTAAAACAAGGTAAAAGTAAAGTTACTTAACTGCGCCGTCAGCTGGGAAACCCACACGCACTAGTTTGCGTTGCAGTTATAGGCCAACTGGTCCCAGAGGAGTAAATACGGATGCAGTCGACCACAGGTCGTTAAGAATTATGGCGTAATCGACTGAAGCTTCAACGACCCAGGCCCCTCCCGTCCCCATCTCTGAGGAAGGTAAGTGTCCACACGGCAGCAGAGTCAGTGCAGTCAGCATCACAAAGAGCTCACGTGTCTGACTTGGCATCGAACCTAGCTTCACTGGTATTTAAGTTCAGCACGCAAGCCTGCTGCTATAGGGGAATCTCCTTGTATTTTATTATGAAATTGCTTCTATTTGTAGCAAAATAGGATTTGTTGATACAGAAGTGAAGCCCTCAATGAAATAATAAAGGTCTTGTTTGCGTCACTTTCGCTTCACGTATTTTTTACTCCGAAGGGATACTTTATTCTGTTAACCCTATCATCTCGTGGACAGAAAGAAACGTCTCTTTCTCGTAGAAATAACAGTACTTACATGTCCTCACTGTAGG
>LQNS02278174.1:12230001-12258674 GCA_001587735.2 Parhyale hawaiensis
AAATAATATAGGTCTTGTTTGCGTCACTTTCGCTTCACGTATTTTTTACTCCGAAGGGATACTTTATTCTGTTAACCCTATCATCTCGTGGACAGAAAGAAACGTCTCTTTCTCGTAGAAATAACAGTACTTGAAATGTTCTCAGTGTAGGGCACAGGCGTAATTGTTGTGAGAATTTTTGTTAATATCTATACATTGTGAGACACTTAAGTATGTGTACTCTGCCTGATAATGACCATGCATGCATGGTACTTGAAACGCGTTGTAATGGAGATATCAGCACACTTAACTTCAAACCATCTTCATCACTACGCTGAACCAACAGTATATTCTAAAAATTTGGTGTTTGGAACAAATAGCTCAAAAATATTGCGTAACTTTTACTCGAACTTGAGTAAAAGAACGGCTTTCCCAAACTACTCAACTATGTATTAATGATCTTTGGACGAGTTCTATGCAGAACGCATCACTCGACGTCTGCCAAACTTCTTTCCCCTCCTTTCCTCCGACAAACCGTAGTTCAGAATTAACGAGAGAATCCCTATAGTTCATCTACTCCTAACTGAACTGCTGAAGTGAAATAAGGCGCTATTCAGCACAAATTGCTTTGCCAAACTGTTTATTTATCTAATGAAAAACATTTTATTCCAGCGCTCTGCAACCATGCCGCCACAGCTGCCTACAGTTTCTCGACCAATTGGTATGACGACATTTCTAAACTTTTGCCAAATTAAAAAAATAGAAGCTTTCTAAACGTACAATCTCACTCACAGGTATAAGTGTACATTCTTGTCAGTCTTGACTTTTTTATTTTTGTGCAGCCCTATATAAATTTAAGGGCCTCAAATATAATACTAATTCAGGAAATGCAAAGAACTGATACGATAAGTGCACGTTAGAGGTCATTTCGGCTTATGAAGTTTTTATCTCGGGTCATAAATTATATGTAGTGCTGGCCATGAGATTAGCACTCTTGATTCCCTAGTTTACGTATGGAACACATAACAGTAAAAATTTTTAACCCAATATATTGACTGACACCAGCTAATAATATTCTGTACAAATAACGTTCTACAAATAGGTACTGCGGCACCATAATAATTCTATGAATTGCATGTACTATCGCACAGCGAATGTAAAAAGTAGATTCCAGCATAGACCATACTATACAATGTAAAAAATAGGTTCCAGCATAGACCATACCATACAATGTAAAAAGTATACGGCTCCAGCATAGACCATACCATACATATATGTAAAAAGTAGGTTCCAGCATAGAGGCCCAGTCTCAGTGTCCAGTCAATGTATGGTGTGGTCTATGGCTCCAGTTATTTTTAGCGTGTTGAAAAGTATATACATTTTTCTTTGCAGTGTAAAGTGTCTTTTAAGACTGGAGTTTCTTTAAGCGATAGGCTTAGTAGAAATATGAGATAATTTAGATGACGAATTTCGCAAGTCCAATAACTGTAATACCAACGAATTGGCAAAATTTATTTGGTTGTTTTACTTTTGCATCAGCTCTCCAATACCTCAATTTATGGAAGAATTTGAGACACTAATATATAGACATTATTTACTTTAATTCTACAGAAGACGATGGCAGAGACTGGAGGATATCTTACGAAGATCTGGAACGGATAAAGAAAATTGGCGAAGGTCACTATGGGCAAGTGTGGCTTGTCAAGCAGAAAAATAGGGAAGTCCCAATTGCCATGAAAGTTATGAATGGTTAGTGACCTAATGTTTGTTTCGTATTGTAATTGTTTTGGGATCAGTTGACCTTTCCATCTATTCTATACTAAAAACAAAGACGTCCTGATTACCACGAAAATTGAGAATAGTCGTTGCATAATGTTTACTCCTCAATATAGACAAATAGTAGCTACGTCACAAACTTCAGTTTTCGAATTCATCATATTCTCATCACAATGATTCCCCGACTGACAGAACAGTTATTCATGACTAATTGCACAAGGTTCATTTTGTAGTCAAAACACATTACTATCGGCAAATCTACACTATGTTAAAAATAGAGATATCCCTGCTGTCATAGAAGTAATGGATGGTGAATAAAAAAAAAGAGTGATTAGTTCGCTATTGAACGAAAAAATGTTATTTCATAGTCTTAAGGTTCAAATTCCAGTTCATTGTTGCTTAATTTCTTTAAGTACTTAGATGTGCACTACAAGTTAGAGTTCTAGTACATTTTCATGAATAGTTGACCTTTGACATTTAGAATAGAAATTTTCTGTGCTTCATGCAGAGAATGGCTTCAAAGAATAAGTTCTATCTACTACTGTGCAGAGTCTGAGGGTGGATTTTTATGTTTATAGTTGGCTGTAATTTATTGAATATTATAAATTACTGACATACTTCAGTGAGGACATCTAGGACCATTAGTAGCTACAATGATTATTTTTATACCTAAATATCTGCAATAATCATAACAATCTGTTATGTCGTTCTATTTCTATTAAACATTAGTACTCGGATTAAAATCTCATTGAAGAAACAATCAGGTGACTTTGCTATCTAATCACAAAATCTATGAAATTTCTTTAATTGCGTACACTTGTAAAAATTACACCTTTGAGCGACACATTCCTGTTGTTTGAGCTGCGGCACCAAATCTACTGAATAACAGGCAAAAAGTGTATTTTAATAATATTGCCGCTTACTGGATAACAACATGCTTTTATTTTATGTCGACAGTCAGAAGAATGTCCCAAGAGGCGTTTGATAAAGAAATGAATACAATGAAGCAGCTGCGGCATCCGAATTTAGTAAAAACTTTTGGTTTCGGCACAACGAACGACCTCGACTCCAAGTTCGTCATTACCGAATTTTATCCAAACGGAAGCGTCAGCGACTATCTTACGGCTGATCATCATGCAGGTCAGTGTTGATCCGCCTTCTGACGGCTGATCATCATGCAGGTTAGTGTTGATCCACCTTCTGGCGGCTTATCATTTAGCAGGTAAGTACTGATCGACCTTCTGACGGCTGATCATTGTGCAGGTAAGTACTGATCGACCATCTGACGGCTTATCATTATGCAGGTAAGTACTGATCGACCTTCTGACGGCTGATCATTATGCAGGTAAGCACTGATCGACTTTCTGACGGCTGATCATTATACAAGTAAGTACTGATCGACCTTCTAGCGGTCGATAATTATTCAGGTAAGTGTTGATCCATCTTCTAAATACAAATAATCGTACTCATAACTGCTGCTGGATTTTGCAACTAAACTAGCCAGTTCTTTTTTGAACCGAGAAATTATGATATTTAGAGAAGTTAAGCTAGCCCATTTCGTGTTTTTCAGTTAACTATTGTAAATCCTTTGTTTTGGAGTTAGTACAGTTAACTATTGCAAAAATATACTGGAAAACGATTGCAAAAAAAAAAAAATAATAATGTGTCTACTGGCTCGGGCTTAGCCCTTTTCTACCATAAAAAGATCATTTCCGTCATTTATTTCTTCCCGTATGGCTCTTCAATCGCGTAGCTAGCTAAGTAAGTAAGTAATATTCAATCACTTTTTAATAATTGTTATTTCTACAAATGTCATGTTTCTTTTGAACGGTCTGTGGTGAACCCTATATCCAGTAAGCTCTGTTATTGTGTTGCTATTGTTTTTACCCTTTGCAGACAAAACGTCAGTGTAGAGAGATAACACAGCTTGATAAGTTACGAATCGCTGATTTCTTGCAATGTCAGGGTTAAGCAGAAATACGAAAGCGGAGATCTCGTACGGAGTGACACAAGGTATGGCTTACCTGGCCAAACAAGGCTTCATCCACCGGGACCTGGCTGCACGAAACGTCTTGCTGGCGGATGACCTGAAGCCCAAAATCTGCGATTTCGGTCTCGCTCTTTTCAGTCAGCCTGTGAGTACTTCTTAGTTTGGACTTGCATAATTCACTCAGCCCGTTAGTAAGTAACTTACGCTAGTCTAATTTAGTCAGCCGCTTAGCATTTAATCTAGGACTCGGGGCACGCTCAATTGATGAGTGAAATTAAACTTTCGACGCTTGACGTGTCCGGGACTTTAGGCTGGTACCTTAGATTCGACCTATCGATTCCAGTTTCAGGCTTTAACCCTTAACCGATTACCTATGAGTCTTCCAAAAATTCAATCTTACTTTGTAAAATTGAGATTTCAATCGGGTTAACGCAGTCGAGTTTCTTTAAACACCTTAAACGCGTTCAAGGCCAAGTGACGAAGCCAAAGTATTTTTCTGAAGTGTCGAGCAAGTCAAGGCTCGATGGCTCAATTTCAGCCCTCAACTGAGCGAGCCTTATGTTTTTCACTCAGCCTTCAAGCGCTACGTTTAGGCTGGTACTTCTCAGTCAGCCTGTAGGTATTTACTGTAATTTAGAACTTGCGAAAGGTTATTCAGTAGTTATGTAACTTACCTTAGTTAGTAATGTAAGCTAGATAAACCTGCTGTAAGCGGCTACGTGAACTGTGGGAATAACTCGCTGTTAGCCACCCCGCTGGTCACGGACTGCAGCATCACCTCTGTACAAGATGGGCGGCGTGTGTAACGTCGCCTGGACCTCGTCGGAAGTATAATCAAAGGTATCAAAGTTATACAATTCGTATAGTTATGCAAGCTAGCTAGCAGCAAAATGAATCCTTTGACGCTTAACTTCTCTGAATCTTCAGGCAGGTGCCCTGGCTTCGACCCGTTGATGCAAGCTTCAGGCGTAGACTCTGAATTAAGTTCCTGCGAGGCTTTCAAGAACTGAATTTTAATGATTTCAGTCGTCTCGATATAATCGGGTTGCTGCTAACACCTGTACTACGTTTCAGGGTGACGAAGTCAAGGCTTCTGTTTGTAATTTCTGATAAGTGGATTGAATTTGACTTAAATCGACTTTGACGACCCAATCGAACGCGTCCTGAGTCCAGTTGTGCAAGTCATTGAGGCAGCCTGTCCGTAGGTATTTAGCGTGGGCTTGAGTAGCTCAGTCAAGCTGTTGTTATTTAAATTTAGGATTGTAAAATTTCATCCGCCCACTATTAACTGAGAGAGCTTAGGGCTCTATCTTTCACTTAGCTTCTAGCATTATGATTGGCTGGAGTTTCTCAGTCAGCCTGTATGTATGACAAAGCAGTTATATACTAATCGCTTTAACGTACAATGTAAGCCCATGATATCTAAATTCATGCTAAATGTAAATTGGTTCTGATTTTTAGTTTTTGAAGCAGGTACAGTAACCGAAGTAATATTAAGCGTTTGTACCAGATTTTCGCTAGTCTAATAAGCAGGCACTAGCAAATTCTTTAGCTTTGTTCAATGAATTACATAAATTAAATAATCATTTTTCCTTCTAGTTTCAGAACTCTCTTGTTCAATTTCATCTTTCCAAATATCATTATATGGAATGCGCTACCTCAGACATTTAATTATATTATTTACTAGGTGTATTACTTTTCATACTGATATAAGGATTGGCAAGTGGACAGAATGCTAAAACAACAATTTTTTTAGCTATCTCTGTCCAGAGTATGATTAGGGAAAATCTGGAAAAAAGAACGCGAATTTGAGTTATGTATTGTACAGCGTGTGAACGCGTGTCTACTGTATTTGGTAACTTTCTAGCACTTATTTATTTTTCAACGCCTTTGACCAGTGGTTACCGAATTGATATAAAGAAACAGCTTTATTGTGATCTCATATCAATTTCATATTTTTATATTCATCAAATTAAGAACAAGACATAAAGGATGTACTCTACAGTTTGCTTCGCAGTGAAAAAGGAGCGATTCCACCCACATCGGAACTAGTGCTTATTGTTATTATTAACAGGAGCTGAATGACGCCAACGATGTGCACGCAGACATTCCTTGGATGTGGACGGCTCCAGAAGCGCTTGGTGGAGAGCATCGGTGGACCAGCAAATGTGACGTTTGGTCCTTTGGAGTGTTTTGCTGGGAGCTCTACACCGACTGTAGAAGACCTCCTTATCGAGGATACATGGGACCAGGTCAGTGCACCTTTGTTTATACCGACTATCTTTTACTCTAAGATGCCCCAGGCTCTACGAATAAGAATCCATCAAAAGAACATTCACAGCCGAGTTGAACATTTGCAGACAGACAAGACTGAACATGAATTTCTGCAAGATATGTCATGCCAGTACCATTCCGAGTATGAAACACCGTCCAAACTGAAAACTTTGGCACGTAACCCTCCAGTAGTAGAGGGATGGATCATGGTTTACGGGCGCAGCTCGCGTGTTGCATCTAAAGACCTTGGGAACTGGAACAGAGAAATACATATAGCCATGGCCCACGTTATTGAATAACTTTGAGAATGGGAATGGGCCTTTTGGTTCGTCTACTGCTGCCTATCTAATCATAGAAATATAAGGTATTCAATAAAGGCCACAAGTAGGCGTCCCATGGTTTTCGTCCCTCGAGATTACTTTTGTAGATTAGAAGCACACTTCTAGTATAAAAATGTTTGGTCTTATGGTGCATTTTTTGACGTTAGACACAGTTTCGGAAGTGAGGTACAGTTTTTTAGGAATTATGGCACGGTTGCGAAATAAAGGTAGGTTTCTTAATAGATGGAAACAGGGGCACGGTTTGGAATTGGAGTGCACTATACGGCAAATTTTGGAATTAACGTTCGCTTTTTTAACTAAAGTAAATATTTGATTTGAAGTAAGCGCTAAGACTTATTGTGCACTTTTTGGCCTGGGAGATGCTTATGAAATTTTGTCATTTATCGGAAACTGTTTTATAAAACTGTTAGTCATAAGAAAGTAGAATGCGGATCAGAAAAGTTGATAGAAAAAATATTTGAGTAGAAATTAGGGTAGAGCTGAAAGGATTTGGTAACCCAGAAATGAGGATAAAAATACATATTTAAGAAGGACTAAGGCATCTATATTATTATTATTATTTTAAAATGGTGCGATCGAAATAAGGTAAAGGTGAAAGATTGTGTGACTTAGAATTGCTGACACAATGACAACACAGTAAAACAGTAGTGTTGAAAATAAAGGGACACGCAACATTACGCAAAGGTAAAAAATAACAATCTAGAATTTCTGTTGGAAAGAAAGAATAAGACAGATATGGAGTATGCTGCAAAGAGATGGCAACTCAGAAGTGTTGCAGTGTAGATAAAAATGATCGTAAGGAAACGGGTAGGACTGCAAAAAATTCGTAATAACAAAATTAAATAAAGTTAAGCAATTGGTAATACAGATCTACATGGTATCTTTGTCAGAGATTGAACGCTTGGCTGGAAATTTAGTTCTAAGTATAAAAAACACTGAGACATCGAGAAGAAATCTATTTATTTCGTAGACGCAAGTTTAAAATCAAGTTTTATTCGCAGATATCCGAAAATCTCGAGAGCTGAAACAGATGCTGGCACGGGGGGTGCGATTGAGTCTCCCCACTACCGTCGAATACGAAATTCAGCAAATAGTTTTCGACTACTGCTGGGTGTACAAGCCACATGAACGGGCATCTTTCACAGACCTTCTTCCCATGTGGGAGAGACTTCTGAGCAAAAAGAAACTGAGGTCCCGTCCCCAACGTATGTGAATGGTGTCTATGGCGTGTATCTCCTAAGGAATGGATGACAGTACAATTCTTTAATGGGACGGGTTTTTGAGTAAAATGTGGCTATTGTTCCGTTTTCAACTAGAGATGAATATTTTACATCCAAAGGAATTGGAAGTCTGTTATGTGGGTCATAACTAGAGCCCGGATTTATTACAGTTTCCGGCGTTGGTGCAACAAGTGCAATAACTGCAATAAATGCAATAACTGCAATGATACCTATAAATGCATTTTATTAGGCCATGTTCCCATGTCCCTCACTGTAACGCGTCCACTCCAACTGATGGACGCGGCGCGTTGATTTGAGAGAAGCAGCTGCAGCAAACGCGGTAGATTGAAGAATGTCCCATATTTTGAACGCGCTGCGTCATCCAAGTTCAGTGAACAAACTTATAAATACTAAATTTATCCTCTGCAGCGTTCACAGTCATGGACATGTAGACAAAAAAAAAATTATCTTCACTTTAATGATCAGAATCACTGTACAGTACTTCCGTTTAAGAAAAGAAAACTAGAAAACCTGAAAATGTTCTAAGAACACGGACGCCATCTTTGATTTGGGAGCGCAACTGATTGCTCTGTGCTGAGTTCTCTTCTGTAGGATTATCGGGCTATAAATACTTTTAAAATAGGCTGTTCCTATCAAAATCAGTTTATAAGATTATGGGATACGAATGTGACGTCAAACCGATGTTACTCCTACTTGTTCATGCTTTATTCTGTTCTTCCTCTTCTCTCCCAATTTTCTGTTCCTATGTGTGAACACCTTCGTGCATGGGTTACCCGTTTCTATGGACATGCTATATGTCCCTTGCTCTTTCCTCTGTGATATCGTCCCGCTCGGAAGCGGAGGCTTAACTTCTGACTATAGTAGTTTATCAAATCGATGCTAAATATGACCGAAAATGTAAAGAAAAGATATCATAACTGAACGCGCGGCACCATTCATATGATATGAAGGACACTTCTACATGTTGACAGGAACAAAAAAAAAAAAGTTGACGCACTGCTCGTGTTCATTTTCGTGATAGAACGCGTTACGATGAGGGACGTTTGAACTCTTGGCACTTATTATCACTGCCACGTATCACAAGACTTCAAGCACCATGACATTTAGTTCCCTTATCAATTATTGTTCCATGTATTAGTTGGGGTAAAAATATTATTGAGTTGCAAAATCTCAAATTCTAAGTGTTAAATTTTTATAACCTTTTTCGTTCGGGGGATACATCATGGGAACAGGTAAATGGGGATATTCACATGAATTGGGAAGAATTGTAAATTATCTCAAGCGCAATGTATACTGACATTGGTATTTGGAATTGATATAGGTGTCCGTTGATCCACTGACGTGCTATTCCCTTTAGCTATCCGAGTGTTTTTTTTTTTTTGCAATTTTTTGCTGTAGTTGTATTTTCCTTGTTTCCTATTTCTTCCACTCCTAATGCTTAGGTGCAATAAGTGCAATTTTTGGGAGCCATAAGAGCAAATTTTAAGTGCAATTAGAGCAATTTTTAGGTGCAATAAGAGCAATTTTTAGGAGCTATAACTGGAATATTCTTTTTTATTCAAGTGCAATAAATCCGGGCTCTAGTCATAGCATAAGAAGGTATGGCCGCAGTCCCGTCTGAGATCAGTGTGGCTTATATCCAGAGTTACAGCCATTAGTACAAATACTAGATAAAACTTCTCTCAAGTTGAGTTTAAGACCGACGTTGGTAACGTTTTTATCATACAGTGTCGGCCCCTATGCAACAGCAGCCTATTTTAAGTTCATCTAATTTATTTCTGACGGAAGCAGATCACAATTCAGATGATAAAAGCAGGGCCAATTTCAACGTTTACAACGTCATATGTTCATAGCCTACAGCACCTATTCATTAACTCATTTATGTAATACTTTCTGTGCTGTGCATTACAATAGAGGTAATGGTATCCATTTAAAGAAATGTTAAAATGTGATTTTGATAAATATATAATAGGGCTCGGTGTCGATGAGTGCGCTTTTCAGATTATGAATGAAGTGTCGTATGTCTTAGTTTGTAGGCAGGCCTTAATATTTACGACATAGTCCTAACGATAATTGCATTTTACTGCTCAATTGCAGCACGGCATGGAATTTATGAAATATGAGTGATTTAAGAACAGGTGTGTTTTTTCAATATTAAAACCCCTGAAATATTTCGTGTAAATTTATAAACAAGTTATTCAATTTTATAAATCTAATTTATACTAGTATTTCCCGCTGATAGACATGGTAAACTCTAGGACTATAAATTTTAATATTGAATACTTGGTTTACTGAATAAAATGGCAATATGGTATACTTCGTGCACTTTTAGGAAAAATAAATTAAAAACATTACTTTCCGTGAATTAGAAATTACCAATTATTCTTAGCCCTAACGTAAAGTAAATCATATTGGCGTAAATGAACTTTTGCGCACGAACAGTTCCAGATCGTGTATCATTGCTTTCTGTTCAGTTGAAATAAATAGGATTGCCTACAATTTCTAAATTTTCAACGTATTCACGCCCCTAATATTAAGAACAGAATACCACTAATTGGCGTATGTCCACTTTCGAACTTTAACGGCCGCAGCTCTCGCCGTATTTCCTTCTAAAACAACCAATTTTCAAGAACGTAAAAATTCTGTTGGGTAAGCATCGAGCCCCGGAAATATTCCAACTCTGGAATCATAACCATAAAAAGTTCTCTTTATGCTGCAAAGTTAATATCTGAACTTTGGTTCTTTACTTCCGCAACACTCCCATGGACACTCAAGTTGGTGCTCTGGACCTGACTGTTACGTTCCAGTTTTTCTGGAACAGTGAGAGTCAGTGCAATTGAATTCCCTTTGGAAATTCCGCATCTACACTTGGAAACTACCATGTGGTCAAACTGTACTCGTGTAGAGCCTCTCAGATAGCAAAATCAGGTTTAGTAAATTAATTATTTCAATTTTTAACTTTAAAAATTGTTCGAACAATAAAAATGCCCATCTGGAAACTTCCCATGTGATTAAAATAGATGGCCTTTGGAAGATTAAAGTTATGATTTAGACCCTATGTCATATTTAAGTCCTTCACTCCTGATAACATGAGTTCTGCTTTAGATGTTAGAGACATGCACTCGAGAACACTTCCTAGCTAGAATCATAGGAGATTGGAGGCTCAATTCTGGAATTTCAGCTTCTATAGGAACTCAGCGAAGGAAATGTAAAAGTTGAGAGGAAATTATTTCCCACTTTGTCCCTCCGGGAAGGAACCGCCAAATGTACATTTGTTAATGCATAAATAAATTAGTTTGCACTCGTACGTGGTCTTCTTTAGAAACCTTTGTTAATAATTTTCCAACTAAATTGAAATATTTATGTATATACAGTCTTTACTACGGTCGTTCTATAATCTTTCACTACAAATAGAAATTAAATTTATTCCACCGGCCTTCCTGCCGGGAGCAAATCTGTGCCGCTCCTTCCCTCCAGCTATCGAATTTCGCAGGAAGGACGCAATTCGATAGTTGTGTGTCCCTTGACTGCGGATATTCAATTAGACCTGTGCCACAAGCTCTCCGGCACCTGTACGGGAATATTCATCACGCGATGCTCGTTCTTAATTACATTACGAAGCTCATAACTCATCTGCAATTGAAATCTGAGCTGAAATATGGAGTCTCGTATTGAGACTCTCAGCCATCTCATCCAATGGAGATCTATTAATTGTAGGTCGAATTAGGAAGCCTTGTTGGGTGATGTAGCGATTGACTCTAAGCAAGGCTGATTCGTGACCTGACTGATGACCTTACTTGACTTGTTGATGGAGACTGAATACTAATGTTTTCCTTTTAATCCAAGGTTTTCCAGTCTTGGCTTTGTAGAACGAATTACATCTTTAGAAAAAAAAAAAAATACACTGAGAAAGCGGAGGGGTTAACACTGTGAGTTGCATCATAGACATCTGAAGAGTTTTCAAATAGGAGTTATGGTAAAAATTAGACCCTAGAAACTTCATAGATTAACGCAGCTGGTACGGGCAGGATCAAAACTGCTTCTCATAACTCGGTGATAGTTTTCACACATAAACGAAGCTTGTATTTTTATATTTTTGCCTGTGTTGTAAATTTCATAGTAAAATCTCAATACAAGACATATTGGCTATTAATAATTAATGAATTTGAGAAAAAATTACTGATTCAGAGATTTTTTAAAGTATATAGCGATATTATTTATGAAGGAGATACAGCCGACCTCAGTGTACAGCCAACTATGCGCCGCCTCCCATGCAGTACCTTCCCTCATAGAAGCTGTTGAGACACTGATTACAGTGACGCACCGACATACTGGGCGACGTCTGTACTTTGCATTGATTTTTCGGGCGATAAAATAGAAATTATTTATCTTTAAGTGACAATTCGACGTAATTCTTTATGTTTGCGTGCTGACTTCAATTCAAACGGTTAGAAAGCAATGATTTCACCCTGCTTAGGTAGATGTTAAGACTTTCGCAATCAAGTTTTATCTTTATTTTTTCTTCAACCGAACGTATTGCCTAGAGGCATCAGCAGCTTTCAACGAGTAGAAATTTTGTACTCCCAAGTCTGCGGACTGGCAAATTTGCAATATGTAGGCATTTATGTAGTCATTTAATTCTCTATCTGTGAGATGATTGTCTTAATGCTAATCAAAGTTATCCAACAGATAGTTATTTCTTCGTAAACTAATCTAGTAAGAAGAAGCTCAGCGATAATTTATTTCACGCAATATTTTCATCAGTTTAGTGTTCTTAGTATCACCATCCACAAAAATATTAAGACAAGTAACATTACCAAATTTCTTTTGTACCTCAAATGCTTGCACGAGAACTTGAAGAATATTCAGCGCTTGTCAATAATATTCCGCATCAAATCGTAGCGCGCGAATTCTCTTTCTCGAAAAGGAGCCTCTTTCTCTCTCTCTGTACAGTCATCAGCCAAACTTTTCTGCTTCCAAATTTGTCTGCAGTGTTGCAGAAACTGCAACTTGGGCCGAAAAAGCCAAAAAGCAAATCTAACTGCAGTGGCGGCAGCCATGCTATGTCAACAGTCCCTGCAAACGGCAAAGGTTTCGGCCGTGCTGCTTGTGCTGCCTTTATATTGTTTCCTTTCCTACACTTTGTTGCAGTCTGCCCAGTAACTCTGCGGTATATTGGCCTCTGTTATTGCTCCTATTCTACAGCCAGACCCTCAGAGGCTTCACACTAAAGTAATGGGCAAGGCTCTTAGAGCTAAGCTGCCTTGATATCCTAGCTTGCTTCACTCCCACCTCCAATGTATTCAGGTATTCACATCGGACTCTCACTGGACTAACGACTGGGGGCAACTGGACGCCGGACTTGCTGGTCTGCTCTTGCGCTCGCTTTTGTTGAATCCCAAGGCATGTGTAGCAAATTTGATTAAGTGGAAACTATTACGTGAAGTAATCATTTACTCCGGACCCACTGTTCTGGTATTGCGCTTGCTTTTCATGAATAACACGGCATTCATAAACTTTAATTAAGAGCAAACTATTGCCTGTACTTATCCTCAATGGAGAATTTGCTGTTTTTTTTTTGTTAAGAATAAAACAATGATAATAAGTATGATCGATTGCAAACCATTTCGTGGAAATGTGTTGCAACGGAGATCGTTGCCTTAATCTTGTGCATTTGTTAATTCCGAGACATTAGTGCCAATGCTGATTAACGAGAGCAATCACGACCTGAACAAGTCATCTCCACAGATTCTACTTCTCTCCTCGTCTAGTTTCAAGTATAATATGATGAAATATATGAGTGAATATACATACTGTTTCCTTTACTACTAATTTTACGCAGGACTTTTTATTCTGCTATTACTGAATGAAAACAAAACTGAATATGATCAAATTAAACAAGAAAAAAAAAGATGAATGCAAAGTTGGAACATCTAAAGAATACAAAACCAATGGATGCAAACCATTATAAGAAATTGTACTGCAACAGCAGCAACACTACAACAGCTCCGCTGTTCTATGGTGTCGTACAGCTTCACAAACCTGGCTTACCAATACGACCCGTTGTTTCGTTCTTGGAGCTTCCAACCTACTAACTATCAAATATTTCTCTAAAATTCTCACTCCGACAACAAATCTCACTCCGCAAAAGTTAAAAAATACTAGACAAATTACAGAACTTCTATCACCACTAACCTATCAGAAACATTCACACTAGTCTCATTTGATGTAAAGAGCTTATACTCATCATTTCCTTTGGAAGTAGGCAAAAGTTTTGTAGCAGAACGACATACCTTTCAAGCAGAGCATCGCTTCAACCGTCTAAAGTATGTGAGCTAGTTGACGACGGTTTGATAGCGACAGCTTTCCAATTCAGCAACGTCATCTACAAGAAACTCAAAGGTTGCCCAATGGGATCACCCGTTTCAGTTGTCATCGCAGAGCTAACAATGCAAAAAATCGAAAAAAGAAATGTTTGAAATTATAACAATAACTATCTTTAAGCGGTACCGTTTCGTCGATGATATTGTGGCAATAATACCTAGAAGCGAAATCGCCAACACCGTAACTTATACAAATTCTATCAACCCGTCAATACAATGCACGTGCAATTATTTAACATTTCTTTCTCCACAGGCGGGAGGTGTTCTTGGATTATTATATTACAGGTTACATTAAAAATTGTGTGTACATTCATTTCTTAGTAATATTACAGCTATATATTCACAACCTAATCTACATGGCTCAGTGCCATCACAGACCAAACGAGTTAACTGGACTGGCTCCGCAATAGAGCTACCTAACATTCACCGTCGCATGAGAAGCAAAATAAGATATAACTGTTTCTACTAATATTAACATTACAGCTTGTTCATTTAAAGTAAGGTAAATGGAAAACGCAATTAGGAATATCGTATCTCGACATCGGCTCTCCTCCGCCATATACATGTAGTAGAAGTTGGCACAGTGCACCGCCACTGGCAGGAGAAGAGCGCAAAGAATAGAGAAAGACACTGGAGTGGACGGCCCCTTTCATGGCCTACCACACGAGAGAGACTAGAGGTGCCCCGCGTACGAGATCAGTTACCTCGATCAACGGTCCCCCTCACGGAGCAGAAAGGGGGATAAATAGGTAGAGAACCTACGTAACTGAACAAAATTAACCATTTCAGCAGGAACTGCAGTCAGCTGCAAAGAAGAAAACAACGGATCCTTGACTCATCTGAACTTGCTCATCAGCAGAAAATCAAACAACTCGCTAGCATTCAGCGTGTGCCGTAAGCCAACTCATACCAACCGGTACTTGGATTACGAAAGATACCACTGAGGCAGTCAGGCAAAAAGCGTACGAATCAGCTTGTATGAGAGAGCGCATGACCTCTGCAAAACTCGGAAACTGAAAATATTGCCATAGCTCTCAATGAGCAACTCGATGAAGACACCTTGCAAAATATTCATAGAAAACGACGACAGAAGCAAAACGCACCACAAAAAGTGCCTGACATGCCATACATCTGCGGAGCTTCAGAAAGCGTAGGAAATATTATATTACTTTTTAATATCAATGTAGCAAATAGTTCCTCTCACACCTCAACGAAACAACTTGGCCAATTAAAGGATAACAGATGGTCTGATACTACTGTAAATACCATCTATAAAATTCCTTGAAATGACTGTGATGTAAAAAGTCATCTACTGAAGGATCATAAACGGAATGTTGAATAAAACCGCCGTGCCTCTAAAGTAAATGAACATTGCAAAAGTACAGGCCACACCATGGCATAGAATAACACAGACGTTCTATCATCTCCTAAAAATTGGAAGGACAGAAAATTTATTGAGGCCTAACATTCTGTTTTCAACGATATCTGGAGATCAACCCAATTTATCTACTATTCGCTAAAACAATCAACTCATGAAATCGGCGTAACTTATGAAAACTTAACATCATTGCATCTGTTGCTATTTCAACAAAGAATGATTTTTATAATTGACTGAGATTAGTATTTTTACTGCTTAAAAATAACACTACGGTCTCTGCCGCAGCCTACAGCGGGAGACGCACACATTTTAGCACATCAGAATTTTGATTCAAACATCAAATTAAATTATTTCAAATTAACAACTTGTTCCATAAAACGCTTGTAGAGTGCTTCTTAATAGACAGCATTATGTACCTAACTTTATACATAAAATTTGATATGTGTATATATATCTTGCATACAGGTCGTAGTACCAAAGCTGAGCAGTATTTGTAGATTTTCGCCCTGACGAAAGCACTAACGTACAAGTGCCGCACTGCTTGGATCCCACTGTTCTGTGGACGAGGGGGTTAAGCAGGGAGTTAATTAATAATCATAATGCCAGTGCCGTAAGCTGAATTGGCCCAACAATTCTTGTTCGCAGCACGTATAGACGACTCCAAGTTTTCAAGTTGCACCATAAAAGTTCAGATAATGTCTCACTTCTGAGAGCTGTGCGTGCAAATAAAACATGAAAATATCAACAGCAATTTAACTATTCATTTCTGTAATATAAGACAAACTACTTTGCTCAACATTTCATTTGAATGAATCGATATTTGGAAGATTAATGAAAAGACGATTTATTTCAGTACATTGTTCCTTGATGGTGGACTCAAAGCTTGTTTTAAATATTAAAGTATATACATATTATTTTCTTATATCACGTTATTATTTTCTAGCAAAAGACAAAACTCATAGGATGAGATTCAGGCTGCGGTTCAGTCCTTCCTTCCTTCCTTCCTTCATTAGGACACTACGGACGGCGCACATGGCAGCTGATATGACGCGGTGAACCAGAGGAACGAGAAAAATTCAAAGCTCGTATTGTAATAACAGCAGAAGCAGGAGAAGCACTTCCGCTGATTGCCTCCCACTGCAGGAATGGCAAGCGTCTGCGAAATTTGCCCTCTGGACGATGTTTAAAAACGAGCTGATGGAAGGTAACCGAAACCCGCCGTAATAATTGATGCACTAATTCCATATGTGGAGAAATGGCACTGCTTCCAAATGCTGCTCTCTAGGCGTTCTTCATTTATTTAGTAGATGGAGGCTGAAACAAAAATTACATCAATAAGTATTAAAGCATTAATTTTGTAAGGAAAGAAATTCTAAAACTCTAAAACTTCTAAGAAGGCAGAGGCTGTACTGAGCTCATTTTCAATGTGGCCCAATAATATTGGTGCGCTCAATTCGAAGATCTATAATACAGTTTTTAAATATACTCATATGCTCTTAGAACAAGAAGATGGAAATATTCTAGTTTTGTACTTGATCCAAAAAGTTGTGGGAGTCTGCGAACTTTACCTCCAGGACGATGCTAAAATAAAAAAAGTGCTTGAGGAAGCTAACCAGAAAATACCTTATAAATAAATTGTTAATTCCACTATACCAATCCTCATGCGAAGCGCTTGCAGAGTTTCTGTACTTGTGATATAGGCCTTTCAGGACAACACTGGCAGCCTCTCTGTGTGCGCATGAGCCATATCCGAAAAATTTTGAGTTGGCGAAACCTCCATTTTTGCACTAGTGTGGTTCTACTCTGAAAAATATCTTAACCATTTACGTTATTGATCTTCTAGTCAGTTCGAAAACACTGAGTTCACAGAAATAAAGCATTACTGTGGGGAAAAAGTGTTTATTAGGAATCATGAACCTGCAAGAGGTACTTCTAAAGTCTTCAATACTGTCTCTTTAAATACAGCAAGACAAAAACTACATGCATTCAAGTTTTTGCCACAATCTGCAACCTGGCGTTATTTTTGCCACACGGGTTTCAACAAAGGGTGACATAAAATATCCAAACACATATAATCATATAAATAAATATGATAATCGTTTTATAAATAGATATAAAATACAAACACCACGTGTATTGTTTTGTTTTGATAGAAACAGACTTTGGTGTTGATCGACTTATTTTTATTTTGATAGCGTGACAGTCTTTTCTGAATTAAAAATTATCAAACCCCGTGCAGCCGTAAAGTGGGAACGGCTCCAAGGAACTTCCCGTGCCGCTCGTTCCCGAGCAGCGGGAGCATGGCTGGCAATATCGCAGTTCCCCAGACTCCACTATTGTTTGCAGTCAACATAACTCCCGCAATTGGGCACGAGTTGTAACGTAAAACAGATATCTTTGTATATATGTACGGTCTCAATTAGAGAGGAGAGTGGCGCAGCATTCTGGGGAGTGTGGCCATTAGTTGTGACTCCGTGACATTCCAGTATAGCAGAACTCTATATTTTTGGGGGACTGAAGTTTAATCTGTGACAAGAGCAATAAGGGTAGAGCTGTGTAAATTTCGTGCACGTAATGTTTATAGGCGAGGGGTAATGATCGTTTTGTAGTCTTAGTGCCGTTGTGGAAGGTAGAGGTGTTACCTGCACCAGTAAAATGAAGAGGTTCTGAACTTCAGAGGTATGAGTAGTGAGAATGATCAAATTTAGCTGTTACCTAGATAGGTAGGCTACTGAAAGTTCCTGCTATCAGGGTATTACAAATTACAAAACCGTTTTCATTAGTGGAAAAGGGCTGAAAAGTTCCTGCTATCAGAGTGTAACAAATGAAAGGGCAGATTACTCTACTTATATGATACTGGAGTGCTCCTGCTACAGGGATACTACAAAAAAGCAGAGGTGCATATTTGACAGGTGAGGTACTGAAATGTTTCTAGATTTAAGTGAACATGACAATAAAAAAATATTACTTTTGCCAGAAAGACGGGACAATTAATTTGTGCCTCATTAGCATCACGTGAATAAACAATAGCACGAAGAAAACGATATCTCTGTCAGTTTCAGTAAGAGTAGAAAATGATATATTCCTTACTTTGGATATCTTGAAGATTGATGGAGCTGTTACAGTTGCCAACGGAATAGAACAAATATTTTGAACATCATGCCCACCAGATGATACACAAACAGATGTACAATAATGTGTTTAATATTTTCAACAGGAAGAGAGTTAATTAACTTGCTCCTTGCTCCAAGTACTTCTGCAAGATAGTACAGCTCTTAGATTTTGAGATGAAGCTCGCAGTCCAACCCAGAACTGAAACATTATTGGTATCAAAACTAGAAGAGTAGGATGAACTAAGATTTAGAAATGTACTACTTTTCAATGCAAATACGCAGACACGTTATCCGTCTGTTATAGTCACTCCCTGGATGCTGAGTACTAACCAAGTAAGTACACCGGCCACGTTGTGACCGCACCAGATAAAAATTTTCAGCATGATAAAATTTAATTTTGGAATGTTCTTAAGTCTCCCACTTTAAGGGAAACAATCTAATTTGAGCAGCCTTAATTTATCTGGAGCTGGCATTTAGCTTCAACGTTTAGAATCGAGTTGAGCGCCAATTACGAATGAAACGAGCAAAAACTCAACCGTAACCTGCTTGCGATTAATGCATGCGACTCGCGACTCGATCTACAGTGGTGCATGGAGAACGTTCTCAAAGTTTGAAACCTTACGGCACCCACCTTAGCAGCACCTTAGTGTTATTATAATTAGTCCAAATGTACGTTATACTATTATTAATACTAATTATAATAATGATAACAATAATCTCTGTTAGGCACGATCATAACACATGTGGTCCGCCATCGCTATTTCGCGATCGAAACTGTGGCGTTCAGCAATTCAGGAATAAAATTTGTTTTTCAAGTAAAAATTTTGAATCGCAGAAGTTGAGGCAAAAATTCCGTAATTACGATTGCGAGTACGGAATTCAAATTTAATAAAAATTCGGCAGTTGATTTTTGGTAGTTCTCGATCGCAGAACGCCCTGTACTAACTCTAACTAGCCCTAGACCTGTGACATTACCACGACTTGACCTTACAGTGCAGCGCTTAGGGCTCATTTGAAAGAGGGCGAAATGAAGTCTTCCAAGCTTGACTTGTCCTGGACTTCAGACTGGTGCTCCGACTTCGACCCATTGATTTAAATTTCAGGCGTTATGTTCCATAATTGATTATCTGTGAGACTTCCAAGGACGCATCTTACTCCGTAAACTAGAACGTTCAGTCGGCTCAATTTGTACAGGTGACTTCTAATACCTGCAACACGATTCAGTGTAACGAAGCCAAAGTTCTTTTCTGCAGTTACGATCAAATCGCGTCGAGAGGGTTTATGTTAGATGCATTTTGGCCAGCCCCTGGGACCCACCTTTGCTCTACACGACGGAGACACGACTTGGGATATTTTAAGATCGTCCCATTGGCTGATAATTTTTGAACTCCAATCTTGCAGCACCCGTGGAAATTCCATTGTAGTACAACCATCTCTAAGCACGTGTCACAAATACCACAGACTAATAACACTCAATGTCTTCTTTGGTCTGCAACCATCACAGTTCTTCTACTAAAGTCTTTAGTAGATGAACTGTGACGACAGCACAGGTATCCAAGGAGGAGCTTTCTATTCAACCTCCTTGTTTGTAGATGAACCGTGACGACAGCACAGGTATTCAAAAAGCAGCTTTCTATTCAACCTCCCTGGTAATATGTAAAAGCCCGAGACCTGTTCTACGCAATTGCTGCTGTGTATCATGGACTCGTAAGCTTCCTTAAATGGAAAGTGGGACAAAAAAAAATGTAGGTTAGGCATAAGCGCATTAACTCATAGATGTTACTGCTCGGAACATAATTATTCTGTGTCGAAATTTTCACAGACCATTTTTCTTTTTTACTTCTACTTTGGGATGTCGACTGCCTACGATGTTTCCTTTTTATTAAGTTTAAAGTATCTACTTTTGTTCAAGCCAAGTTGAGTACGAATAAACTAGATTTATTACTGAAATTCATAGCCCACAGCAAAGCATAATCTCACAAGAAAATAAGATGGCAGGCCCTAATCAAAATGCCCTGGCACAACATTGACTAGTCCCGAATAGGCATGCGACGCACAATACTGTTGCCTTGACGTCCTCGCCTTCTCTTCAGTGCAGTGGACTGCAATGAAGAACAATTTTTATGTGAAGGACATAAAATTATCTTCACCGAGTTAGTCCGCACTAAAGCCATTGTGATCCACGGAAATATAATCCAAGACGAACAAATTAAAATAAATGGTGGCAAAATAATTATCCGAAAGTTGCAGGAAACTTTAGCCATTTTTCGTGTAACACCGACAATAAAATGCGCGTTTTCTAAAAGAGCCAAGATATAAAACTGCAATAAAACTTTCTGGCGAGGAAAAAAGCAGAGCTCGCTTTATGGCAGATCTTGGGAGTACCGGTGGGGGCCGACCTGCCGAATTCCTCAGGTTATGACGCTGCTAGTGACGGGGTTACTTTTAGTATTGTATTTTAGCGTTATTAATTATTTTTCAAACTCCACGCCAGGGAGTCTAGAAGCATGCAGTTCAACCCAAATACAGCACTTAACAGGCTCAAGACGCCTAAGCGCTACTTAGAAAAATCCCCCTAAAAAAAATAATTCAAGGCTGATTTGAACGCCTGCATCCCTAAACTTCCGAATATAGCTATATCCCCGCAAAAAAATCTATGCCGATACAGTGCTGGGAATAAAGCTACGACAAAAATTACTCGTTTAGCAACAGTCTCGAAAGTCAGTGGATGCTCTGTGGCACCAGCCCGTGTTCCAGTAACTAATCGTGAGGGTTAACCACTGGGACAAACCGGCTGAATTTCTATGGATATGACATCGCAAGTGCAGGAATTTTTTGGTGTAACTCACCGCTTGAGAGAATCACTGGGGAAAAATAAGAAATTGTGGAGAATGGGCAGCGCATCGCTCCGACAACCCCTCCTAAAACATTCTAGAAACTGATTCAAATGTTTTTTTTTCTGCAAACAACTCTGAAAAATATTGGATAAATAAGAAACGTATCCCTTCAACAAGATTATTCATAAAGAAATATCAAGCTTGCATTCCTGGCTTTTAAAATTGCTGCCAAAAATAGTATCTTTCAGTTTACGTCCACAGATCTTTTAGCACAAAATCCAAGGGCTGACAATCTCAGGAAAAATAGCAAATTTTCAGCAAATACTCCTTGTTGACAAAAGCTGCATTTCAGGCATGCTGTCTACTAAAAAGGCTTGGCCCAAATTTACTAACGTTACAACATTGTAAAACTTGCAATGTTGTATTTTACAACCACGATACAAGGTTGTAGTTTATCTGCCTTAGAGTTGCAAGCTACGGCTCACTACTACAGCCAATGAAGGTTCGCTTTACGCCTTCCATTCAAGGAACAACCAATGGCGTGGATTTGCATCCGAACAACCAATCAGCAGGCGGATTACAGCACAGTTTGGTTTCATTAACTATTTGAGACTCTATGGTAATATTATTTTACTGAGTCCGTTGCGGGCTGCAACTGTGCCACAACTATACCACCAATTATCCAGCATGTGTGTTTTCAATCAGAAGAATAGAAAACAAACCCTATTTCATATGGACTATATTGAAAATTTTGAAATAGCAATGACAAGAGAGGTTAGAAAATGGGTATAATATTCATTCTATAGGATTTATTAGGAACATAGATAAGGGTAACAGCAGATGCAATGAATACCTTGCACACATAGAAATGTGCATTTATCAATTATCAGAAGCATATATATATGAATTTATTGAAATATTCGTTGACACCAAGGTGTATTCATAAAGGAGTTAATATATATGTACGTGCGTGGATTGAGTTTCATATGAAGGTATGACTTATTTTCTCTCCACCCTGAAGTAGAAGTCTTGGCTAGTTTTTTGAAGAAGTTTCCTCATTAGGTCGATTCCTCTATTCACTAACTGTAATTAATCGCTGCATTCTGAATCAAAAGACTGTTATATTGATTACGAATGATTCAACGAACTTTTCTGCTGCTATGTCTCACTTACCATCTTCATGTTTCAATTGTTGTTCTGCATGTCGCATTACTTCTAATTACGCGGTGTTATAAGACTGGGAGATTCTTTCACCAGAATACTAAGGTCCCCCATGTTAAACGTGTTACTTTTTGGCTTAGTGACGATGTTCACCTGCTCCCGTATGAGCTCAGTTGGATGGTAATGACAATGGTAAGGAGGTAATCTCAAAACCCGATGTCTGCTTCTTCTGCAATTTTGTCAATTACGTATGTAGTCGTTGCATTTATCTTCTTCGCAAACTCCTCCAGCTGCGTTTTGGTTGCGTTCTCTGGATGTAAATCTGATTTCCTCCATTATGTATGGCGTAGGCTTTCTTTCAAGCTGCACGGAGCGATAATATGCGTTGTCCATAACAATTATCAAGTAGGGTAAAACATTTGGAAGGAGTTGCTTTCGAAACCGTTCTTCAGAAAGTGTGGCATTCATCTGATGATGACAGTTTCCGTCGCTTTCAGCTTGGAATATTAGCTCTGTGTTCTGTACAAAACCATTATCGTCCCAGCATGAAGAATAATCAGACGACTACTTTTTTCTGTAGGTGGTGGTTTCAGTAATTCGAGTTACTAGATACATGACTTACAACACGTAAGTAGCTTGATATATTTGGCCGAAGTTACGATACAGTAAGTCGAGATACTAATGTAATGTATGTTTTATACGTATGCTTTGTGTCTGAAGAAAAACAAACGCTCAATTTATTTTTCCCACAACGAAGGGTCCGATGAATGCATGCATGGAATTTAAGGGGTTCGGTACCTCCAAAATGGTTACGAACCACTGCTATAGATGATTCATATTCATTTATCTAATAAAATAGATTTTTTTTTTTAATTTAGCCAAGCATAAGTTTTCTTTTATTTATCGGATAGAATACGGTAGGTTCAGACTTCGATATAACACCATTTCCCAGTATTAGGATTTTTTTTTTGTAAAGGCTTTAACAAATATATCATTATATAAGTCGACAAGTTTTGTTTTAGCAATAGAAATATTTTTTAATAATACCAGTTCTATTCATTCATCAAAAATCTCACCAAACACCAAGTAGAAGATTGTGTCTCTTAAAGTTTCATCGGTGCACAGATTTAGAAATTTATTTGTCTTCTAGGAAATATGCCTTATAAGAGGTAGGATGATTAGGAGTTTTGCTGTATTTACTTGATTCCATATATTCATAATTTTTTTTTCAGATGCAAACAATCCAGCTATGATATTCTCGGCAATGAGCTAACTTTTGAATTGCATTTACTTCCCAGACCATATATTGAGAAACAAGCCTGGTGGCACTGACAGTCTGAATAAAAGTAACCTTTCAAATTGCATTTACTTACCAAACTTTTCGGAAATAACCTACTTTGTATTGGACAATCGATTTAATTAAATTTATTTAGTAGGAAAAATACATTTTTTCATTTCATTTACTTAACTAAGATCTTCATCTCATACAAAGCTCCTTGCTCGAACAATTGTTCAGCACAAGACAAACTCGCTGATTGCATTGATTTCCCAAGCAAGATCTTCAGATACAAACCTCAAGTTTGTATTCCCAGCATTGGTTGCGTTGTCAAAGGCAAGAAAAGAAACTCCGAAGTTGCTCCAACTTTTATTATCAAATATATAGTTTGAGTGGAAGAAGATTTACATGACATCGCCGTTCTCTGGAACAAAAGACCGCAAACTTTGACCAGATAAACAATTTGTTTGCCACGGCTATTTGGGCTACACCGCTGGCCGCCATTCCACGATTTCTTATGTTAAAGTTACGAACTGGAACGAGGGTCCGAACCAGTAGCATGGTAGGTTTTCAGCGGGCAAAGGTTGGCAGAATCGGTATTTATAGTTAGTTATTCACTAAATTTAATTACTTCTCTACCTGCAAAGTAAATTTCTAGATGCTGTAAATCAACGGACATAGAAAATCCTACTCGTACATTGGTTCGTATTCAGGGGCTGAAAGTTGAAATTCGATAATAAAAGTTTGTTATTTTTAAACTATCAATCATTCTGTAACGTGTAGTAAGGTACTTATGAATTATTTGTTTGTGTGCTGTAATCTCGCACTATATATTTTGTTGCGTAGCGTGCTGATAAGAATCAACAGCTGAGTATAGTACAAACAGCATAAACAAAAAAAAAAAGAAAAGAAAATATGGAAACAAAAATAGTTGGCGCAAAAATTTAGAATATAAATACTTATAGCTTGAAGGTAGGCTCTCAAGAAACCTTAGTGAATATACGTAAAGTAAGCAGTTGTATCTGCACAATAATTTCCGGGAATTATTAGAAAGTTGTCTGAAGTCTACGGACATTTGGACCTGAAATTAAGTATCATTCTTAGGTATGCAACTGAGGTTCAAATTCAATGACTTTAGGTTTTCAGTAAGTAGGAGGGAAAATTATGAATGGGACAATTTAACCTTGGCCGAATTCTAGCCAACGCATTTCAGTAACTAGAGCACTCTGAGAGCGCATACCTCCGCCAAATGAGCCAACGGTAGCAAAAATTCAATTTGGCTCTGAAACTATAATTTTCTTTTTATATTAATAACAGCTTGTTCAATTATTTTGAAGATCCGTTCATAACTTTTTGAGTTATACTGTTAACAAGCGTTATGACAAATATGAGTCAAACATACAAACGAACTAACCGATCTGCACCAAAATTTGATCATTCATGTCTTTTACCATTACTAACAAATCCTATAAATTTCATAAAGATCCATTCATTACTTTTTGAGTTATTGTGCTAACAAGCATAAATATAAAAACAGTGACAAACGAACGAACGAACAAACGGACCATTACCAAAATTTGGTCATCTACTCTTTGTTATATACCTAACAACTCATGTTAATTTTATTAAAATCCATTCATAACTTTTTGAGTTATGGGATCGAGAAAAATGACGCAGACAAACAAACAAACAAACGTATGGACATATCTTCACCAAAAGTTAATCATCTGTTTCTCCTAACATACCTAACAATCTCTGTAAATTCCATCCAAATCAATTCATAACTTTTTGAGTTATCTTGGTGACAGACAGACAAAGAGACAGACAGACAGACAAACACGACGAAAACGTAACCTCCTTGGCGGAGGTAATTATAGAACTACCATACCTTCAAACGCTAAAGCTACCATGCATGTCTGTGACTGGAAAAGAGTACCAGAGGCAGTAATAATTTTATACACGGAACAAATCATTTACCATTGCCGGCGCTGCCAGGCCTTCAACCGCTGAAATTTCTACCATGACTGGTAGTATATGGAAAATGGGAATACTTTTTACAAAGGGTGCAAATTCATAGGAAGGCAGAGACGGTTCTATCGCTAACGGAGGACAGGACACAATTAACTGCAATACACAAAGAACAGAGGATTTTTTTTTTAAATAATGAATTTTGTTTTGAATACGTGTTTGGGTGCTAGCTTTTGAAATGTACGCGGGTACAAGAAATAAAAAGAATGACAGAATCTAAGAGAAAGCTGCCTAGTACTAACTCTGAATTTATGTTTAATCAAGATATAAACACGTTCTTGCATCAGCAAGAATTCTTTATTTTTTGTTTGAGATCGTTCTATTGCCTAGAAAAGGTTTTCTTGCCCGGTAGGCGGTACGTGTTTTTAGATATTAACGTAATTTCTGTGTTGTAGCTGTAACTGCCACATTGTATCAACCTGGCTGTTATGCTCCCATTATGAAACTTGGTTCAGATCAAGTTCAGGTCAATGAGGCTGTCACGTAGCTAAAATGTCAATACGTTTGTCACGTTAGCCCACGTGATTTCTACTTGACTATTTGTGCAATAACAAGCGTGGCAAAGGCCCATGTGAAACCCAGATGTGGAACTTAACCAAAATTAAGCTGGTCACCACAATCACGCAATTTACAAAAATATATGCAGGGCCCCTGTGGTTTAGCGGTAACCACGTCTTATGCATGGGCCATGTTAGCCATCTAATTATACTGGCCGGGTAAATACAGAAAATTACAAGAGCTGATTTTCCTCTCCGTAAATAGAAGTACTTATTTGATACTGAAATTTTATATTTTCACAAAGCATTATGTATTTGATATCGGTCTTAGAGAACATGGTGCGTGACTCAAGATTAACAAATCACCACCTTCCTTTCATACTAACTTAAATAATATACACTAATCAAACTTATAAAATCAATATTAGCCAACGCCTTTCACATTGGTACAAAAGTCAAAATTTACCCAAGTATAAATTAAGGATAGGAAAACAGTGAGCGATTATAGTGTCTGTTTCAAAACTATTAATGATGGCGACACCAAGAGTAAAATTTGTCAGTTTCATTGAAAATCACGTAGAAAGAATAATGTATGTTGGCATAACAAAATTTATTGGGGCTTTCTTATCCAAACATTGGAGCATTTAAATATGTACATATCTTCAGTATCATAAAATATCATAAAATGTTAACAGAAAAACATAGCTATGCAAGGCTAAAAAATTATTGTAGACCCGGTCATTTCGCTGTTATCTTTGAACTCTTGAGTGGCTGTGTTGCAAGACATAAAAAGCAATGTACTGATGTACAACGTTTCCTGAAAGTCACTTTCGCATGTAGGTACTTTAGATCATATGAAAATGATTTACATAAATTCATAGAATACAATTCCTGTTGACGTTAACGAAAGTAGCAATGTGACTTTTTCAGATTATGTAATAACAGTGATAATAATATTCTTATCATGTCTGTTGTCCATATTATAATCCGAGAGAAATCTTTACTTTCTTTGCTTGTAACCAAATTATTCAAGCACGCCAAGTTGTTTGTGAGGGTAAAACAAGGTTATTCCTACCAAATATGCATAGCTCACAGAACACCCTATAGTTAATATAGAAAATAGCTCGACCAGAAAATACAAATTTCAAGGGCTGGGAGCATTAGTTACGCGCTCTAGATTTACTATGAAGAATATTTTCCGTTAGGCCCAATTTCTACCAAATATATTTGGTTGAACCTTTGGGTTAGGGTCACTAGAGATGTCTGTCTCAGCGTGTGGCCATGTACAAAAAAAAAATTGCAACTTCTCACTGTGATGTTTCTTAAAGCAATAAGCAAAGTAAAGAAGATCCAAGCGTTGCGGCTTTCTATTTGGTATGCATGCGAACAGAAATGATTAGAACACATTTATGGTGCTCGATTCCAGTTTATGGTAATGGAAAATATGGAAAGTTGTCTTTTGAATGTAAATGAGATGAGAGCATTACTGCAGCTCAGGCAACCTTCTGGTTTAGATTTCAATCGGTAAGTTGAAAATACTTCTGCCTTTTTAAAATTGTTAATGGCACTGTACGCATTAGTTATTGTTACTTTTACACCTAATTTTAATTTGCTGAGCTGAAAAAATGCTGGCTCATATGAATATGAGGAACTTAGAGTCAGATTAGCTTACAATTATTTCTAATTTTTAGTCGTTCACTAATAAATTCCAGTGGGTAAATTCACATTAAAATTACTTTTCAGTATGCCCATGATAACAGAAGCTTTAGTTACTGTATTGTTTTCTATATAGGACTTTAATTGCTTAAGTTTTTGTTAATATTGACGTTCAATAGTGTGGAGAATGGCTTAAGATTTACTAGTTTTAGTTTTATTGATTCATTATTCTGAGTCAGTAAATTGTAAATAACACTGCCTTGTAAAAGTCTGAAAAATAATTTAAATTCCATTAGTTTTATTTTTAGTTACTGAATTGAAGCTGTTAAGTTTATTTATAAGAATATGCATGCCTGTATCACACTGTTATTTTGCGATTATTTGTTCATTTGCTTACGCAGATTTTATCGATTAAGCGGAAGATACTAAAGGCCGTCAAGTTCTAAGTAAGAGTGCACCTAAGTCCGACAACAAGCCCGTGCAAACGCATTAAAAGACAACTCCAGAAATTGACAGACGGCTTTACAACAGTAATAAGTAATGCAAAAGAGTAATTGAATGGAGCGGGAAAAGGGCTTTGAAATACTGAAAGATGGATCACTACAGCAAAATTACTTTCAACAGTGACGAAAAAGAATCAATGGAGCAGACTGAAAATGGTTAACGTTTGTGTTTAAGGGTCATATTAAGGAGGTCGTTTAGGCGAAAATGGTCATAATTATCAATTTTCTGTTTTTTGCTCA
>LQNS02278174.1:12259048-12274520 GCA_001587735.2 Parhyale hawaiensis
TACATATTATGTGAAAATTTCAGTAAGATCGGATCACTAATAAAGAAAATTCCAAAATTTGTAAACGAACCCCTTAAAGAGAGGAAACAGCCTTAAAATGAGGCCTAAGAGTCATTAATTTGGGAAACAATTCTACAGTATTGAATACGATTCATTGTATAGAGGGAAAACATCTTCGCAATAAAGAAGACCCTTTAAAAGAAGCAAAAATTTTGTACAATAATGTACGAGAGTCTGCAAAAGACAAGAAACAGCATCGCGATGATAAAAAAAAAGAGTCTTGTTATGACTGAGAAAGGAGCTTTTCGTTGTTAGGGAAGTATGTATCACCACAGTAAACAATCTAGGCAGTAGTTTCGGATGTAGTAATTTAGTACTTCGTTTTATTCAAACTTTCCTATATGCTCATTGTCCATCAATTTCATAATATAATTTTTGAACTTGGATTCTGCAAAGTTTAATATCTTCTTATGATATATTTTTTATAAATGTCGCTATAATTTTTCCAACAGTAATAAAAAGTTTAGAGTTCTCTTAGATTTAACAAAGAAAAAAATTAGCTGAATTTAGAGCAAGATCTGGCATTACAGCCATAACATTCTGAACATTTTTCGTAGTAAAGTAGTACATAAAATGACGGATTATACTGAACAGGAACAACTTCGCGAACAATTTGAACAATTTTACCGTGACAACACGATATCATGGATTAAGTTGACTAGAAAAAGTCGCCTTCATAAATTAGATATAACCAATTTCGTGTAAATAATAGATCCAGCGTCACAGCGGCTCACTTGTACACATTTTAGTGTAAAAAAAACTAGGTTCAGAAAGCAAGGCGTCTAGCAATGCTGTGAATATCAATAATAACATTTTGATATAAACCAGTTTCGTAATATAAAACAAGGGATTCAGCACCACTATAATAACCTTCTAAACCCCTCATGATACTTCTGTTTCATAATGTAATGGATTTAGCATTTTCGCGGTAATTACCTTTGTAACCATTTCGCAACAATGAGTTTCACAAAACAACGAATGTAGCACAGTAAGGCCACTGTACAGGAGAGTCGAAACTCCTGAGCGTTTCACGTTCTTGGAATAAAAGTTTCTGTGACTGCTTTATGTGTTTTCATAACGCTTGAAGAACACACGTTCGTGCAAAATAAATCTCATTCGTATTTAGAGAAACATTCCAAAGCGTGCTACTGTAGTAGGAGAGGGTCAGAGCAGCCTGATACTCTAAGCAATTTTTTGGATAGTGTAGTAATGGGCAAGCCGAAGCCGTGCCAGCAACTACGTCATCAGAAGGGTTGGGAAAACGTTTCTAGGTTTCGGCTCTCTTGTCCAACGGGCTTAACAATAACTTTTCAAGCATTTTCATGATAAACCTTCTTCAAAAAGCAACAGATTTAGTACTATCATATAATGTAATAATCTTCAAAACCACTCCGCTATAAACAAATTTGAATAGATTAAATTTAGTAGCACATTAAAACAGGTCTGCACAACTATATAATGTAAATACATACATATTAGGAAACAGTTTATGGGGATAGCAAAACTTCACATGGCAATGTATCTTCAATTTTTTTTAGGAATTCCTTTTGATTTCTACTAAAATCTAAGGGAAAATTATACGATAGATAGGCCAGAATTAATATTTGCTCTATCTCAAAACTCGTCTAGACTCAACTTCTGTTATATAAAAGCTTTCCTCTAATTTTTTTTAAAATATGAACATTAAAAATTCAGTCTGGAAGAGTTTTGAGATGCAGGAAGAAAATATTCTACTTTCAGCATTTTCTATGGAGCCTATGTACATCGTATAACTATTTACATATACACAGTAGGGTCAATATCGTTGATATCTTCGGTGTTTTAAATAAAAAATTCGTTTAGGTCTCTGAGTTAGAACACTCACAAAATTACGTCTATCGTTCTTTTAGTTTTGTTTTCTTGTACTTCTGTCTACTGTTGCTATCATAGGAGCATTGTAGTACTTGTACTTCTAGCGTTTGTAGGACTGGATTTGAGTATGTAGAGCTGAAAAATAGAAAATGTGCAATAGCGCAAGCTGCTTTGGGGAAACTATGAAATTTTGTTGTTACTCCTAATTAATAATTTTCATTCATAGCCTATGCTGCCTTGTTACAAGGGTTATTTCTCCCAAAGAAATACACAAGGAGAAACAAGCCTTGTACGGAAACACCACAGGCTAAATAAAATACAGTTAAGCTGAATATTTTCGATCGATTAGTAAATATAGTTGAAAATTTTGGAAAAAAAATTATCAGCATTGTTCTATTTCTGAACTCAGCCCAATAATTTGCAAAAGTCATATTAATTCGCTATTATAGGAAAGAAACCTTTGCGATTTGCTGTATCCCTTAATGAAGCACCATAATTTGAATGCAATTGTAAAACATAACGGCTATTCACTTGTTTGGGTATTGCAATAGGAAAATTAATAGCAAATCAATAACTTTATTGGCCAGGGAGGTGTCTGCAAAAATATTATACCTTCTATTGGGGCAGTTTAAACGAGATAATCAGAGGAGTGTTTTAATCTCAACCCAATTGGGCTAACGCGACTGAAAATAAAAACCGTAACCCAAAAACCGGTTGTAAAAGCGACATCTATCGACGAGCGGTGCAAGCTTCTCTGTTAATTACAACTTTGTGGAACGCGGAAACTCTAAGTAAGTAAACTTAGTTACTTACTCCAGACTACGGTGTGAACTCGCTGCTCATTTGCACGATTTTTGCGTTCCATTTACTGTACTTGAAATGAATGTTTCCAATCGGCGACCTCCGTCACCGTAACCCACGTCGCAGCCATTGTTACAGCTTCTCGGGTCGTGAACGCGAATCAATTTGTGTGCCGAGGTTACCGGTGCAGCACCAGTAACTCAGAAACTGAGACTACGACATGCTCTGATTTCAGTAATCTGAAACTGACAGCAGCTTAGGTCATAAAGATTTTGTTCGCAGCTTTTGGATTACGTTTAAGACGCTGACCCTAGCCCGCCTATGCTTTTACCCTTGAGAGCCTCAAACTCAATTAAGGATCCAAGTTGAGGCCCTCTCAAAGGTAATCAGTTTGGGACTGCCGTCTAAACTAGGTCTAAAGTAGGTAAACCAATTCTCTTGACCAAAGTTCCGGAGAAGTCGCAACTAATTAAATTAGCTTATTACCTCCATGGAACTTTCCTATTTGATTAGGCCATTAACTTTGTTTGCTATGTTAGGACTGCAGAATCGAAATAACTATCGCTATAGGTGAAGGTGCAAAACAAAAGAAAAAAAATAGCTCAAGTGAAGAGGCAAAAAATTTTCTTCTGTACCCCTAAAGCCACCGTTTTATTTTATCACATCTAACCATAGCATACTACGTGATAACTGAGAGGAGTTACAACGGAATTAATGACCGCGTAATAAATCAGTCTAATTTCAATGCCTCCTTTTTATTCTCTTCAGGTTCTGTTCTTTAAAATAACCTGGCATATATAGGAAAGAAGCCCCGATAGGAAAAAAGCCCCCGCCTATCTCCTAATGTACATTTAATACCCGTGCTTAGTTGTTTTGAAGCAAATTATTCTAAATAAAATAAGTTAAATTATACTCTACTGTATTTACCTACCCTATCCTAACGAAACCTAGTCTAGCTTTTTCTAATTGAACGTAGCCTAATATAACCGCATATAACTAAAACTTCCCTATTCTGCTATTCTGACATAACATTACCTAACTTTTTCTAACCTAACTTCAACTAACCGGACCTACCCTAACCTCAGCAAACTTGACCTGAACGTTTTTTTATAACTGCGATTCAGAGAAAGCCAGGCCTCACCCATCTACCGTTGCTTTATGGCTTGAATCCTTGCATAATTACTTAACTTTTCGTCTGTAAGTAATTTTTGTCCGATTGGCCCAGGAAGCGAAGAATGTAACGGGAGGACTCAATGGGACAGAAATAAAACTTTGCCGTGACCGCATGTGGGCGAATTACGTCACGCCGACTAGTCGAAAGTATTTGAGTGTCGGACCTCAAGCCCTCATAAGTTGGGTTCTTAAACCTAAACAAAAATGCAAGCAGTGTTATATTCTTGACGCCAGAGAAACAATCGGAATATCTATTGCTCAAACTTTCTGTACATCTTTAAAACTGTTTTACCGTGTTTTGGGTATGGGTACAGCTCAAGTAGCTGGCCAGTCAGGAGCGGGAGATTGAGTGACTCAAGTCGAACAAAAACGGTGTTATGTTGAAATGTGTTTCGTGAAGAGCACTGTAATTGAATATGAAGGGTAAATAAGGTTTCACTTCGAAAAAAAAAAAATAAATCAGGGGCCATACCGACCCAGATTTTGCCTATAGCGCTGTAAAAGTTTCCACAAGCCCCCACTGTAATTTTCTATCGATAATTACCTCCGCCGAGGAGGTTGTTTTTGTTGGGTTTGTCTGTCTGTTATTTTATTTGTTTTTCTGTCACCAAGATTACTCAAAAAGTTGTGGATGGATCTTTACGAAATTTGCAGGAATTGTTAGGCATGTTAACAGTAATAGATGATTAACTTTTAGCAAAATCCGTTCATCTGTCTGTTTGTATGTCTGACTACCTACTCTTTTCTTAGGGTCATAATTCAAAAAATTATGGATGGATTTTCAAGAAATTGATATGAGTTGTTAGGAATATTACAAAGAGTAAATGACCAAGTTTTGGGGATGATCAGTTTTTTCGTTCTTTTGTTTGTCGCTATGATTGATTTCATGCTCGTTAGCACATTAACTCAAAAAGTTATTGCTGGATCTTTATGAAATTTGTAGGAGTTGTTAGTAATGTTAAAAGACATAAATGATTAAATTTTAGTGATGATCAGTGGGTCTGGTTGTGTGTTTGACTTTGTTTAACATAATGTTTGTTGGCAGCATAACTCAAAAAGTTACAAACGGATCTTCGTGAAAATTACAGGAAGTGTTAATACTATCAAAAGGCACAAATGAGTGAATTTTGTGCTGATACAAAAAAAATCAGAGTTTCAGAACCAATTTGAATTTGTCCTTACTGTTGCCCTGCTTGGCGGAGGTTTGCGCTCTCAGAGTGCTCTCTAGTTGTTTATTGTTCAATTAGTAGCCTATATATTCTCATCGTTTATTATGCGCTTAAGGGATGAAATTCGCAAGTGACCACGATTTTTCAGACGAAATTTATGAAAATACTAGACTGCTTCGACGACTGCGGATCGTTTGCTGATGTTGGCGTCATTCATAACGTCACTTTTTGGTGCTAGTTTCTCGTAAGTCCTCCTGTTACGCTCCTCGCTTCCTGAATAAGGATAACCTGAGATACCCGACTCTGGGACTTAGAACCCCTAACCTGATCATACCTAATCTGATCTCACCTAACCTCACCTAGACCAACTTCACCTCACCTAACCAACCTCACATAACCTAACCTCATCTAACCTAAGCTCACCTACCCTAAGCTCACTTAACCTAATCTCACCTAACCTAAGCTCACCTTGCCTAAGCTCACCTAACCTAACCCCAAATCGCATTTACCTAAAACTAAAGTAACCTAAAATTGAAAAAATATAAATTTAGGCAAACCCGATCTTGCCTTACCTTCCTGCCCGATGTTATGAAAGGATTTTTTTCTTACTACCCGATAGTCCTTCCCGTTTTATGACAGTACGGCCTATAGAAAGCGGTCATATGGTCCTTGTGAAATCTAAGCGTAGATGATCTCAACTGAGCTCACCTAACGTAAGCTCTCCTAACCTAAGCTCACCTAACCTAGGTTCACATAACTAAATCTATCTTAATTAACTTTATATTTCCTATTTCGGAAGTTCTTGCAACCCACGCTCGCACATGCAAATGCTAGGACAAATGCAGATGAACACAATATCGTTTAGCTTCCTTAAAAATGCCGTGTTGAAATAAATGAATAAAGCTGTCAAATATAGCTTCAAGAGAAAGCGGGGCTTGTTTCCTGCCGGGGCTTTTTTCCGGATACCAAAATAACGATGGTAAACTATTTGAAGAATATCTAGAACTATAGAGGGGCTGACTTATTATACAATCGCGTATGCTCTATCTTCAGATTCTCCATTTCATTCTCCCAAAGTTCTGTTCTGCAAGCAACTATCTCACATCATTGGTTAAATAAAAGAATTAAAATAGGACCAACGACGAGAAGTAACAATTATGCGTTTTCTATCAAAACGACGCCAAATCCATTATCTACCAATGCCAAGTTCACTGCCAATCATTACTAATTAACGCTGATTTATTTGTCACACTTGGCAGAGCCAATAGATGTATGAGGAATAACTGGCAAAGCCACAGAATGTACAGAAGTATGGAATATATCAGCGCCTACTAGAGTAGCAGTACATACCTACAGAATTATGAAATACCACTGGCAGTTTAAGCAGGTATATGAAAAAAAATTGGCAGCATTTACAGACGTATGGAAACTGTTGGTAGAGTCAGAAAATGTATGGAATAACTAACATACAAGCGGGTGTATGAGAAACATCAAATACTTACAGTAATACCTATAGCTGAAAGTCATCCTGTATTTCAATAAAAAGAATAATTGATTCTCATAAAATGGAAGACATTTGACGGCCATCAAGGCAGTTGACTTCGGATAATTTGATTTTTATTTTATTTTTAAGACTGAGGTCTTTCATTACGACTTTACAAAATTTTCAAGGCGTATAAAAAATTTTGCAATTTGGCAAAACAGGAATTTTTATTCTCCGTAGTTATTAAAAGCGGAAAGTAATAATTGTTAAGGACACAAGCATATTTGAGTTGATATCTAACTTAATTATGCAATTATTCGATAGAAATATCTGAAGGCTTAACTGATTAATAATAAGGAAGCTGTACACAACGTATCCCAATATTGAATTGTATTGAAATATGTTGTTTTCATTACTGGTGATTGGTTGATCTGCAATTATAAAACAAATTACGCTTAGCTACGGCAACATAATACATTTTTTGTTCTTTTGGGAGAGAAATTTTTTAATTGCAACAGTAGAGATAAATTGTCCCTCCAAGAACGAGGATATGATCGGAAATATATATTCCAGGCTAACTTTCCTTAATTTGGGGATTTCGTGAATTCTATACTTTTAGCTAAAGTACTTTGTAGCGATAGAGTAGATTTATATAGATATATTTTCGGGACAGTCATTCCGGATGGACCGAACTAATTTCGAGAAAGAACATCTTTTCTTTTTACAATACTGCTGGATGCAGTATAGAGTAATTTTATTCGACACATTACCCTGTTCTCCAGTATGTATACTTACAGTATATGTGACAGGAGCACCTCATTTGTTAGTAACAACAAGCACACTCACAAACACGCATAGTTTGATATTATTCGTAGAAAATATAACTCAGGAGAAATAGGAATGAATATGCCCTATACCGTCGTCTCATAGTCGACACAGAAGTAATCTCCCGAGTACGCTCTCTGTCACCAAGTACCATCCTTATCGGGGGGCAAAAGTAAGTCTTGGGTGGCGCTTTTGACTCCGTTGTTTTGTAACGTAGGAACTTCAGCAACCGTTTCTTCCTCATCATCGTCCTCTTCCTCGTCTTCTCTCTTGGCCAGCAGCAATTTCCGATGTCGCATGACCGCCGCCAACAGGAGCAGGAGGGTCAGAAACAAAGCGATGCCTACCGCAAGCGTGACCCAAGGTAAAGCCGCTAGAATACCGCAAGCTCCTGCGCTTTCGTCAGTGTAAGAGGGGCAATGAGGGATCCTGTCACACCATAAATCCTGCGGAATGCACGCCTCGATCTCTGGACAACGATGAGGGCAAGGATCAACTCCTACTGAGGAAATGGGAGCCGTGTGAATCGGCTTCCAAACGCCGATCCACTGAATAAAGAACTCTGCAGTTTGATTGCCAGTGTATTGGATGATGAGATCGCGGTTCATTTTGGTTCGATCGTTTCCTTTGTACTGGGAAATAGTTTCGTTGCGCCAGTCCTGCTGCGCGGGAGTGTGAAAAGATAAAAGCAAGCTGTGGCCGGGATTGATTTCGTGCTTCGGTTTATCCTTCCAACCGCTGCTGAAAACTTCCATTTTCGTCTCTCCGGAGCCTGGGCACACGGAGGCTAATGGCACGGCCCCTCCGACTGCAAATATGTTTATTCTGCTGCCTGATTTACAGTGGCCATTTCTTGCATCCCAGCCCGGTATGGACAGAAACAGAAACGCTCCGTCTGGCGCCGTAACTATTCTGGGGTGAGATAAACAAGATGGATAACCCTTCCATCCAACCGTGAAATTTCCATAGGGACCGACAGACTTTTGTGCGTTGCACGGTTCCTGAGACTCCAATATATCAAACTCGCCTTCGAAGTAGAAGTCATTGTAATCTTGAGATGATGTCATGTGAGGTATCGAAAATACGAGTCTCAGTTCGTTTGTGAATGAGCGAAAAACTACAGGTTGTGACTGAGTAGAATTGCAGATGCAGCCTCTGGGAAGTCGAACACCTGACCATAATTCTTCATCCACAGTCAGCACAGCCCCAGCGATTGACTGTAAGTGGAAACATTCATATCTCTGTGAAGAATCTTGGTATATTGTGAGGCAATCGCTGCCCATTCTTGATCTACGAATGCTGAGCTGTATTTTCTGATGGATTGCACCTCGGAAAACATAAACGCATTCTAAGCTCTTGCTGCCTCCTCTGCCGTACAAGAAGACGTTTTTTGGCGAGGAAAACATCTTGTCGGATCGTTCCCCGAATATTCTATCGCACAGGCTGCCAGCTGAAGCTTGCTCGCCCCACTGCTTCTTATCGACAAACTCATAACGGGCAAGGAATTCTACGTGGGCAGGGGTGGTCCCGGCCGCATAGTTGAGCGTGAGCGTTAGAGCTGGACTTTGCGAGACATAACTCTCCTCTGGGGGGCAGGGAGCAGTGCCCCCCGCTCCACCAGGAGCATGGACTCCACTGCACACCCTCGGGAATGCGTCCGACTCGCAGAACTTGCCCATTAGAAGGGAACTGTCCGCAACTGCACTGCCGTCATAAATTGCCAAAGTGTTCGGACATTGGCTAGGCGGGGGTATTTCCGAGTGCTGAATGTGGCGATAATGAAGGAAGTAGAGCCACACGACTTCAGAAGCCACGGCCGTCATCTTCCACACGCAAGTTGTGTTGGCCAGCAAGGAATGAACGGGCGCCTGGATGTACCCGCTCCTCTGTCCTCTGCTGCTGATGTGCCACTGGCATGCGTTTGATGATGGAAACATGGCCGATTCTGGAGAATCGATACGACGAACATACGCCGTAGAATCTCTGTCTACCAACTTAATTTTAACGTCTAACTGGAATCCGAATACTCGTCTTCTCGGCGAATCCTGGAACGGGAAATCGTACGGGGAGGCGTGAAATAACAAAAGCAAGTTTGGGCCGCTGGCGGTGACAGGTGACAAGGGCCCTCCCTTGCAGGCCTTCAGCAGAACCGGGGCGTTGGTGCTGTTGCCGTCGAACACCATCAAATAATCATGAAGGACATGACACGAGTCTCCTAACATGAGTTTTTTGTCTCTCTTCACGTGAGGAGCGTTGCGATCTTTGATGTAAATAAGGTGCGGATTTCGCTGGCGGATTTCTACGAGAGCTACTTTACCGTCTGGAACGTGAGTTTGTCGAATGTGGTAGTAACACGTCAGATTGCGAGGATACAAACCAGGATAGTTAGGTGACTGCACCTTGCAGTTGTGAGCGTCGCAGTCTTCGTAATACTTGTCACAAAATGTACCTGGAACATCTTGTCCTCTGTGAATTGGATTATACGGAACTCCGTACCGCAGTATGGCTCTTTCCTTGACCAAGAACCTGTAGGAAACTCTTAAAAGTGGCGGTTCTTTTTGTTTAGCAACAGCTGGATTAATTTCACTGGCCCTGCTGAGATTGAATACCCTCAGCATTAGTGTGATGGCCGAAGTTTCTGAATAATAAACGTTTCGGCCCCAAGCAGCTCCGCACCAATAGCCGGCGTTCAGAGGTCGGCTTAATTCCTCCAATTGCATGTAGCCGTCGGGGCAGCCGCTGGATATGTGGTTCATAAATCTGTAGACAGAATGACAGACTGGAGTTAGCAAAATTATACCCTGGCCACAGCCTTGAGTTATTATTCTCGTTATGGAAGCAGCTGCTAGATTTGTGATTCATCAATCTGTAGACACAGTTATAGATTGGTAGAATTATGCTGTACCTTCATTACAATCGTATGATTATTGTGACAGTCAACGCTGCAGCTGCTGGATTTAAAGTTTTATTATCTGTAGACATAATAATCAACTGGGGTTAGCTACACCATTGAGTGATCACAGTCATGGGGTAATCTGCCTGGTCAGTCTTGGATATATGTGTGGAAATCCATACACACAATGATAGAGTTATAGCGGTAAAGTTAGATATACAGTGTGATGCATAATTTTACCAAAAGGAATAACAGTCGTCAGTCACACTGGCAAAATATTTTTTTACTTCTGGAATACTGCCAGCAGTATTGTCATTAATTCCACTTTATGTCTGCAAAATTAAATACTGTTTTTGTCTATCGTGTCGCGTTTTCGGGTCAGTGCTTGTTGTTTCTTGTATTTCTCTGGTGCTATTCCTGCAGATGGCTACTTAGATCATTTGATGAATCTATATTAGTCTATAGGGCTATTCTTCAGAGAATATTAATGGCCACTGTTTAAGAAACACGCATAGGCCCAGATTTATTAAGCCAGATACAGACTTGCAAAGCCCTGCTCACATGATATCTCACAGTTCCCGCTTGTAAGTTCATTTACGGCGCTCAAGTACCTCTTGGTGTGGGAAAGCCCAAGTTCCTGCAAAGTGATCTTCGATTACCCAGGAGCACAGACGCTTCTGCATAACATCTTGCAGCTACGATTGTATAGAGGCTTGGGTTTCATAAATCCCTTTTCTCTAGGAAGTAAAAAATATTGCAAGTTACAAGGCATTAAGTCCCACGGTGTTGTGACGTTAGTAAAAATGGGTCCGACTTGCCAAGATTCAGTAGCAGATCAAAAATCAGTTTGCAATACGGAGTTAGTGGCAATGTTTTCCTTTTTTACATCTGCAGAAGCAAAAAAAAACTATTGACACCATCAGGACCCCAGCAGAACGTGTGCTTTGTGAATATGATGACGCATCGGCGGTGCCACGAATATGACAATACACAATATAATATAATGACACTGTCCCGAAATTGGATGTCTAGAATGAAACGAGATCTAACACCCATTAAATTTACCCGAAAATTTTAATATGAATCTTATGGGGGTTGCTACAGTAGTTGAATTGGTGGTCCTTTATCAAGACAAAAATAATACTTTGGAGGACTGCATAGTTTTCTTTGGTAATATATGATTTACACTATAGTGTTGGTCTCGGCAAATTTGAGCAGAGAAGAAAAACACACGCTAGACCGCTCAAAAATGACATACCGTCCTGATGTAAGTTCTGACCTGATACGAACCGCCATCCATCCTAGTCATTTAATAAGAGGAAATTAATAAAAACAAAATGTAGAGATACCGCTCAAAAAGCAGAGTTAACAAACAACTTTTATTTTGAAAGAATATAAAATTCTGCATTTTGATGAATGTAATATATATATTGGGCGCGTTTGGTGGATTTGCGCGATCGATCGATCGCGCTCCGCGTTTGCTGGATGTTGTAGGTATTATGCCGTAATTTCGGGTAAGTTGGACTATATTCGGGTTTAATATCGGGTAGGTTAGGGGAGGCAAGGACTGTTTTTTTCATTTAAAAATTTGAACGATCCACCAAACGCGCAGCGCGATCGATCGATCGCGTAAATCCACCAAACGCGCATAACATATATACTTGTATTATAGTGAAATTATATTTGGCCAAGTGTAAAATATTGTTTATTACCTTATGATATTGCAACTTCACTTGCTAAGCTGATATGTTTTTACTGCCATTCTCAACTTTTGTAAACTAGCAAAGTTAACCCGTTCACTACTGCATTATTTTTGTAGCAAGAACTAACGTAGGTGATACTCATTTTTATGGAAACTTTGACAACATTGCAATAGAAAATTTCTCTCGTGGCTCGCGACTTAAATAAGCGGGGTTGCTACGGAGTTTCTTACGTGGGTCTTTAAAATTTTCATGGAAAACAACCGGTTACAGCTATAGGGCTCATGATCAGCATAGCTTGCATAAAGAATACAGACCCATTACACTGGATATTATTAATAATCTGCAATATTTCCAGGGTACTGCAATTTTTCCGTGCATATATACACGAGTTGCCAAGGAAATTAGGTACGTGTAAAATGAGGTCATGACTCACCTGCCCAGGTTGAACTCCTCGAAACTGAGCTGTACCAGGTCCCCGTAAATGTCGCCTGACGCAATGAACGTCAGCTGACAGAAAAATGGCAGGGACCCTCGACCGGGACGGGCGACCTGCAGCACGTATGTTGCTCCCACCACGCCGTAGTATGTGCGGTTGCATGCTGTAAAATACGTAGAATAACATAGTTTATGGCACTACTAATACATGCTTGATATTAAACATTTAATTTTAATGTTGCTGGTCTTCAAAAAGGGCACAAGACGCAGTCGAGTGCACTATGCAGATTGATGATGAACGTTAATTATTTAAAGCCGTTGACTTGGGAAAATGCTCGGATTGACGTACTGTAGTTCATGGCACTGTTATTTAGTCGGAAGACGCACATTTATGTTGCTGCCTATATATATTTTGCTTCATGAATTACAGAAAACGCAGAGAGACGTAATCAGGGGCGGCGGAACGTCGAAAATATTGGGAGGCCCAGGCACCCAGTATGTCAGCCTCCTCCCCCCCCCCTCTCGGCCGCCGACTTTTTGGATGTGTGTATTTACATAAAATGTCGGATTGCATCAGTACCTATTTTTTCCGCAGGCAGAGTTAAGGCATCCTAAGACTTTTCAAGAATAGCGTTTTGATCGCGAATTCTTTTTAGGGGTATTTAACTTAAAAGTTGCCATTGCTTCTTGTGAAAGAATTTAAGAGGCGAAACTACGGCCATGGCCAGGCATCGAGAACGAAGCCTCGTAATAGTTTTTCGGCGACAACGTTGCTCTTACTCATTAAGATTAGGCAAGCAAGGACTGGTTCTGATAATATCCTACGAGAAATATATATGAAAAAGTGTGAAGCAATATCTTCGTTAACACACGCTGTAGAATCAACGTTGTGATCTGTGGCTCAACGTGCTATGCACGTACTGTAGATTTGTGAACCCCAGATAACGTTGTTAGCAAGACGTATCACAACGTGCTAACAACATGCTGGGCACGTCCTTAGCACCGTGTACCGGGCATTCCCTTACTATATTGTGATACAACGTGCTGGATACGTCCCTTGCACGTTATGATACAACGTGCTACGAACGTGCCCGGCCCGTTGTGATACGACGTGCTAATAACGTTATCTGGAGATGAACTGACAATGCCAGGTAGCGATGAATGTTTTCATAACGTTTTCAGAACGTTATCTGACAAGGTGCTGGGCACAACATGCTAATAACGTTACCTGGAGTCCACAGATCGACGTGCTTAGCACCTTGTGCCACCAAAATACAACGTGCTATCTACGTAACAGTAGCGCAAAATTGTTAGCTGGGATCGTGCTAGTCGTAATAGCCAATCATATTTTCTCTCATACAAAAACAATGAGAAATTTAAAGTCAAATATCTCGAAAACTATGCATTTGCGGAAAAAACGTTATTCATGAAAAACATCTTAGATTGCCTTATTTTACCTAAATATTTCAACAAACATACTAAATGTCATTACTGAACACTTCGGAAAATGACCGATTATCTTCATACATTCCCCAGATCAAACAATGTCAATTAGGCTACTATTAAGGTTTTGAAAGGTCATGAAAGTTAGAACATATTAGCTCCTAGGTAAATAATAATTAAACTTTGTAAAGCAGGCTTTAATTAACCCATTTCGCATCTTGTATCAGGTATGAATAGTACTACTGGTGTAAAAATCAGACACAGGCTGAAGTTATAAGAGATGCTGCTTTTATTCGATGTCTATGGTTTGAGATCTTTGTATCTTTAAAATGTGTTAATGCGATGGTCCAACGCCGATTGTGACGCCCTACAATGGCCATCGCCGAGGTTATTTCATCGTAGGTCATCGTTGATGAAAATTGGCGGTCTTTCCTTCCGATGGCGATAGAGCGATGGTATTGCATTCTCCATTGTAAGTACGATGGCGATGGCCATCGTACCATCGATTTTGTAATCGTACCATAATCAGAGATGGCGAGCTCTACTAAATAATGTTATTCCTACGGGAAAGGCAATATTACATCATGCGTTATAGTGTTGCTGTAAAGGTTTAAGCTCAGTTAGTAGGTGCGTACCGTTGTCGGTCGTTTCTATCCGCTTCATTTCTCGACAGATAATCACTAGTAGGTTGAGGTCAGTCGGCGACCTACCCTACGTTAAGACCAGCTTAACTCAACCTTAGAGAGAACAAAGACGCTCGCCGTGACTGATGAGAGGCAAAACAAGTCGATTTAAGTGCTAACCTCAAGAATTTCTCCCATCGTGGGAGAAATCCCTATGGGATTTCCCAATGGAGTCTCCTACGTGATGTCCTGTCGAGAAAACAAGCAACATGGGCCATTCCTATTTGTTTAGAAAATACCACAAGTGTTACAATTACGATCTCTGTGAAATCATAGTAGGTTGCTGTTCATCTTCCTGTAAATTAGCTACAATTAAAGACGTCAACACTGTTCTTTTAACTCCACAGCCGTGAGAATTGTTCTTGTAACTGCACAAACGTAAACACTACTCTTTTAATAGATGTTGATCGACAAAAGATTAAACAATATTCAGGAAGAGTTGGAAATGATAGCTGCTGACCGACGACGTTGAATGGAAGTTGAAACTTTTTCAACATTATATTTTGGCTATGTAGTAGATGTTTTGCAATTGTTATTAACTACTTCAACTCACTGCATCCGAAATTGCATTATTTCGAGAGTCAAATTTGATGCATCTTGTGTTTCCGCATATATGTGTTCTGCCAAAGAGAAACGTATCCGTCTATTGGTGCCATCCAATGCTGACAATAAAGGAAACGCGTCATCAATAGCTAAGTTAAGCAAGTTAGCTTGGCTTGTCCGGATTTTCAGACATGAGCGTTGAATCCGTTGTTATGAAGAAGGTTACAACGCTAATTGAATTATGATTGAATGCTGTTTTATATATATACTAGCTGTACCCGTGAAATTTTCACGGTCTACCTGGCTTATGATTTTTATCTCCCTATACCGTGTGTCCTCCTGACCCAGTAGTCCCTGCATATATATCCTCCTGACCCAGCAGTCTCTGCATAGATATATCCTCCGGACCC
>LQNS02278174.1:12275303-12297004 GCA_001587735.2 Parhyale hawaiensis
TTCGCCTAAGATACCTAACAATCCCTGTAAATTTCATCCAAATCGGTTCATAACTTTTTGAGTTATCTTGGTGACAGACAGACAGACAAACACGACGAAAACATAACCTCCTTGGCGGAGGTAATTATACAGCTGGGGATGCACGGATACCTAAGCATTACATGTAATAGTAGACTGTAATGAGCAGGTTATATGTTGCGCCCAGCGAAAGAGGTTAGAAAGTATGCAAATCCGTTAGCTTCGCTACGGAGAGCACAAAGGGGCTTCTACAACCGAGCGGCGGCAACTCTGTTCCTGTAAACAAAGTCACATAGCAGAAAGTGACGGGTGACTGTGAATCTCAGCTTAATTATAGTGACATTCATGTTGAGTAGATGTCACGTTTCTTGTTTGCCGTAGGTGATTTCACTGTTCCCTTTACCGCATTTCACTGATACAAATAAGAGTGAACGATTAATACTCTTTGCTCACTCATTCATATCTAACGGGCTGTTTTGAAGCCCTTGGAAACATATTGTGTTTCTCATGTTGATTACTAAAATCGACAAATCCTTATAGCCCACGGGACTGAGTGTAATAGTGTATGTAGCTTGGCGACGGCACATCCTACTAAGCACTTTTACGGCATTGTAGCCGCAGCAGCAGCTGAGTGAAGACGAACTAAACTACATTAAGAATTGGAGATGTGGTAAGTCTATCGGTATATGTCACTTGCAGCGGCTTCAGCGTTTGCTTTAAATTTTTTGGGAATGTAATGTTAGATGAAATTTGAAACAGAGAACCCTAAAATGATTTTGAAAATGCTAAAGTACAAAATAGAAAGAGTGATACCACGCTCTGATAGAATTGAAGTAGCTACTGAGATATAGAACAAAACGTAGCATTTTATTTAGTCCTGCCTTTTTGCCTCCGTGCAGGAGGGAGGGCATCACACACCACGCATAGACACCACTACTTCACGCATTGTATAGGATGACAAGATGAGAATTGCCAATCGCTGAGAGGTCGCAGAGTCGCTGAGATATCCCAATCGTAGCATGCAAGTATTTCCACACACTCTACGCCAAGACACGCAGCCCCACATCCAGGCTTTGTGCAAATCTTTAAACCTCGTTCATATGAGTACTCCAGTCACTACTTATGAAAATTGCGAACTTAAGCCGCATGAAAGGATGTTATTTTAAAAGTTCTAAAGTTTTGTACTGATTAATTAAATTTAATTTGTTTATTGTATACGTATGCAAATGTTCAGATAAATAGAAATTCCTAGAGTGCCTGACTTTTGTCTAAGTCCGATTTATGTAGTTACCATAGATAAATAGGAGCCGCCACGGTAGCTGCATGCTTCCGTTCTCAGCTCTAACACCATGTATCGCTCGCTGGTTCGATACTCCGCCAGACACTCTTGCTCTTTGCAGATCTTGGTGTGCTGACTCGGCAAGTTGTGTGTGCATGCTCAGCGCTGTGGCAGAACTGCCTACCTCAGAGATGAGGGGGGGTGGGGATCTCGGGTCATTTGTTCCTTCCGGCAAAATGGCGCCATAGTTCTGGGTGACCCGAGGGCGACTGCGACTACACTTACTCATCTGGGGCCAGTGGGCCTATACATGCAGCACAAACCAGTGCATGTGGGTTTCCCGGGTGAGGGTGTGGTCTAAGTTGACTTTACCTTGACTTTATCTGCGTAAGTGTTCAATGATTTTAAAATACTAGGTTGCTTTGATATTGTTTTTGATTGTCCTGCAATTTAGGCTCATCGCTGCCATCTCCCAGGTGAGGCACTGTTCTTTGTTTCGTATTTGTGTGCATGATTAATTCTTAAGGCTTTTCCGTGTCCATGTCGGAGGTTGGCTGTCCTCCTTATGTTCGGTATATGAGCGTTCGTGCGGCTTTGGTATTTCATATTTCCATGTGTGTACCATAATTTCGTGTCCGAATTAATCCCAGTTAACTGATTTATAAATTGAAAACTTAGAGTCTGCGAGTAGGAGAGGCCTATTTTAAATGATGAATATTAATGCAACTGTCAGACTCTACATCATCGTTACAAAAGCTAATAAGGAGGCGGTAGCTTAACTGTCAGCTCGTTTGTCTCGTTCTTTATATCTCATTACTTTCTAATTAATTATCATTGATTTAATAATTAATATTGTTAAATTAAAACATATTTATTCGGCATTCTAACACACACAACACTCATCTTGTTTAAAATACCGTAAGACCGTCACATTTAATAATGCTGCAAGTCCTAGCATCAACCAGACTACGCATGAGACGACAGAAACGACCCTATTGGAAACGGACTGAGTTTTCGGCAGCCTTGTCGAGTCTAAAACCTGAAACCCGATTGAATGCGACAAATACCAATGTTTTTGTTTAAAGTTGAGAAGTAATGGGCCTAGCTTAATGCGGTTTTATCAAGCCAGTTGATGACACGTTAAGTCAACAGTCTACCAGACTGTACTAGCATGCACTCAAGAGGGTAACCCAAGCACCAACTACAATTCACAATGCTTCGTTTTTCATAATTCGAGGGCTTAGAGCCAGAAGTGGCTATGTCCATTTTTGGCGAAATCGGGTTCCATTCACAAAGTGGGTACCTGTGAGGTATATTTTTAGTGTCACGGGTGTCTGTGCTATATATTTTCATGCCAAATCTCTTCTTAACGAAGAGATATGGCATAGACACCCGTGACACTAATAATATGCCTCACGGGCACCCTTTTGGTGAGGGGAACACGAGTTCTCCAAAAATGGACATAGCCACTCCTGGCTCTAAGCCCTCGATATATTTCAGAGTAATATATGTATATCTGTACATATTACAGTTAGTAAATTGCTTACCGAAGACCCACAGAAGCAACGCATAGGCTCACGTTTCAAATTTTCCGATGGTGCCGTAATAAGCTCATCTCATTAGAATAGCATACAGTATTGCTGGAAACTTCCTCCGTTGAAGACTCTGGACTTCAATGGGTGAATAATTAGCCCTTGCTCAATTGAAAATCTATCAAATAGCAGTAGTGGCGTGTTGCATTCTCGAATCTTCGATTACGTTTAACGCAATAGCCTTTAGCTTAATGATCGTTATCGATTAGCAGAAACTGAGGCTATCAATAGCAATATCGTTATGAGCAAATTTCGAAAAAAAAATCAACACCAATAAATATTTCACTAATCGAACTTCGGGGTACTCATCAAATGTTCATTAGTGGTAAATTGTTAATCATTAACTCACGAGAACATCCCGTAGGTTCGTCACTGCCGTCGGAACAGTCCTTGACCCCGTCGCAGTATTGGTCCAGTCTGATGCACTGCTGACTGCGGCATGGGAATTCCGACATGGTGCAGGCCCCGTGCGTTTCTGTAATACCTCCAGCGGCTGCCCAGATGGCCACTGTAACTCGCCATAGACGTTCGCCATAGCTACGGCCGACCATCTGTGGAAGGTGAGAAACATTTTCTTGAAATATCAGTCAGAACAGCACAGCTATGTGAGGTTATCATAGCTACGACCGCCCATCTGTGGAAGGTGAGGAACATTTTCTTGAGATATCAGTAGTGGGTATTAGTGTGGATTGCACAACAATATGAGGTCGCCACAGCTTCGACTATTCATCTGTGGAGCATGAACATAACCAAATTACGTTATAAAGCAGGACTGCACATCCAAAATGTTTGCCGCAGCAATGTTGCCCATTTGTCAAAGGTGGTAAATAAACTCGTGAGAAAGGAAGACAGAACTGTGAGCGAAGAGGTACTCGTCACAGCTTCAGTGGTTCTTTGGGGGAAGGTGAGAAGGCACACATCAGCAAGCGCAGGCTGTAATAAAGAGCATATCGAAGGCCTTTCGTAACACCAAGCGATTATGGAATAATATTCTCCTAACATGAGACTGACGGGAACAGCAGCAAAGTAGATTTAGAAATCCACTGCGCAGATCTGAAATGAGTTACGGGGAAATAATTTTAATTTGAGTTACAGAACCATGTCCTCCTACCATCGCTCGTCCACCCTTCCGCTCCCCACGTGAAAATGGCCCCAAATTCTATTTTCTGAACCTAATATTTAAAAAAAACACTTGCTCTATGGATTAGTGTCCACAGCACACGAGCTAAGGCTCAAAATACCCCAGTATTGTTGCTGTATATACGCCGGTGTTGCTACAGCTTCCATGCGGTCTTTGGCTGCGGGGAGAACAGTAGGGCGCAATATCTCGGCCGGAGCGGCCCCGCCGGTTGTTGTTTCTATTGCTTAAATAAATCAAGGTGCGCAGTTCATCGCAACGGGAGCGCTGCCCTCCTGACTGCTGACACTGACAGCTCTCTTGAGACTAACTTTGTGCAGTTAGGCAACCTCTGTTGAGACTACAACATCGTGCAGTTAGGCAACTGTTGACATTAACTGCGTGCAGTTAGACGAGCTCTGTTGAAACTACAACACCGTGCAGTTAGGCAACTGTTGGCATTAACTGCGTGCAGTTAGGCAAGTTCTGTTAAGACTAACTTCATGTAATTAGGCTTGTTCTGTTGAGACGCGATATAACAGACTAATTTGCAGGGTGTACGGAAGGAGCATTATTTTATGTTGTTATTTTTGTAGGATAATCAAAGATATTTGCTGTTATTCTTAAAATTCACATTTGGGCAAATTAGATGTGATTTTTATTATATTCTTACTAGAATGTAGGTTGAATATTATTGCACTTCGTGTTTTTTCTTTAGTTTTTGCATGAATGTGACGATGCATTACTTAATTGATAGTAGGCCTATATGTGAACCTATTACTTTAAGGGTGTTAAATTCATAGTAGTCCTTCGTGTGAACCTAACGCTGTTATAATGTTTTTGTACAACTTTATGCAGATCGACTGTAGGTTGTGTTGTATGAAAACACTTTAACACTGTAACTTAACATATAATCCTTATTATTTTCATGTATTGAATTAGGCCTATGGTCTACTAATCTCTGGCTGTAATAGTTTCAATAATCATTGATGAAAACCTTCTTAACGGGAGAAAGAAACTATTCTGATTTGATTTAGTGTAAGCTATTTCTTTTGGATGGAGAGCCTGTATATGGCTTGTTTTCACTCGATTTAATTAGTTCACAGAGATATCATTATGTTATTCGACTTGGCCTTGTAGCCACCCAGCTAATATTTGTCTACATTGTCTTTTCCACCGTAAGTTGGACAGCATCTTCATTTGAGTTTGTCTCAAACAGTGCTATTGACACCCAAAATCAGAGTATTCTTTGTAGGAATTGGGTATGAGCACTGCACAATTTTGCATTATTCCGTTCAATGCGCTTTATTAAAGTAATCGACACCAAAATTGTAATCGTCCCTTGGTTCGCTGCATATTTTCCAAACGTACTTGTCTGGGTCTGCCTCCGGAGGGAGTTTAGAAACGTTATTTCAGCAGACTCAGGGTCTGCTCTCCGATACTTAATTGCACGAACATCATTATCTTCAGGCTCCAGTTCAATGTTGTTGAGCTTTGCCGCTAACGAGAGCCAGTAACTGTAACTGTATCGGGGAGTAATGCTTGCTCTATAAAATAGCCCGAGGTTCTCACCACCCGGCGGACTTAGTTCATCACTCCCTCCGGTCCGATCTTGACTGTCATTCCTCCGGGTCGCCGACCTCTCCCCCCCCCCCCGAATAACCGAGTTTTCTACCTACTTTACTCGGCTTACCGAGTCACTCCCCCTTACCTTATCGCCATCATTCTTTCCATCTACATTCTACGAGAACCTGCTTGACGAGTAATAAGGAACAATTATAACTGCCTTCTATTTATTTCTATTACACCTTTCCCACCTCAAATGGCCCAGTTCCCTACTCCCTACACCGCAATAACTTAACTAAACGCAATCGTATGTAGCTTGTCGTGCGTACGTTCCTTCATAGCTATCTTACTGAATATATCGATTAGTGCTAATCGAGATGTTAGAGGTAGAATGCGATGTTTCTGTGATGTTCAGTTTGGTAATACGCGAACAGTGTTATTTTGCCTAGGCTCCTGCAAATTTTGGCAATATTGCTATGTTAGTGGACCGATTATTCGTTATTATTCGAATAACCTCTCTTGATTTTCATTACTTGCTTAATTGTAAAGTATCTAAATTATTGAAGCGCTAATTGCATCACGGTCTTGTTCAGTAGTAATGTCCATTGAAACTTGGTTTCAAGTATAAGTATTTAAGATTATGTTAGTGTCATTATTTACATACCCTCTCTTGTACACGCCAACGCAACCAGAGGTGATCCCTGGCTAACCAATGTCGTAAGCAAAAATTCCTGATAGGCACGACAGTGCATTTATTGCCAGTCACTTAAATATAGCAGCAATATCAGGATGCAAGGGTATACGTCAGAGTTTCACCCGATAAGGGGCGAACTCTTTCAATTTAGAATATGATAGACACTTCTACTTCACACGGGGGATAACAGGTCTGTCAGGTATATGTGACAAGAATGGCTGATGAGAGTGTGAATCACACCGCTGTGCGTTCATTAACTTCAACGCTGTTACAGAGATATACTGAGACATCAAAATTCCACTACATAGCACTGGAGAATTCATCTAAGGTAAGGTGTGATAAGGTTGGGTAGGCCTTTAGAAAGATGTGCACTGATGCACCATAGCAAAATTCCTACCCATATTCCATCTACTTAGAAATAAATAATTAACTTCAGATTAGATGCCCTCTGGTTTTAAACGAAATTTCGCAAAAAAATAAATAACTTCAGATTAAATGCTCTCTGGTTTTGAACGAAATTCCGCATGAGTAATTCTAAAAATGCAAAGACACTTGCCAATGCTAAGCCGAATAGTTCACTGACGTGCTGATTTTATGAACTGCAAGGTATCTGAAGCACAAAACTAACACTGAATAGTCAAAAAAAAGTTTTATCGGGCTGTTCTTAACCCATCACTGCTGTGCTGAATTTCGACAGCTGCTGAAGAACTAGGTTGATGCTTAAAATACAAGAAAGATCCCCCCGGTGATACGGCGATATATTTAATGAAGTGCTGAATTAATTTCTACGGCATGTTCTGAAGGATAGAAGTAACACTGAAAATGCGAAGAAAGCCTAAGACTGCTTCAATGAAGGCTTCTCTGAAATACTGATCCATTCTTGACGGTTCTAAAGAACAAGGGTAACGCTGAATATTCAAAGAAGACCTCCCTCTGCTGCAATGAAGACTTCGCAGATACACAGATCCAATCTCAATGAATTCTGAAGAACAAGAGTAACACTGAATATCCAAAGAAGACCTCCCTGTGCTGCAATGAAGACTTCGCTGAAATGCAGATCCAATCTCAACGAATTCTAAAGAACAAGAGTAACACTGAATATGCAAAGAAGACCTCCATCTGCTGCAACGAAGGCTTCACTGAAGTACAGAGCCAATCTCAACGAGTTTTGAAGAACAAGAGTAACACTGAATATTCAAAGAAGACCTCCATCTGCTGCAACGAAGGCTTCACTGAAATACAGAGCCAATCTCAACGAGTTCTGAAGAACAAGAGTAACACTGAATATTCAAAGAAGACCTCCATCTGCTGCAACGAAGGCTTCGCTGAAATACAGAGCCAATCTCAACGAGTTCCGAAGAACAAGAGTAACACTGAATATTCAAAGAAGACCTCCCTCTTCTGCAATGAAGGCTTCGCTGAAATACTGAATCAATCTCAACGGCCTCTAAAGCACAGGATCGGAATTATTGAGGGGTAATCTGAACTGCAGGACCAGGGAGCAGCAATCCAATTTGTGTTTGTCGGTTTGAATAACTCAGTTTAGGCAATTGCGCGCTGCTCGTATAGCGGTGAGATTGGGCAGTGGAGCGAGCTGAGAGAAATGCCTGTTAGTGTCGGACTGCCATGACCATGTAGCGTGCACACTGGGCAGTGGAGCAAGTTGAGAGAAATGCCTGTTAGTGTCGGACTGCCATGACCATGTAGCGTGCACACTGGGCAGTGGAGCAAGTTGAGAGAAATGCCTGTTAGTGTCGGACTGCCATGACCATGTAGCGTGCACACTGGGCAGTGGAGCGAGCTGAGAGAAATGCCTGTTAGTGTCGGACTGCCATGACCATGTAGCGTGCACACTGGGCAGCTGAGCGAGCTGAGAGAAATGCCTGTTAGTGTCGGACTGCCTTAACCATGTAGCGTGCTTAGTGGGCAGGGGATCGAGCTGAGAGAACTGCCTGTTAGTGTCGGACTGCTATGACCATGTAGCGTGCTTAGTGGGCAGTGGAGAGAGCTTGGAGAAATGGCAGTTAGTGTCGAACTGCCATGACCGTGTAGTGTGCGCAGCAATGAGCAAGGTTGACAAAAAGCATTAGGGTTCCACTAGAAGTTTTAATTGTCTCCGGCTACACTCCGAGATATAGCGGTTACGTGTTGAAAGGTGCTTACCATAGATATCAACTACGACAGCAGCCATATGCACTCTACCACAGACGCATGAAAAAGCCTCGTATCGTCCAGGGAAATCTTGCCGGACTGCATAGATATCCAGTTGCTATATAATTAACAATATGAATTTTCTTTGACGCTGGCCGCTTTTTGATTGATGAAGCTGGATCTACTATTGTACTAAACACATCGCTGTAGAAATCCGCTTTGTGACAAATGAAATCATTCATTTTCATCAAAATGGCAACGTTGTCAGTATTTTTCTGGCAGCTGACAGCAGATTAGTCGATTAGGTAAATAAATAGAGGTATGATCATTTCTTTTGTAAATATACATATTCTAAATTCAAAGAAGGGGGCGAAACGAGACTATGGGTACAGAAACATTGGTAACGATAAATAAATAAGGCTTACGACTCTCTATTTCTTCTAAGAAAGTTCGTGTCTCAGTAAGTTCATAATTGGGGAGAAAAGAAATCATATATACGTATTTAATAAATCAATATACTACCAAGATAAACACGTGGGAACCTCAACTCCTTCGTTTTATATCGGATGAAGCACGTATTAACCCAAATTTACTATAATTACTGAAGGACAAACCAGATGGTATATGAGCTGAACATTTACGAAAATGGGATGGTCCTGCCACACATTTGTGCCGTTAAAATTAATAACGCTAATTCTGTGTGGTCGTCGCCCTGCTTGCAGGATATAAAACTCAGCGCCAAGTTTCAAGCCAAAAATTTTACGGCTGGATTTTCTCAGAGAAATAATTCTCCAGGGAATTTCGGGGTACAACATAAACAAACATTTCTAAGAAGCTTTCCTTGAGATAAGAAGCTATAAAAAAAGTTTTCTTCGAATAAGAGACTGCGGGAACAACTTTTATTTTCTTTGGAAGCTCATAATCCAGACAAGCCGGGGGAAGTTAAAGAGTTGCCAGTGCTCTTTTTTTATATTTTTTATTCAACATATTTCCGAATTCCCCATGGCGTTTAGCTTATGTACTTGCCTAGCGAGAAATTTCTTCAAGAAAGCTGTAGAAAGTGTGTCGGCGTGACACTGGAGTGTTTCTAAAGGGCAGCTTAATTCTGATAAAATCTCTGGCGCTCACTAGACTTTTGTAGCTGTTGTGTATTTTCCCTAACGAGCTATAAATGTCAAGCATACTTTTGCCCTTGGTCCAAATCCACGAACTTTGGGATTTTTTTATAGTTGTGCTTTTTCTTGTCACGTGGGAACCACAGGCAGCCGCTGATTTTATCCTATTTACGCTTTCCAATGATTTTTTTATCACGAAGCCACCTTTTTGTTATTTATTCTTTCAAATCAACACCAATATAATAAACATCGTCGTGTGTTCATTTGTTTATATGTTTATATATTTACTACAGTGTCCGCGCTGTCCGAAAATTATAGCGAAGAATTTGAGACGACCCGTCTTCATTCAGTATACCTTTGTCACTCATATGCATCTGAAGGATACGCTACAATAGCCGTCTTAAATTTTGATAAGAGATAAGTGTTCTCTCTTTCAATTCCCATCATAGATTACATGCGGGGAAAAAATCTTACATTAGAAAGCAGCAAGCCTCAGGGAATTTAAATGAATTACCCGCCTCATATCCATGATACCGAACCTGCTATCAGTATATCGAAGATTTTGATTGGAAGCGAAATTAGCCGAGGCCGTCAAGATAGAGAATCAGCTCAAGGCCCCCTAGAATACATTGTGTTTCAAGGGACCTCGATCAGCTCCGTCAAAACAAACACGGCAAGCGAAAAAAAAATAATGTCTACTTCCGGAGAAAACTTATCACCTCTTCCGCCCTTCGTTGATTACGTTCTAAATTTGTACGTGTTAAATTGGGTTCAAATATATTGTTCAATGTATGGAGAAAGTCATAAAATAAGACTACATGGCCACGCTAAGAGAAGCTGTAATATCTCTATTTTTTTCGATTCCAAGAAGTGTTTCAAGCCAGAAGTACATTGAGGGAAAGGAATAAGGAGCCAACTTTCGCCATCTTCAGCAGCCTGGTCACCGATCTCCATGAAAACGCAATCTAATTACAAAATTTGCAACCTGTCCTATTTATCGCCTATTTCTTTACGAGCGTGACCAAAACAGACAAGTATATAAACATATAAATATATAAAGAAATAAACACACGACGGTGTTTATTATACTGGCGGTGTTGATATATTTGTATGTTTTCGGTCACGCTTTGAATACGAATTTATCCTCTTCTTACCGAACGTTTTCAAATGAAATCGAATGTCGTCGACCATTTTTAAAAAATAACTGCTGTCACAACCCCTTTTAGAGCACTACTGCAAACTATTTCTGGAAAAACTATTTGCTCCCGGTATTACTAACCTACTGTTTGTAAAATAGACATTTTTCACTCCCTTCCATACTGCTGTAAAACCACCGTCAATTCAGTCAACTCTCTGAAAAGTTTCCTCTCCGAAGCCTACCTGCATATAAGCTTCAGGTTCTCTTACAAAAACATATTTTATATATTACCCTGTTTTAAATTCAAAGGTAAACCTCCCACAACTCTTCTGCCAGTGTTGTCTATAAATTTCATGCACGAGCTACGTCGCTGGGTATGTGGACACATCACTGAAGAGCATTACAATGCCCGCGTTAACCGACATTTAATTATTCAGCAAAGCAGGTTCACCACATGCAAATAACTATACAGTCTGCTTCCTGTCCTCATGCAGAATAAAACACTCATCCATTTAGCAGGACAGACTTCATCATCGACTTTTCCAATCCAATAGAGCTCACAACTTTGGAATCTCTCCACATCCATAAAACAAAACCCAGCCTCAAAATAATGACTACAGCTGTAGCTCTCATTACAATCCATAACTGAATTTTTTCTTTCAACTATACCACGACTGCTGCTTCTATATCGTCCGACTGTACAAGCACTGATATTGGGTCCTTTGGGTCCTGCCGAGCTTATCCCGGTCACTCGCACTGTACTCTTCCCACTGACAATATCTCTGCACACTGCAAGAAAAAGTTGTTCCTTTTTAGGTTTATCCATTCATTATTTTTCATTCTGAAGATAGTGGAACACATTCCGAAATGTTAAATTTTAATTAACCATGTCGACAATTAAGTTTAGTTGACGAATTTATACGTTACAGCCGTCGGAAATGTTAGTCTTAGAAATGCTGATGCGTTGAGTAACTTAACTTTAGTATTAAATCAGTATTGGTACTCACTATAGCACCTTTATCTTTTTATTCTTTTTTAAATGGTTGCCTAAGCTGTAATGTCGTTAGCAGAACCAGTCCTACGCTCCTAGCCTTGAAAAGTAATTTTTCATTGAATATAAAATTAATGGATTTATCGTTCGTAATCGTCCATGATGTCGTTCCTCAATATAGAGTAAGAGTAGGGAACTGGTTCAGTCAGTTTTTGCTAGTTACGATTACGATGCGTCAGACACGACACTACGTAAACGGTAAATACTGAGGGGACAAGCGACGAATAGTGTCTGATGTTTTTTTTTTTCATTCGGTCGAGTAATTACATGATTTTGTATGAATGATGCACAGACTTCAGCTTTAATATAACGTTACAAAAAATAGCTCGTTTCTGTTATTATTTAATGTTTTCTGGGCAAATTTGATCAGAAAATTCCCTCCTAATTGCGCCAGAGTACTGGTGTAGGTACCGTAATGCTGAGTTTAAAAAAATTGTTATATAAAAAATGCAACAGTGACCTATACTATGGAATTCGTGCTCAACACATCAATATCTACCATATCTATCTATATTATGCTAAAACTCTGTGAACCTTGCTTGCTTATCTATTTATTTGTGTCTTGCTTAACACAGCGTCTTCGCTTTTAGACGGGAAGAAATTCGATGCACTAAGCTCGGGCCTCTATTAGAACCTCCTTGACTAGGGCACAGCCACATTTTTTTTATGGATTAGCTCTTTAATTCGACTGTATCTGTGGTACAGAAGTTAAACTGAGCTGAACCTCAGGAACGGGCATGATAAATTCATCAGTTCTATGGGTAATAAAACTGAAATACGTAACATATAATAATTTGACTTTGCTTACAACCTGGGTGTTGAATATTCGTTCGAGAAGAAAACCGAACGGGCCGCTCCTTGACGGGCAGAAGAGGACGGCCGAATAGCGGGTGGTCTATACCCAGCTAAATAACAGCTGTTTTTTTTGTGAAAGCGAAGACGATCGCAATGACGACCCAGTGGGTCACTGGCCGTCTAGTATTATACTAAAAGTCTGTGAACCTTCTTTAATTGTGGCGCGTTTATTTGCTCGTGCCTTGTTTGACACAGATTCTTTCGCTTTTAGACAGGAAGAAATTCGAGGGATGAAGATTTAATTCGATTGTATATGTGATACGGAAGTTAAACTGAGCTCGGCCGCAAGATCGGGCACGATAAAGTCGAAGCTGTTACAAGAAATACAACTGAAATACGCCTTACTAGAGCAGGTCAAGCTGGATATTTCTGGAGCGTCTTAGCCACAATACCGATCACGAGATATGAAATTTTATTTGCGTGCCCTATATCCGTACCTCAGACCATTGAATAATGCGCTCAGCTTCTTCGCTTTAAGATGGGGGAAAATTCTAGCTGTCAGAATCAAGCTAATTCGTTTGTATCTGTGATACGGTAGTTCCTGAGATCTACTGCTTGGACGGGCTACAGGAAACCCAACTGGAACTAGAGCACTCTGAGAGCGCATACCTCCGCCAAGCGAGGCAACGGTAGCAAAAAAATCAAATTTGCTCTGAAACCATAATTTTCATTGCATAAACTCCAAAATCCAATCATTTGTGTCTCTTGATAGAAATATCAGCTTGTACAATTTTCGTGAATATCCGTTCATATCTTTTTTAGTTATACTGCTAACAAACGTTATGACAAATATGAGCCAAACATACGAACAAACGAGCTGATCTGCACTAAAATTTGATCATTTATGTCTTTCAACATTACTAACAACCCCTATAAATTTCATAGAGATCCATTCATTGTCTTTTGAGTTATTGTGCTAACAAGCACAAAATTAAAACAGTGACAAACGAACAAACGGATCAGTACCAAAATTTGGTCATTTCCTCATTGTTATATACCAAACAACTCGTGTTGATTTCATAAAAATCCATCCATAACTTTTTGAGTTCTGGCATTGAGAAAAATGAGGTAGACAAACAAACGGATGAACATATCTTCACCAAAAGTTAATCATCTCTGTTTCTCCTAACATACCTAGCAATTCCTGTAAATTTCGTTCAAATCGGTTCAGAACGTTTTGAGTTATCTTGGTGACAGACAGAGATACAAAGAGACAGGCAGACTAACAACAGACAAACACGCCGAAAACATATCCTCCTTTACGGAGGTAATCACGGAAATCGTGTGTAAGTTAAAGTAAAATAATACCCTAATTAGTGGTACTAGCTACCCTAGGGTACTAACTTGCTCCAAGTTTGGGGTTGACGACAGAAAACTTTTTTGGGATAACTAAATTGAGTCTATAGAGACACTCTGTAAATGGGAGGTCCTTTGAATGTTATTCACGTTAATATTGGTATAAGAGATAATAATAATAATATTATATAAAATCTCATTTAGTAACGTGCACAACCGATATTATAAGAAAATTACCATATGTATACGCAGCGTAACACTTCCCGCCACTTTGAGTAACAGCAGATCCCCCGTCGCTGATTGGCTGGCTACCGTGCGCGTTGCAAGAACTGCTTCTGGTGCTAAGTTCCCTTAACTTTGGTTTGAACATGAATCGTTAGGTTAAACGCAGAGAAACGTGGACCTAGTGACTTGCGCTTGAAATTTAAAAGTAACTTTACGACTCTTTTGAACATCCTCCCCCAGGGTGTTTTTCAGCAAATCACCAAAAAGTAATGATACGTTCTACGTGATATTCTTATAAAGGATACTGCACGTTTCATTAACAGCCTTCATTAACTTTTTGAGCCGTGTTAACTGACACACACACAAACAGATAAACAAACCTTGGCAAAAAATATAACTTATCAAACAACGGAAGAGCAAAAAATGTTGCAACGATTAGGGAATTTCACACAAGACACATATCACGTCACTGCAATGGCGTCGTTCTCGCCGGCTTAGGCTCACATTTTACAGGCAACTGGCATGAAATTATCTAACTGCCTGTTACGTCCACTATACGCAAACAGTAATGGATTCATAAGAGTAGTTTCTTTATCATAAATTTTCCGAAGAAAATCTACTATCCAACTGTTAGGATACGCTGCCTTTGCCTTGTGTCATAGTCTTAGAGATTGTTATTTTCATTTCCTTTAAGGAAATCTAGAAAGCAAGTACTGCTAATTTGGTTTCAGGAGTTTGGTGTATTGTTGCTTTTATTAGAGCTTTCCTGCGTAAAGTTCCGTTGCGCTTGAATTATTGAGCCTCTTCGATAACGAAAAACTGGATCATCTTACGCATTGCAGCTATGTTTCTCGCGCATGAGCGGAAGAGCACTCTGAGAATGCAGACCGCCACCAAGCAAGGCAGAGGTAACGAAAAATCAAATTGGTTCTGAGACGGTGATTTTCTTTGTTTTAACACCAAATTGTACAAATTTTTCCGAAGATCCGTTCGTAATATATTGATTTATGCTGCTAACAGCATTCTAACAAATATTAGTAAAAACTAACAAACGATCAATCGATCAGCACCAAAGTTTAATCATTTATGTCTTTTCACATTACGAACAACTCCTGTTAATTTCATATAGCTCCATTCTCAGCTTTTTGAGTGATCGTGCTAACGAACATAAAACTAAAAACAGAGACAAACTAACGAACGAACAAACGGATTATTACAAAAATTTGGCCATTTACTCTTTGTTATATGCCTAACAACTCATGTTAATTTCATAAATATCCCTCCATAACTTTTTGAGTTATGGTATTGAGAAAAATGAAGCAGACAAACAAAGAGACAAACAAACGGTGAATATATCTTCATCAAAAGTTAATCATCTGTTCCTCCTAACATACCTAACAATACCTGCAAGTTAAGTTCAAATCGGTTCACTTTTTGAACTTTTTGAACTATCTTGCGACAGACACGACGAAAATATAACCTCCTTGGCGAAGGTAATAATATTAATTAAATTTGCTTACAGGCTGAGAGTTGAATATTTATTGGAGAATCAAAGAAGCTGCTGATGGCAACCAGTACGGGCAGGAGAGGACGATCAAATATCGTTTGGTCTATGACCAGCTGATTTACACCTGTTTTTTTATTATTCTTTTCGAAAGCAAGGACGATCTTGATGACGACCCAACGGGTCACGGGCCGTCTAGTAGTGGTCTAAAGTTTTCGCGTTTGAGTGGTGAGTAATAGTATCAAATACAATATTTTTTTCTGTCGTACAAACTGTACCTAGAGGACTACGTTTTCTTGGCTCTAAGGGGAAAATGACGCAATGAAATGGTCGTTGCGTCGTCGACGCAACGACGCAACTGGTGACGCAAGTACCCAGCACTGGTAAGCACGACCGCAACCTCAGTACCAAGTGATGAAAGAAGAATTTGGTTCATAGAGTGGTTTTGTGGAGGCAAATTAAAGTGAGATTAGGCTGGCTCTGGGCCAACTCTTGCCTATTCTTCTTCCGAGGAAATTATTCGCCGGGTGCGGGAGAGCGATGCTTCTTCTCACTTCGAGTTCTGCCGCAGACTGTTCCCTCGGGGAGGGTTCTGCGGTTCTTTCAGGTGCACTTCATATTGCAAAAAGCACGTGTGTTTTCCTTTGTATGCTATATCTTATTGCAGTCTGTAGTTCTTGGAAGAACTACGTCTACTGGAAAGAGAACTTCGATTCATTTAATTGGGAAAAGTTGTGCAGTTGTTCCAGGTTTTTTTGTGTTATTTCTTGATGCGTTTTGCAGATTTTGAATGAGCTGCTCCCATTGCAATGAGAACGAGCATTAATTTATAGCATCGTTTTCCCCGAGGAGGGATCTTCTGTTTTTGCGGATCCTATTTGTACTGGGAAAATGCAATATTTTGATGTGTTTTTCTAGTACCCAAATGCAGATACAAGGCAATGCTCTCTCCTATGCCCTTCCGCTGTTTCCGAACAATTTTACGTCTACTGCAGATAAGATAGGCGGCAGTAGAGGAACTAGATACTCCCGCAGATGAACCGATGGGTTCGAACTTTGAATAGATGTAATTTCTTTCCGTTATAAAAAAAACTTAACTTTTTAGATTCTAGCCATTTACATCATTGCTTACACTCAGCATAGTTGCAACAAAAATTAAATTTAAAAGACAATATCAAAATACTATAGGTACTCCGGATATAAAAACAATTAATAAGAACTGCAAAAATGTAAATATTTGTGAAGTAGATAATTGACGACAGCAAAGCGGTAACCAGATATTATATATTGGAAAAAATAACAATAATAACTGGGGATAATATTTTTCTGGTGAAATTTGCTCCAGTTTCCAACCAGCAGCCAAGCCTGGCATCAGCGCACGCATTATGGCTGCATCATTTGCATCGAGCTATGCATAGATGCATGAGCATCAATTGCTTCTCCGTTCTTCTGTTTCGTTTGAATATAAATGCAAATGTCTAAACTCACCTGATCTTCAAGTAGCCATTCGTAAATTTGTTTAGCTCTTCACATGGCAATGAACTCTATATAAGTTTAAAATTCCTGGAGAAAATTGATCAGTTTTTAATCCACGCATTGTGGTTCTTAATAGTTTCAGATATGAAATCAAGTATTGCATAAATTTAACTCTAAATGTAAATGAAAATGAACTCAATAAATTAAGCAAAGTTAGATAAAATTAAAGTATTTAATCCATTTTTTACTCAGTTGTGCATTTTAATTTATAGATAGGAAATTAATTGATGCAAAAATTGAACCTTTTTTAGTAATGAAATGCTTACGTCGAGATATGAAACATATATCTGAACGAGAGAAACTGAAACCTTATGGCTTTTTTCTCCTTTGTGATTTCTAAATAACAAGGCACTAAATCACTTCCGTAAGAACGAAAATGCTTTGTATTTTCCAAATCCCTTTTCGTAAACGAATTTTTATTCCCTCCACCAAGGAGGTTATGTTTTTGTCGACGTCTGTGTCTTTATCAGTCAGTTTGTCACTACGTCAACTCAAAAGTTATGGATGGATCTTTATTGAATTTGCAGCGAATTATTATGTATGTTGGTTATGAGGAAAGATGATTAACTTTTGGTGAAGATCCATTCAACTATTTGTTTGTTAATTTGTTTATCTGCTAGTTTTTTCGTTGCAACCTAACTCAAGAAATTATAAACGGTCTTCATGAAATTTGCAGTATCTCTTAGGAATGTTACGAACAGTAAATTACCAATTTTTTTAGACGATCTATAGGTCTATTCGTCTTTATGTAGTCAGTAATATCACCAAAACGTTATGAGCGGATCTTGATGAAATATGCAGGAACCATTAGGAATATTAAAAAGCGCAGAGGCGCAAATTGTTGAGATGATCTGCTCACTCTCTTGCGTGTTTGATTATTTGTTTGTTTTAATGCCTGGTAGAACGTCACTCTAAGGTTATGGTCGACTCTTCAAGAAAGTTGGAAACTTTTAGGAGTATCAAGAGTTACAAAATAGATCAAATTTTGGTGATGATCGAAATGAAATCCTAGATTCAAGCTCAATTTTAGTTTAAATTATTCAAATTTCATTTCTTGTCGGAAGTAGGCGCTCTCGGAGTACTTCTCTAGTTGATCATTGCTATGATCATGAAAGAATTTTGAACATTCTTTATTTAATTTGCTGAAAGATGTATGAAATCGACTGGTATGTGAAATTAGATTTATTTACTTCATGCTCGATGTACCTCATAATCATACCTGTGAAAAAAAACACAAGCATTCAAACTAGTTCAATCGGAACGAAACATATTACTTTTCAGAGCTAATTGTATTTTCTAGATGCAGCATTAACTTTCCAACGCTAAAGGAACTGGGGAGCGCATAAATTTCTTTCACCTACATTACGGAGCTATCAGTAAGGTCACATTTAAACAAACAAACAAATATCATTTATTATCTCGTAAACAGGGTGCAATGGATACACCAATCGAGGTTTTCTTTTCGCCTTAATTCTAGAATTTTGAAGATCCAGTAGTGTGAAGAGCAGGAGAAGCAGTCCGTGATGAGAGTCATTTTAGGATCCCTCATCGTGCATCGCCTGTCCTCTCGGTGCTGGAGTGCTCCTCGCAGTGTAACTCCGAAGCATGCCGTCCGGGGAATCGAACCCGGGCCTCCGTTGATGTGATGCCGAGCCGTTGTCACTTCACCACCGAGTTTTAGCCTTATTTCTTGTTACAGCTCAGTTGCACTAATGCGGATGCTGTGCCGGCTAGCGAACCGAGCCATCCTCTGCCGTGCCTGTGTCTGAGAGCGGCCGTCGGTCAAAATCGCCAGTGACCATGTTCGTCCAGGCCAAATGGACCTTTAACTCGTACGATGAAATGTTGCATCGTATTACAATGGCAGCTCGTCTGTCTGTATAAGCGTGCTGTGAGTGTCCGCATAGGTTTTAGCATATTTTAGCATTTCCTTCATGCAATTCCTGTAGGGCGTCAAATAGGAGCGGTGTGGTAATATGAGCTAGGGAATATTAGCTCATACCGAATGAGCACCTCATTATGATAGTTCATAAATGGGTAATTTTCAGACAAACAGCTGATGTTCTCTCCTACAGGCATCGCACAGTTTCCTAAGTAATTCCGATTAGATTTTGTGCTCTCTCTATGCACTTTCACCATTTAGAATACAGTACTTGCCTTTCGGAGTGCTCCTCTTCGTTCTGCAACTCTATAATGCTAAGTTATTCTCAGTAAAATACAGTATATCTTTGTTTTTTTGCTCCTATGACAAAACAAGGAGTTTCAGTTTCATGGTATCAACCGTCTTAATTACTCACTTCGTACTCTACTCTTTTTATCTTCACAGTTCTCTGTGACACCCATGCCTCGCAGATCTCTGTGACACCCATGCCTCACAGATCTCTGTGACACCCATGCCTCACAGATCTCTGTGACACCCATGCCTCACAGATCTCTGTGCCACCCATGCCTCACAGATCTCTGTGCCACCCATGCCTCACAGATCTCTGTGTCAAGCATGCCTCACAGATCTCTGTGTCACCCATGCCTCACAGATCTCTGTGACACCCATGCCTCACAGATCTCTGTGACACCCATGTCTCACAGATCTCTGTGTCACCCATGCCTCACAGATCTCTGTGACACACATGCCTAACAGATCTCTGTTACACCCATGCCTCACAAATCTGTGTGACACCTATGCCTCACAGATCTCTGTGTCACCCATGCCTCACAGATATCTGTGTCACCCATGCCTCACAGATATCTGTGTCACCCATGCCTCACAGATCTGCGTGTCACCCATGCCTCACAGATCTGTGTGTCACCCATGCCTCACAGATCTGTGTGTCACCCATGCCTCACAAATATCTGTGTCACCCATGCCTCACAGATCTCTGCGTCACCCATGCCTCACAGATCTCTGCGACACCCATGCCTCACAGATCTCTGTGTCACCCATGCCTCACAGATCTCTGCGTCACCCATGCCTCACAGATCTCTGCGACACCCATGCCTCACAGATCTCTGCGTCACCCATGCCTCACAGATCTCTGCGACACCCATGCCTCACAGATCTCTGTGTCACCCATGCCTCACAGATACCTGTATTACCCATGCTTCACAGATCTCTGTGTCACCCATACCTCACAAATATCTGTTTCACCCATGCCTCACAAATCTCTGTCTCACCCGTGTTCGACAGCTGTCTCACCTATGCCTCATAGACCTCTGTATCATCCATACCTCACAGATCCTTATATCACCCATGCCTCATATCTTACAGATCCCTGTGTCACCCAGCCTCACAGATCCCTGTATCACCCATGCCTCAAATCCTACAGATCTGTGTATCACCCAAGTCTCACAGAGCTCTGTATCACCCATGCCCCACAAATCACTGTATCACCCATGCCTCACAGAACTCTGTATCACCCATGCCCCACATAGATCTAACGAGACCTGCGCAGAGAAGATCAGCCTGCTGACCTACACACCTCCAGACGCCGGCACGATCCCTCGGAACATGGCTCGGATCAGCGGTCTGCAGTAAGATGCAAATCGAGAGCTTGTCGAATGTAATACATCCGAACGCCCGCGTTATTGGGGCACCAATCGAAAGCTCCATCTGCTCCCTCAGCATTGCCAGTGACGCTCTATAATGTCCTATCTTATCTTGTTTATCGAGCGCAAGAGCCCTCCAATAGACGGCGGGGCTTGTGGTGCGTCCAGATGAGCTTAAATTAAAGGCGAAACAAACGTAATGCCCGCGTCCAATCGTCCAAATCTAGACAGGCTCGGTCAGTGAAATGAAACGCAAGAGAATTCGATGTGATGTGAAAACGCAAGCGTTGTGGTGAAACTACTTCTCTGTTTACGGTTGATATTAAAATCTACCATGGTTCGGCAACGCTTATAAACTTAAATTATGGAAATTCGATACGAGGTAAAAACGCAGGCATTGGAAATATGTAGTTCTCTGTTTATATGTTAAAATTTACCATAATTCCGAACTGCGTTAAAAATTAAACCAACGAGAATTGAATGTGAGGTGAAAATACTCGCAGTGTGGAAAACGTACCGAATACTTGATTATAATGGTGTGCATCAAAACTTGCCTAGTGCTGTTTTACCTCTAAAACGCACCTATGCTGATATTAGCATTTATCATTGTTCTGAGTCAGAAGCAATGTAAAAAGGTAAGCATCGTTGATAATGTACTTTTTAAATAACGAACCTTACAGCGTTGAATAGAACTAAACGTTAGGGGTTTTGATGGTTTTTGAAGTGACACAAATGCACGTGGTAACACAGTTTTTTTTTCTGTCAATGTTTACCAGAGGGTAACACTGTAATTTGGATTTTTTGAGAACAATATAGGTTAATGGACCAAATACAGTATAAACAAGGTTGGTACAGCTTGACATTAGTGCTGCTTTTGATCACGTGAATCACCTTGGGCTGCTCCATAAGCTGAGATTAATGGGTATTGGTGGTTCAGTTCTCGCGGTAATTAGTCAATATTTATCTGACAGACGTCAATGTGTAGTTGTTGATGGGAAGAGGAGTGAGTTTTTGGATTTGG
>LQNS02278174.1:12302684-12313550 GCA_001587735.2 Parhyale hawaiensis
TATATATATATATATATATATATATATATATATATATATATATATATATATATATATATATATATATATATATATATATATATATATATATATATATTTGTCTGTCCGCCCAATAAGTGGTCGAAGGAATTGAGATATGTTCATAATTTTTTGGGTGTCTGGTGGGTTGCCCTCGATGTGTCCCATGCCCAAAAACTAGGATTAGCTGGCCATCAAAAATGAGTACGATGAAATTTGCTCCCACCGTGGGTGGGCGTTCTGGTTTCTTCTCTTTTCCTCAGTCATCTATATCATACTTACATAATGGCAATAGCTCATAGAGGGCCGGAGCGTAAGTCCTAGCGGCTCTCTGAGAATGAGCCTGTTGGTCCGTCTACTGCCGCCTGTCTAATCTATCTGGAAATTTGTGCGCTAGGGCCGCGAAACAGACTTCCGTTATGGCGCACTTGGACAATAGAATCTCTACATTTTAATTGCGCCTTCTTAACTTTGTGGTACGGCTAGTCTTTAGAATACTTGACATCTCCGGTTCCAGTCCTAGCACCGCCTACTACTGATATATGTCAATAATGACTGATATTTCAATATGGATGTTCTCAGACTCACTCCTAACGAGCGCATCTTCAAACCTAACCAACAAACTCGCGATTTCTAATCAGTTGATTTGATGCCAAGCCATTGAGCCTCATCTGCGCTCGTCGTCTCAAGACTCTCACACCCATTAAAGGTTTTCTTTTGGATCATTCTGATGTTCTTCAAGCTTCGATCAACAAGAAGAGGCTAAATTGCAATTAGGGAAACCCTAAAAAGCTGACTGGAGGGACGCTTCTCGAATATAAGGACTCGTACAAATGAAATGTTGCCGTCTCCCCTTGAAGGACTCGAGGCTGCCTGAGTCAGCAGATCCTCCTCATTGTGTTAGGAACAATTATTATTGCATCTCCGTCACGACTGATCTTGTGAATTACTGGCGCGTGTAGTGGAGTAGCACCAGTATTTCGGTCGCTGCAGTTGAATTGAGGCAGAAATAGTGAAAATTTCCTGCTGTCACTGTCTTGAAATGAGGATAAGAACCAGTATACCTCTTCTTACATTCGATGTTGGGGTAGACATAGTTGGTATCTGCGTATATTACGCAATGTAACTCTAAAATGTCGCTCAATGGAGTTGAACAGTGGAAAAAAATGGAAATTTGCAGGGATTGCTGGTTTGAAATAAGGATAAACACCAGCAATTTTCTTCCTGCACTCGAAGTTACAGAATGGTGGAAATGGCGAGTATCTGTTACTGATACGCGGACTGGCAATAGCAGATGAGTCACTGGAGTTGAATTGAAGCACAAGATACTGAAAATTGCAGCTGTCACTGTACGGACTTTAGAAAAAGCACCAGAATTAACTTGAAAGCAGTTGATGTTGTGGTAGAAAAAGTGGAAGCTCAGCAACTGTCTCTGTTTTTATATAAGAAGAAGCACCAACAGTTTTTCTTGTTGTTTTGCTTAAATTACACTTTGCTGTGGATGCGGTGGATAAATAAGGACCATCGTCTATAAAATATGTAAAAAAGACAGACTGTGTGTTTATCACTTTATATATTTGTTTGTTTGTATATTTATTTATCCGTCCACTTTCCGTCACGCTTGAAGATAAAAAATAGGCGAAAATTGGGGCAGGTTGCAGACGATGGTAAAAGTACAGTCATAGACCGCAACAGTACTTGACTCTTAGGTCTGACGCTGGCGGCCAAAAGTCGGCAACGGAAAAAGGGGATTTTTCTCAAGAGCTATTCTTTTCCCCCTATCTAATACTGAAGAAAAAAAATTTCAAGGTACCCAAGATTTTTCTTGCGGTGAATCTTCTTGCGCACTTGGGCGCTTGTCTGCATGACCGTGTCTGGCCATGTTCATTATAGCTCTTGAGAAAATCCCATTTTTGTCATTTTGGTCGCTAGCGTCAGAGGCCACTTGGACCTAAGAGTCAAGTACTGCTGCTGTCTACGGTGCAGTATATGGCACTCTTGTATCTGAATGTACTTCTTGCGTTGTTGACTTAGAAAGCGAAACATTGAAGATATCTGCAGGTTTCAATTCGTTGTCACGCATCCCAATTTTTAGTTTCTTCCCCAGATGAGTTTGTTACATCACTTATTTCTCCAACTTCATTTCATTCGTACATGAAAAGGCATTTTCAGTGAGTAAAAAAATTTCAGTATATATGATGTCTTTGCGTATTCATGATATGATACCAAATCGAAATTAATATTATGAATGATGATTAACTGCCTGCAGAGAGTATTTAATTTTCTCCATATGAGAGAAAAAAAGAATGTTTCCGCTGCAGAGATGGTGTGGTGTGCAGCAATGGAGATATATCATCACGAATTTCTTGCCGCCAGTTTTAACGGCTAGGTACACTAGTAACATTAATGGCTGACTTGATGCTGCTGCAGTTATCTCATTACTATGACTGATTAGCATCAGAACTTAGCAGATTCTACTTCTCCCCATTATAAAGTTCTTGTTGCTAGTTATCACTGCATTTATGTAACTTAGAGCAGCTATAGGTGACTGTAAAGCGACAATAAAATTGACAAATTTGTTCTTACTGCAATCGCTGGTTATTAAGGTCAGCATCAGTAACTGCCTTAATTACAATACAGCGCACTTATTAGAGAAATGTTAAGCATTAATTATTAAGGGCAATTAACTTTCACCATAAGTAAAACCTACTTATTAATATCCATGACAGGCCGTTTTGGTAACTGGCTTGCTATTAAGCCCACAATTTAATAACTAAAGAGTAATTCCTACTTATGCCGTTGAATTTATGGCAACTGTCTAGCAATCCTAAAACACACCATTTAATTTCAAGAGAAAATCAGCGTGCTGCTGGCCCCTTCGCTGGCGCCCAGACCCAAAGCGAGCTAAACAATAGTTATGAACTAAAATAAAGTCCAAAGAAGCTGGTGTGTCTTTTGTAAGAGCACATTACGACGACGGCATCATTTGTCTAAGCTGAGTCTAATCCCTGAGAAAAACACGCTCGTGTTTTCTTGCGCAGTCATAACGCCTCTGAGGCTGGAGCACCCCCACCGGGAGGGGGGGTTACGTGGACGTGAGGAATGGGCTGCATGGCGATGACACTTTGGCACTAGTACGGTTTGAGAGTTACTGTAGTACTTATATACTTGCAACATTCATAGTAAATGTATAGACTGCTGAGATGGGAGCTAGTAACACATTTATAACGTAAACGGTAAGTGTATAGAGTGATGAATTGGACGTTAGTCACTAGAATCAGTGGAAAGTGGATACACTGCGGAGTTTGAAGTTGGTAATATATAATTATATTATTGGTGAGTGTTTAAGTTACTGAGGTGGGAATTAGTAATATATGAGGCTACTTCTACGAACAGTTGCGATAAATCTATAGCAAGATGACGACACTTTCTTGTAACAGTAGCGTTGCGTTACGATTACAAGATATATAAATTAAGCATACGCTGCTGCAGCTACATCTACACTTGAGTGACATGGGAATTAGTTCCGTAGATTGTAGAATTTACTCGCTGATATCAAGTAGCTATAGGCTGCTGACGGCATTTTAGTACTTTCATTTTGTAGCGTTAGCATTACGTTCTCGCTGGAAGCGTTGAAGACATGGCATGTTTGCGGATAATCTTTCAGAGTTTGTGTTTTCATAGCACTTAGTAAATATTTCAAAAAAGTAATCAATAATGATAGGTGCAAGTTGTTCACTTCAATACTCGCGTTTCGTTACCTGTTTATATTAAAACAATCTATAGCATTTAAAAAGGAAATTCAAGCTACTGGCGGCACTAACCCTTGCACTCTTTTGGGAGTTAATGCTGCCGCTGTTGTGGTATTTTCCTTTTGTTAAGAGTTTGTTTGATGCTGCAAGGTGATGTTACACTAACTGCGAGTGTGTACTGCCGTAAACACAGTTTAATTAACTCTTGTATTGCCCCATAAGTTATCAAAAAACTAAGTCATGAAACTCGTATCCTCTAAGTAATTCCGTACACTTACAGCAATGCGATTTTCCTATGGAGTTTGTCTATATATTTGTTGCTGTTATGAATATTAGTCATCTCGTCCAGCCTCCACGTCAAGACAATAAAGCTTGTAGGAGTGTCACACTACTCAAGGATGGGCAAGCAGACGTCTCTATGCTGACACTCCTTGTCTCCTTTTACAGTCCGTGGAAATCAATCCATTTGGCAGGCCGGGCTGTGTCTTCTCGCACGCTCCCCACAATGGTCCTGGAGAAGCTAAATGGCCCCTATAATAAAGTAGGACTTCTTAGCACCATCTCTCTGCCGCTGAACTGCACTCATGCAAATTGGGTGTTGCGTCGTTCAATGGTCGACTCCTAACGACAAACTCTGCAGCCAAATGATGCTAGACTCATGCAAACGAGACGAGCAGAATCACCGCTGGGTCCTCCTCTGCTGCACTAGATGTGAAATGTGGGGTGTGTGGCAGAAGGATAGCTGGGCGCATGTTGGACTTGTGAAGTATGTTTCTTTTACTTCACTAAATTGTGTACAATGGTCGAATGTAAAGCATGGGGCTGAAGAATAGCTCTACAGATTACTGATACTGGACTTATGTATTACGTTTATTTTACTTCGTTAAATTCTGTACAATGTGTGAATGAGGAGTGAGGGGCAGAAGGCCAGCTAAACAGATATTGGACTTGTGAAGAATGTTTGTTTTGCTTCGGTAGATGCTATGATGTTGTTTGAATGTGGCATGTGGTGCTTCATGGATGGCTATAAAGTTGTTGAAATTCCATAGTATGTTGTTTTATTTGAATAGATTATATACAATGTTATCTGAATATAGAATGTGGCGCACAAGAGTAGCTGGAGTGACAGACTTGCAAAGTATGTTGGTATTTTATCACACGCTGCGACGTTGTTTTAATGTGAGGAAAAATAGCAACTGTGCGAATGTTGAACTTGGCTAACGTTATTTTCTGTTCTGTTTGGTCATATTTTAATTACAACATACGGTTACTGCTATGCACAGGTGTCGTACTTCCAACATTCACTGGTCATCTGTAATTACTGACAAAATATTGGAAATAATTACGCAGAAAACGTATACATTAAAATGGAATCAGCCGTCTAATTTGGTACCATGATGTCTGCGTCGAGATTCCATGGATGAACGGCCATTAAACGATGTAGCTCCACCCTTCCATCTACTGTATGGCGTCTCGAAAAGAACATCCGAACCTCGCAGGGCATTACAACAAAATTGGATCTCCTCATTAATTGAAGCCTCACGTGCACCATTGCTCCCCTATCCTTAACTTACATTTCAGCACCATTTTTTATGTAATTTTAGCTTCTAATCTGTATCCCATACAAAACTTACTGGTCCAGGAAAATACTCTAATTAATTATCATAACAGTCAGGAGTTAAAACACAACTTGAAAAATTGACAGCCATGTTTCATGTCAGTGTGCCCTAATTAAATACAAAGCTTTTATAAACTCCAGGAAGGAACAGAATATTCTCATCAATATATAGTTAATTTTGGTATCAAATGATGTAAAAACTTCAATTTAATTATGAGGGTGCCAGGAGAATACTGCTTTGATCAGTGGCTCGTGACATTATTGCTTCCAAAATATCTTCTTCCCTTAGAAGTATTAACTGATTGATAATAGAACTTTCTAAATAGTGAACTAAAATTTGTTTCTATCATTTTTGAATATCGACTATCTTTTTCGGAAAACACTATAATTAGAAATTAGCTCAAGCGTAAACACCACATTACATGACTTAGTCCTTGCCTTCCTCTGGAGCAGAACTGATACCTCAGTCTAACACCGTCATCCAATATTACCATATTTTGATTATTAGATTATTAAACAGCAGTTATCATAGCACAGTAAACCTAGACAATTACGGTGACGTGAAGGAAAACAAATTGAGGGAATGCAAGTACTCACGATAACCGTAATAGTATTTTGATTTGATTTTTCCAAGTGACAATAATACCTAGGGCTACCCTAAAATGGGTTTGAGCCGATTTCTTGAAGTAATACGAGTACTGTACTTAGAATTATATAATTTTATTCATTTTCTATTTCGTAGTGGCACTTAGAATTACCATTTGAATGGTGTTTGATATCTCAAAGTAACACCGGTAACGCGATTTAGCGTAATTTTATTTACTTCTAATAATTAAAAGTAACGTCGACTCCTACAATACCTTCACAAGATTTAAAATCGGATCATCAAGGTAGCGATGATATCCAATATAATAATATGATTTTAGTTCCATAACTGCAGTATTCGGTGTGGCGCCTATGTGATATTGCTTGCTCTTTATTTTTAAATAGTAAACGTATCACCATGAAAGGCCAACAACGAAATATCACTATAGTACAGTGAAGCTTGGATTCTTTTAATATTTTATTTTAATAATAGATTATTATTATCTATTATATAATAGATTATTTTAATAATAATACCAATAAAGCTAACTTTCGATAATCTCACTATTTTGTTATCAAATAACTAAAAACGTTTGTGCGGTTTTTATACTGAACGCTCCGACAGAAATGGCAAGAAAGCACTATTTAGGTTAACTGCATGATTTAATTCCTCTAGTGAAACGATAGTTATGTACCTGCAGGTAACGCCGGCGTCTAGTTCTACCGGAATTTGATGTTGAACATATTCCTTCAGTAAAATCAACATTTAAATGCTAACGCCAGGTTTTAATAGTACCATTAATTTGTTATTTTTTATATTCCTCCATCTAACTCTAACGCATGCACCATAGTCTGATGTAGCAGCAATTCTCCCGGTACTAGGTAACACCGCTGTCTAATTAATACCATCGCAACCTAAAGTACGTAGATCGTTTCCTCCGTTATTTATGACGTAGAGCTGACTATCTATGTTACCGTTACGAAAGTAACTATCGCCATAACCGGAAGTAAAATCAACTACTTCGTTAGTAAACAACATCGATTGTATTTAGTGTCACCGATGTGTCCAGTACTATTCATTCTGGCAATACATGCACAATCCAATCCTAAATATTCCTATAAGTAAACAGCAGTAATTTATAAGGCCGGCATATTATCTATTGATCTGTTACATTCTCACAACTGACGCCGACATCCAGTATCACCTATAATGCAATACAAAACTAATTCCTCAAAATTTGACAATCCAGTACGTTCACACCAACTGTACCATATCATAACTACAGCATTTCGTGAGGTAGTCAGCATTCTTCCAGGTAAACCCAACATCCAGCATCACCCTTACGGGAAGTAGAATCGATTTTTGTACTTTTCCCCGCCTCCAAGCCACCAAAGTTCAGAACAGCATCTCGTTTGCATCTATGGCTCCGAGCAACGTAGGCGAACTACCGGCGCCTCCCAAAATGAGCTCATCGGAAGCGTTCAGATTAGCAAAGTTGGCTACGAGCGAGTCATGAACTTACAAAATTAGCCTCATTTTTGGGGAAGGTAAAGTGATTTATTGAGACGGAGTGCGAAACTTGGCAGCTCACTGACAAGCTTCGCTCGTACGCCAGCCTTGGGACCTTGAGCCTGATAATGGAACCCCTTAGGTGACAGTTTGCTGATCTCGGCATAATTATAATGATAGTTACTAGTCGATACCATGTAGAACAAACAGTTTATGTATTTTATTAAAATGGTATATTAGCATGCACGTGACTTAATAGTAACTTATATTTTATACCCTGCATACTTTTCCATCGTACAAATTATAGAAATCAAATACATGCAATTTAAAGAAAGCCCAATAAAGCTGATGCATTTATAAGTAATTTATATTTTATTTATATTGTATGCACAGCACAATAATATTTATTTCAAGCTCTTCATAACATATTTCAGACGTTGTGTATTTTCTTGTGAACAGAGCAATGTGTTCCTTATACATAATGACATACATCTTTACGAACAGCATAGAATTTATTATTCGAAGCTGGATACAGTATATCTTATACTTAGTGCAGAACATTTTATACATGGCTTAATACTGTATGTTGTATTTCATGTATCGCATAAAGTATTTTGTAACAATGCTGAAACATAATACGTGGCGTACTTCATTATATAATCAAATAAATCATAAAGTACATGTAATTATTACACGGTAGTAGTGCATTTTTCACATGCCGAAGTAAATGCTGTGCTTAGCATTGTGTATAATATGCATAGCAAAATACATGTTTATATGCATACAATACATAATATGTGCATTTTATTCCAAAATAAGTGAACCGGTCGAGTGCATTAATACGGCCTTTTTGTAATAACTATAGGTCAAAATACCGCCAAACAGCAACTCATTAGCTATCCTTTTCAAAGAAATTAATAATATGGTACACGATTGGCCATTAGCAGCTAAAGTAGTAAAAAGTTTCTGATATTTTAAAATGAATAAAATTTAGATCGCTGTCAATAGAAGCAAAGTCAAAATTGGTCTTCAAAAGCACATAATTGGGCTGAAAAATGAAAATTAATTCCCTGAAATTACTGTCGACGGTGAACGCCACAGCTATGCATCAAGAATATATTGAAATAAAGCAGTTATTGCCCATGGACGAGAAAGTAACATACCAAATAATAAGCTGGAATACACAGAGATTAAACTCTCATCGCATTGTTAATTAATTGTTTCTATTGCGCTGATGTGTAACATAATAAAACCTGCTAGGGAAAAAACTTCAAAATACTGTTTGGAGGATTTACAAAATTCTACTTATATTTAAATATGCTTGAAAAGGTATTTTCGAAATACTACTTAGAAGATTTGACAAAATAGTGGTTAAGGGATTTATTAAATATTTCATAAGGGATATGCAGAATATTACTCAGGTGATTTGCAACATTCTTACTTAGAAGATTTACGGGTATTACCAGTAATCCAGTATTGACTTTAATCAAGGAAAGTTGGTCAACTTGAAGTACAGAACAGAATATCGCTCCGTGAACGCTGCCACTGGAGGTACTCTGCTCACTATTGAACTGCCATACAATCATCATAATAATAACAGAAGCCTTTCTTTTCAAGTACGGCTTCTCTGTACTTTTATATCTCATCACGACACGGTTCGTTATGTTGGTTATTATCACGCATTTGTGTCATAATATACAGCGGCTTTATAAAAAAATGGTACAAAAAGGTACAGAGGGTACAACCTAGTATGTAAAAACAGGTACTATTTGTTTGACAGTTGTTTGATAAGTCACTATCATATTAGAAGACAAGTAAACTGTAAATTTCTGTTAAAAACTGCAGCACTTGCGCTGGCGGTTATATATACACAGTTCGCTATGGTGCCTAAAGTTAAGCATATTTTTTTACTCTTAGAGCTGTTTCCTCATTAACACACGTGAAACAATAATATCTGCTGTAAAACTATGCTTCTGCTTTGGCTGTAGTTGGGTTACCTCAATCTGTTTGTCTGTCCGCGTATAGACTCGCCTCCATGAAAAAGACTGTTGTACAGTAGACACCGGGCAACCCATAGAGACAAGCAAGCAATTATGTACTATTATATTAACTTAATGAGATAATTGCTCACCGCAATACCAGAAATTAACTTATTGCTGGCTAATAATAAGCTGAATTCTGCTCAATTTCATAGTAGGATATTTAATTGTAATTTTTTCATGGACTGGAGCATGCCTAGCTGCTAGTGCTAAGCTCCTTGTTATATTGTGCAAATATTAAGAGAGACTACTTTAGAAAATTAGACGTCCTGGACCATCGTCGTTTTGGGATCGTGTTTGGGATCTCCAATTGTTCCCAAAACAAAGAAATACTAGACGGAAAATGTTTTATTGTAGTAATTGCCATCTATAATATTGAATGATATCCATGGGAGGATATATAATTCAATAACTAAATGTATGGCCTATCATGGATAAAAATTTTGAATCAGCTTCTATATAGGGCGGCCAAAATTCCGTAAGCCGAGGATGGCTCCTGACTTTAACTTAGTACATTATACTTTGTGCGAGTATATGAACAGAAATGAAGATCCGTCGGCGTCACTGTCATCCGTAATATTCAGTGAACATTAGAAACTTCTGCTCGGCGAATACTCTGCGAGTAGCTACTATCTATGGACAATAATATTGAAGGAAATAGGGAGTCCCACTTTAGTCTGCAGCCTCCGTGAGCAAGCGGCGATTGTTGAACCCCATCCGGGCCCCAGATTTCCCCAATTGAGGAACCCCGGCGCTAGAGAGAACCTCCGCGCTGTTACACGCAGTTGCAAATGGAGATTTTTTACGCTGTACTCGAGGGCACTTGAGTGAGTGTGAAAATGTCCAAGTCAACAGTAAACTTTGGTTGTATTTTAAACTTCGACACGAAACAGTAAAACTGCCCTCTTGACAGTCATATAACTCCTGCAGATCGGGCGGCTGCTTGCTTTTCTTTCTATGCTATTGGCATGCAATTCTACTTCTCTGTAAAGTGAAGGAGCGGTGTTCGTTCCTTGCGAAAATCGGAAAAATAACATCTGCCTCTACACCTCCAGGTCATCTAACATTTAGGGAAACAATGTCATCGATCAAACACAATCTGAAACTTAGTAGAAATTGACGCTAGTGAAACACTGCTTAAAACTTAGAAAAATCGTCAATCGGGGCTAAAACTAACTTTATCTTACACGTGAAACCCAGGAAATAGTGTTTACGACGCATATTGAGTGGCCCATATCCTCTGAAAGCCAGGAATATTGTTACCCCATTGATAATGCTACTATAAAAATCTTTTTAAAAGAATGAACGTTATCATTGCTGAACTATATCGATTGCAAGTTAACA
>LQNS02278174.1:12314529-12329488 GCA_001587735.2 Parhyale hawaiensis
CAGGAAATAGTGTTTACGACGCATATTGAGTGGCCCATATCCTCTGAAAGCCAGGAATATTGTTACCCCATTGATAATGCTACTATAAAAATCTTTTTAAAAGAATGAACGTTATCATTGCTGAACTATATCGATTGCAAGTTAACAAATACTTGTCACTAGCAAACCAATACAGCTCACAAGTGTCTAAACGTAAAGCTCATTTATTTATTACTCAACTTGGAAAACATTTCAAAATTCTGCTACTGGTTCTAGGTCTTTATTCATGCTAGGTAAACATTTAGAAAATGTAGCAATCGTTTAATTTTACCTATGAACAGCAATAATATACGAAATTTCTGGTAACAGTCTATTAGCGACTCATGTATTTAGGACATAATATTCAACTTTCATTCATTCAATTTTCTCTCTGATTTTTCATCTAAAACTTATCGCAACTGTCTGTAATGACCCTACTCATATAACCATGGAAAATATAATTGCCTGGCAGAAGCCGGCTAGCAGCAATATTATTTAATACCATAGCAGCAGCGTAATTGAATAAATACCCAAATAATTTTAAACCCAAGAGGTTTTTCTCGATTTTTAGCTTCCACTCAACAAGATTTTTTCAGCTCATCAGCCTAGTATTATTCTGCTATATATCTGGAACACGCCACTCGATCCAGCTCATTTCCAAACGCCACTTCCTTAACCAATATTTTGACGCCAAGTTTGGCATTGCCGTGCCATTTGTCACGTCTTGGGAGATTAACGTCTGGACATCGACATTTCCTTTCTTTTTTTGACTTCAAGATTTTCCGGAGGTTGGGGAGTCCTGCTTTGTATGCGGCTGCGGACTGCCCACCGTTCCGGGGTTCAGGACCTGGAGCGGCGGAGGAACAATTGGAGTCCGTCCGGAAAAAGCAAAAGATAAGGCGGTAAAGGGGAAAACTCTTCAGTATTTTTGAGAAGGTTCTCATTTTCTCTGGAAAACAAATAAGTTTACCACAATACCATGGAGCAGGTTGTGTATTTATCTGTTTATTTCCTTTTGTCTGTTGGTTTATTAATTAGCTACCTGCTTTTTCAATTATTATGGAATTTTATTTTATGAAATTTATGTAACTCAGTGGCTGCCTTATAGTTATACCCCAACCGCACTTTTGAAGGAATTAAAATATTTCGGCACACTTTCCACGCAAATGGACTCAAAAATTTTGCAAATATCACCTTAGTTGCATAGTATCATAGAGCTATTATCGGAAAATATTTTTTGTAGTACATTATGTATCTATCGGCACACCTAGCCACACGCACGATGCACTGCGCCTCGGCCCACCGTTCAGAAACTATTGACACATATATATATATATTACCATAGACCGCAACAGTACTTGACTGTTAGGTCTGACGCTGGCGGACAAAAGTCGGCAACGGAAAAATGGGATTTTGTTAAGAGCTATTCTTTTCCCCCTATCTAATACCGAAGAAAGAAATCCAAGGTACCCAAAATTTTTCTTCCGGAGAAGGTATCTTGGATACGGCAGGGACGCACTTGGGCACTTGCCTGCATGACTGTGTCTGGACATGTTCATAATAGCTCTTGAGAAAATCCCATTTTTTCCCATTTTGGCCGCCAGCGTCAGAGACCACTTGGACCTAAGAGTCAAGTACTGTTGCGGTCTATGATACAATATAGACATAAATTAGATACAATAACACCATTCATACTTGAACACGACCAAGGCCCGAGACGTATATAAATTATTAACCACAGTTTTAGGCTATCTCTCTCCAGGCACGCAATCGTCACTCACAATAATTCGCGCAACAGCATTTTGCTGCCATTTGCGTACAATTAATATCCACACTACAGGTCTCGCCCGCAAACACGCTCGTCGTTCACAATATTTCCCACAATTCCACTCTGTAGCCATTTACTGAACAATACCAGGAGGCCCAGCTTCAGAAATGCTATCGGCGTTCAAGACTTGCAACATCTGCACCTGACCAAAGTCAATTGCAACCATTCTCAAGGCACTCCAGCAAACTCGGCCCAAGCCCGCCCTCTGATCCTAGACGTGAACATTTCCAGTGTAGGAGCATGCGCTGGACGCCTTTGATGGGTGCCACAGGTAGTTGTTGCTCCAGCAAGTTGCTAAATTAACTCCATTTATCGTTTACCCTGTCAAGTCCAGAGCGCCAGTGGTTGCTGCATCTAGTTACTAAATTACCTGCATTCACTAGCTGCTACTTCTGTCGCATCTAGGGTGCCGTGCAACTGTGTGGTTGCTGCAACTAGTTGTAACTAAATCAACTGCATTTATTATTTCCTTTGTCACGTCCACGGAGCAGTGAAACTGTGGTAGGTTTACCAAAGCTGCAGCAATATCTATGAAATTAATCACTGTCATGAAAGAAGTATCCACCGTAGATGATAATTTGCGTTGTATATTTTTTATTTGTTCGTGGCCAGCACCATCATTAAATGACAGTACAAACTAATTAAAGCACGAAATCCCCTCTCTTTTCATTGCTCTGCCGGCAAGAATATTTTTACCTTTTACTTCATTGATGCTCAAGTTGAATTGTGCATCGGAGAATCAGGTCAAATAATGCTTTGACGTGGAATGAAAATGCAACTCAGTATTCGAACTGCCGCTGAGAGGCACTCCAGGCATTTTTATTGCTTCAATTTAGCAAAACAACGGCCCTTTGCCTATAAGAAAATAAATTTCTGTATAATGCTGGTAGGGTGACGCAGAGACCAACCATCAAATTATCTATTATTGTATAATAGAATTTACTTGCAGTATGCTATTTATTCAATAATACACATACACCGATTTGAACTAGCAGAAGCTGTACTTATATTTTATCCTCCCTCTATCGTTGAATTATTATCAAATTCATCCTTCACTAGGAAGACTTCAGGACCAGTTCAGTTTGGTGCTCTAATCAGTGTGAAAAATATATATATATATTATATATCTTCTGGTTCTAGATGGCGTACATATTGAAGAATTAGATCAGAAGCAAATAATTTAGTTGAAATTTTATTACCCACGACGCGTTTCGCTGTAACCTCAGCTCATCAGGTGGGAGGATCGNTTTCCCACAATAATTCCACTCTGTAGCCATTTACTGAACAATACCAGGAGGCCCAGCTTCAGAAATGCTATCGGCGTTCAAGACTTGCAACATCTGCACCTGACCAAAGTCAATTGCAACCATTCTCAAGGCACTCCAGCAAACTCGGCACAAGTCCGCCCTCTGATCCTTGACGTGAACATTTCCAGTGTAGGAGCGTGCGCTGGACGCCTTTGATGGGTGCCACAGGTAGTTGTTGCTCCACCAAGTTGCTAAATTAACTCCATTTATCGTTTACCCTGTCAAGTCCAGAGGGCCAGTGGTTGCTGCATCTAGTTACTAAATTACCTACATTTACTTTTTGAGTTATAGTGTTAACAAACGTTATTACAAACATAGGTCTAACATACAAACGAACAAACCGATCTGCACCAAAATTTGATCATTTATGTCTTTTAACATTACTAACAACCCTTATAAATTTCATAAAGATCCATTAATTTTTTTTTTTTTGTTATTGTGCTAGCAAGCATAAAATTAAAAACAGTGACAAACAAACGAACGAACAAACAGATCATTACAAAAATTTGGTCATGTACTCTTTGTTATATACCTAACAACTCATGTTAATTTCATCAAAATCCATCCACAACTTTTTGAGTTATGGTATCGAGCACATATCTTTACCAAAAGTTAATCATCTGTTCCTCCTAACATACCTAACAATCCCTGTAAATTTGATCGAAATCGGTTCATAACTTTTTGAGTTATCTTGGTGACAGACAGACAAACAAACAGACAGACAAACACGACGAAAACATAACCTCCTTGGCGGAGGTAATAAAGCTTTGACGTGGAATGGAAATGCAACTCGGCATTCACACTACCGATGAGAGGCACTCCAGGCGTGTTCATTGCTTCAATTTAGTAAAGCAGCGGCCCTTTTACCTATAGGAAAATAAATTTCTGTGTAATGCTGGCACGGTGACGCAGAGAACAACCATCAAATTGTCTCTTATTGTATAATACAATTTACTTGCAGTATGATATTTATTCAATAATACATAAACACCGATTTGAACTAACAGAAGATGTACATATATTTTATCCCTACATCGTTGAATTGTTTTCAAATTCATTCATCACTAGGAAGACTTCAGAAATAGTTCAGTTCGGTGCTCTAATCAGTGTAAAATATGTATATCTATAATTTTGTTGCGAGATCTTGGCTATTACAGATTAGGTTATATTGACTGCACCTGAAATAGGATAGTATTTATTGCTCAGAGTCGTTATATAGTGTTTCTGGTGTGTTTATTTTCTATGAATATTACCATATTAGCGACTATGATTTTTATTGTCTACATTATAATGTCAACATCTATTTACGTCTTACTTCTTGGTTCATTGTTCTCTGCTTGTTAAAACTGTGTGGCATATAATCATTTTCGACATGGATCAGTTTATTCAGAATTACTGTAATTACGAGCAACACGTCGATCTCGAAAGAATATCTCCCTAAAAATTGGATCTAGCTATGAGATCCACTTCGGACTCTGTAAAGCCGCTATAGATCACCCGGTGCTGGGAGCGAAAGTCACTGGAATATTTTTGGAATGACTTACCCGGCTTGGAATATATATATATATTTTTAATGTGACCATTCTAAGGTTCAAATCGATGCCCCGTCGTGAGATAGTTGAGGGTTTTCGAAATATAAGAGGTTTCTTTTCATTATTACTTAAAAACTTATACTGTTATTGTATTTCATTTGTTTATTTGTTTGTTTGTGCACTGCGTAGCACTGAGAAAAACAGTAAATGTGTAAAGGTGATCTACTTGCATTGCGAAAGATAGCTAAGTGAAGCTGATTGGCCTTGCCGGAACACAATTCCTTTAGATTTGCAGGATTTATGTCGTATCCCACGGACATTGCAAGAGACAGAGAGACAGAAAACTCTATTTTTTTCCGACCAGAATTAAGTTTTCGGCCATTTCCAGGGTAAGCAGTTTGGGTTTTGCAACAGGCACTCGACTTCAAGAGCCGAAGCCAGAGCTCCTCTCTGGGGTTCCTGAGAAATTCATTCTAGGTAAGTTGACTTAACTTCCTTTAGCTCAGCCAATCGACGATGGCTTATAAAACTACTTGCCTTGTGCTAACCAATTTAACAGCGATTTCCGCGGGTTTCCGCATGGATACAATAACAAGCCTCATACTAAAAAAGAAAAGTTATGTCAACTATATATTTACCCTTTATTGCACTGATGCAATGCTATTTTGTCATCGGCGTGTTTTGCTCCAGTACAAGATTGAATGATAAGATTTTTCGTTTACATCAAAGAACAGATTTATTTGATGTTACAGCGTTGAATCCCGTTTGTTTGTTTGCTTTGGTTTATTCCTAGAATGTTATGCATATGCGATGAATATCTGTTTTTTACCATGTTCACTTTCAGGAATTGATCCTGTCCTTTCCTCGAACAGCTGTGTCAAAAAGAAAGATTTTGTTGATAAAACTTTTGCTCAGTGAAAAGCCCAATTCTATCTTGGCGTTTACGTCGTTGTATTTCCCATTTCCATAGGCTGCAATTTTTTTTAGCGAATCATAGGCTTCAGTTCTTCATTTCACGTTTCAATATTCCTTAACTTTATTTTATTTTCCCTTTTTATAGTGTGCAAAATTTTCTATGTGGCCAGAGATGTTCATATTTTATTTTGTGTAATAATAGCCATTTACGTTTATTTTTTTTCATAGACTTCAAGTATTTCTGATTAAACGAGAGTTTTCAATAATTCATCTCACGTTCAACAGCCAATTACGTTTCCCCTTTTTATAAGGCGCAAAAATCTCTGCTTAATTCACTTTACATTTCAGCAGCCGGTTGGGTTGTTGTGTTTGTCTCGGTTAGAACTTAGATGGTGCGACACGTAAACAAGCTGAGCAGTGAGACACACACAGGGTCCCTCACCAAGAGCACCAGCTCTCGGCTCAATAGAAAGGAGGTGTAAACGAAGGCTGTTTGAAGTCCCACACTGCAGGCGTTGGAGCAAATAAGTCTTTGAGGAGCGCCAACCCCCGCCGCTCCAACGTTCACCTTTCATCGTAAATTGATGAATCTTTCCGGAAACCCGTGACGAGTTTCCGTGCGGAGAAATCCGATTTAAAAATGAGCATTTAAACGGTGTTTTCTCGCCTCATGTTGGATAAACTAGTGATTGGAAGAATAAAATATAAAAAAATAATTTCCCCTGAAACCATAGGCGCGTTTCCGTGCGGAGAAATCCAAATTAAACATGAACATTTAAACGGGGTGTTCTCGCCTCATGTTTTGTAAACTAGCGATTTGAAAAATAAAATATTGAATAATTTCAGCTAAAACTAGTGAGGAGTATCCATGGGAAGAAATCCGATCTAAAAATGAGCATTTAAACGGTGTTCTCTCACTTCATGTTGGAACAACTAGTAAACGGAAGAGAGAAGTAATATATAATTTTATATAAAACCAGTGACGCGTTTCCGAGCAGAGAAATCCGATTTGAATTTCTTTAAAGCTCATATCGGTGTTTTCTCCCTTCATATGGGATAAACTAGTACATATTATGTTATGTAGTTTCACCTGAAACCAGTGATGCGTTTCCGTGGGGAGAAATTCAAAGTAATCGTTAACATTTAAACGGGGGTTTCTCACCCCATGTCGTAGAAACGGATTTAAAATGAAGTGAAAATTAAAAACATGGGATTTTTCTGGAAACCGATGGTAAGTTTCTGCAAGTGAAATCCCGATTGAAAAACATGAATAAGCAATATTTCCTCGTCTTATTTTAAAGTGGTGAAGGCGAAGAGTAAAATATAATACAATTTTTCTTGAAACAGTTTATGAATTACTTAAATAGGAATAGGTGAAGATGAGCGTTCGAACGTAACTTCTCACCCCATTTATTGCATAAATTAGAGAATCAAAGTGTGATGTACGACTATTATTAAATTTCCGTAAACCGATGGCTCCCGTACAGGGAAGCTTTAATGAAAATGTTCAGTAAAATGATATTCTGCCATCTAATGTTCTACAGACTGATGAAAAAAGAGTAACATAGAACATATTTTTTAAAATTCAAAAATGAATACCTGAACCGAAAAATTTCATGCAACACTGTGCTATAATACCCTATTTTCGCTCAGTTTTTCAGAAATTGGGGAAAGGAAGAGCGTTATATATGAAAAGATTTTTCCGGAAACCAGTAACAAGCTTCTGCACGCAGATACATAATTGAATTGAAAATTATATAGATGCAGAGGGTGAAGATCTCGCTACATTTTATACAGTATGAAAAAAAGTAATAAATAAAAGATATTAAATTCTTCTAAAACCACAAACGAACTTCTATAGAAGAATTTTACTACACAGGTAACACTTGAACATAGCTGCTTTGCCAACTAGCTCTACAGGCTTGTTTAGTCTAGCGAATGAAGAACCGATTTGTGGTTTTCCTCAGAAAAAATTCTGTCTCAAAACCAGTGCGGATTCCCGTGCTTCTATAAAGGATCGTGGTGTAAGAGAAAAAAAAGTCGGTTTTACTTCTAAGTTATATAAAGAAATTCAGAATCAAACTTGTCGAAAATACAGCCCTTTTACTGCAAAAATATATAAAATACAAAGAAAAATAAAAATAGATGTCAGATTATGATATTAATAAACTTTTCAGAATTTCACCCATCATCAGTTTCCCTGTAACAAAAAATCAAAGTATTTTTTTGTTAGAAATAACCGCTAAAAAAATAAATAAAGGACTTCTTATAAAACGTGTAACCTCCTATTTTTTACTACTGTCAAAAAATATATAGTGTTTCGAGTGACTATAAATCACAAATATTTTTCAGTGAAAACGCTTGAAATTTCTATAGGCATACACGGACACCATACCATACGGCTGTGCCTGCAGTCGCACAGAAGGGAATGAAGGCTGTGTAAGAGTGTTTGTGCAATACGAAAACTTAAATTTTGTGTTGCAAGTGGGTGAAGAGGCAAGTACTTCCTCTCATTGTCCGGGGCATATACATATGTATTTGTTTGGGACATCACCTATCTCAGTGCGTAGCTTCTACAAGTTTGTTTAAACTGGACAATTAACTGAACAACAATGCCACAGTAAATCCAACAGTCGACTGACAACCTGTTGACCTGACATCATTGCCTGTTCTGCATACATAGACGCAATTACGTAACTACGCATATACATACGCAACTTGTGGAATATAGCCTAATTTGGGAAGAGCTTAAACAAACAGCCAATTTCTATAAGACAGCATGTTAGAGAATGTGGCTATTTACCTAAAATTTTTCATGCTGGGTAGGTTGCATGAGGTAACTTACACGCACATACAGTTAGAAAAGGGTTGTCTTTTTCTTTCTTTTTCTTCAACTTCTCAGAAGAAAAACCCTAATAATAGCTCATCAAGGAATCGCCACCAACTCCCGCCCTTGTTCCGCTTAAATAAACAAAAGCCAAAAAAGACCTCCACCCTGTGTGGCTACGCCCCACGTTGGAAACCAATGTTTTACCCTAAAGAAAGACGGAGGAAGTAGCTGGAGCACTTTAGCGCGAGAAGGCTGTTATAGGATCACGGAAGTTATAGAGGCTGGACTCGCTAGTAAGCCCTTGGATTCTTTTAGAAGTCCTGCTCATCCCTGTTGACGGAGTCCAATTCTCATTTATCCTCATTTTAATGCATTTAAAGCACGTCTGTGAGGGCACAGCTTGACGGCATCTTCAACGTTATGTCCTTCTTTTGCGTACCATCTGTCTGATGAGGGACTGAGCTCTTGTTGCTCAATTTAAATGCAACTATTTTTATACCTTTTTTGCTCAAGTTTAATGCTAAAGCGGTAAAAAAAAACTCCTTTGTATAGGTTTAAACTATATTTTTAAGTGAAAAGTTCAAATAGTTTTTCTCTTACATCATTGTGGTAGACCTTAGGAGTATATACTCTGTCTTGCAGAAATGAACTAGACTTCTATTCAAGAGATGCACCTTTAAAGAAGAAGCGTACCATGTTTAAAGTGATGTTTTTTCTCCTCTCGGTCCAGCCAATTCTTGTTTTCGATTTTTGACTCTCTAATTAAGTTTTTCACGTGCTGTAAAAAAGTAAACGGGGCTTAAGTCTTGGAGCTGTAATTTTAGAAACGAAGCGTACTAAGTGTATAGTGGTGTTGTGCTCTCATAGGTCTTGCAGTACTCTATTCATCACAAGAGATATTTGTTCTGGTTTGTGTTTTATCATATGATGAATCTTTTTCCACGGTTTTGAATGCGTTACATCATAATCTATTTACTAGCAATCAAATAGAGGTTCCATCAGGACATTATGTCTTCAGGAATTAAATGACTTGGATTGTATATTACTGTTTCCCAACAAAAGTTTCCTGGTATGATAATACTTCCAAAAAAGAAACGTGTTGTAGCTTAGTTTATTTGCTTCTATGCAGCGGTGAGACATTTCATGGCCGGAGGCATTACGCTTTCACACGGAAACGTAGTGCATCCATAGGAGTAGGTATCTATGATACATAGGCACACCGGATATGGCGATTGCACTGCAAAACGCACTAAAAAGTACATTGAGATAAGAATCAACTCAAGACAACTTTTACATATGACAACAATTGTAACTGAAGAGACACGACATTTTAGGCTACTTGTTTTACCAAAGCCTCAGATAAAGCTCTAAACGAATGCTCAAAGTCAGAGTCAACTACTTTTATTTTCACTCCACAGTCGCTGCTACTAGCAAGCATTAGCTACAATAACTAGTCTACTACGTACTCCAACTGCTAAAAGTTAGAAGTAGTTCATTTAGGGTTGCTCCCCTTCAACTTTTCCTTAACTTTCCAATATTCAAGGCCCATCTCATCCTGCATGGTACTCCAAGGGACTTTAATTATTGGAAAAAGCTGCACTTTTGAAGCTTTAGGATCGCTGGGGCGTGAAATGTTGTGCTTCCGTAGTTTTGTTTCTTTTGGGAGAACCTGTGTTATTCGTGCTTTTGGAGAACCTGTGTTATTCGTGTTTTAGGGACACTGCAACCTTATGCAAATATGACACAGAAGCACGCTCCTTAAATAATTTTTACCGTAATATGTGAAATTTGAAAAGTAGCGGACCTTAGACGTCTATTTTTTAATTGATCTTCTGGGAGAGTCAGTTTTGTTTGTGTTTGGAGCGCTACAGCTTTTTACAGATATTACACCGTAGTCTACTTTGAAATATTCTGTAAACTAGCTTGTAAGCTCGAAAAAGCCGACATCTTTAGCAGTATAATTTTCCTTATAACTAAGTTGACATGCTGGTTTGAATGAATGAATATTGTTGCCTCACATTTTCTTGTTCTTAGTGTAAACGTAAAATATCTGAGGCCCACCACACACGGCAGGCATAGCTGCATAGATTCGTCAGCGTATTCTTTGTCAGCTTGCATGTAGCTAAGCTGCACGACAATGCTATTCTTACGGAATAACGTTTTCAGACACACACGGAGCTGCAGCGTCGCACTATCGTAGCTGCATGCAAGCTGCATGACGCCGCGCTGCAAGGCTTGCTGTAAACCAGGGTTCAATTTGCAGCTTGAACCTCTATAGGAAGGTTCTCGCAAGCTCGTCTTTTTTTAAAAAAATACCTTTTTTTGGCTCATTTTATGTTTTTCTTCATTGAACGATAATCATTATTTTAACGCATATTTATTTTACAGTGAAATGTCCGACCCTGCTAGTTTCAAAAAATTTGTTCAGTTAATTGAACTATATGAATGTCTATACAATTATTAGTGTAATGAGTATTCCAGAAAAGACGGTGGTGAGAAGGTATGGAGAAAATTTCAACAAAAATGAAATGGTCAGGTGAGCATTTATATATTTTCATTATTTTAAAGACTGACAGGGTACTCTTTTACCTACATCTTATCTTAGCTAATTATGTGGGTTAAAAAATACACTCGTTTCCTTGAACGGACTCGAAACAGGCTGCAATGTGCAACTCCCAGGCTTTGAGTACGCCTCGCGTGTGGACCTCCAAGATTTCTTGCAGCAAGGCTGCATCGAAGCTGCGAGACGAGTCTCTGCAGCTACGCCTCGTGTGTGGACGGCATGAGTCTTTAAGACTTACAATGTGTCCAACCGAGTATCCCATACCCCTACTAAGCCTTATCTGAAACTTTAATCCTGGTTATACTTTCTCCGCTCCGGCTATATTGTATAAATACATTATTATATTTGTTATATCTTACCCACTGGGACTTATATACCGTGCAGTGTTCAGCGAACAGATTTACTATAGTGTGTCCTCTCCAAAGTAGTATAACTCCAAATAATGTTCAGTCTTTAACTCCGAGCTCCCATTTTGTAGACAGTTTCCACATAAGTTTTTATTGAACTTTCTACTCAAAGCTGGAAGTATCGTGATAATTATTTTGATAATAAAATGAGCTGATTTTAAACCCGAAATTCTTGCAAAAGTATAGACATAACAGCAATTTCTCTTGTATGGGAATAAGATTTTGAGTGCCTCCGATTCCTTTTGACGCGGTATTGCAAATATGATATACAAATTACTCTATGAAACATTGGAGGGAGGGTGTGGATCCATTGTTATTCATATTTTTCTTATTTTTGCTGACCCTAACCAGAAATGGAAATAGTCGAGGGTTGCAAGTCGTTGCATAAGAGCTTCCATCCTGGCGCCATAGCTCTTGCCAATCTGTGATCGACTTCAGCCGTGCATTCTTCTGAAGGCAGATGGCAGATATTTAGAGTACGAAGAAGTGCGTGTGAGTTTTCCATTTGCGGATGCGTGCGGCCAAGTAGGCTTTACCTTCAAATTTATATATACTAACATTAGGAGGCGATAAGTAAAATATATGCCTGACAAGCTCTGCAGTTTGAGTGTGTCGCTAGTAGCTTGAAGCGCTACCCAAAAATACAGGAAGACTATGTATCTGGTTCATCCTCTGAATTCAGTAACGTAAACGCTCAGCTTATGTATGTGCTGGAATTGACTTTGCATCCGAACAAATGCCAGAATTTGCTCACTGTATGGAACTGGTTCTTGATTTCCTGGTTTTATCTTCCCATGTTCAAAAATCCCTAGTAAATTTGGGTTTTTAACCCAAATTCACCCCAAAAATTTCCCTGGTATGTCAACAGGTAATGTGCTTTCTTTTACAAGTGCATACTGTACATATAATTTAGAAGTTCTTACGGGAATACTCATCATAAATTTCCAAAGCATGAGAACTATAGCCCTGTGATTTGTTCCACGTGTACAGCTGTACGTAGATTATCTTTCATTTTGAAGCTCTCAGCCGAATACCGGCCAGGAATTGCCCTAGTATAGGAACACATTGCGCCGTATCTTCCACATGCACGTAAATCGCTCCTAATTCTCAATCTCTAAAACCGGAATGCGTGCCAGAAACTGCCCTCGGCCGGGTACAACTCCCGTAGTTCCTCATGTCCATCACACACGAGGAAAAAAAATTCTGTCGAGGTGTTCGCCGTCGCTTGATAAAATGTCAGGGGGAACAAAGGAGGCCGGAGAGGCTGACAGCCAATGGTTTCCTAAATAATTGCCGAGCTCAAGTTTCTAATTGAGATGCTGCGCTGGCATGTCAGGCGCTCGTCAAGGGCTTCTCCGCAGAACAGAGGGACCTCATCGAGGAACAAAGCCTCTCCCGATATTCTATACCATGACAACACTATGCCTGAAAATGTGGTGCCTGAAAGTCTGTATTTACATTATGCAGACCGAGTTGAGAAAGTGAAATGGGTCTCACAATGTAATATTAAACTATGTGATCTAAATGACTTGTGAATAGCGTGTTTAAAATGTGCAGGAAAGTTACGAGAGTAAAACATAAGGACACGCTGTAATGAAATTAAATGGTGTAAACTAAGTAAATAATTTTTGTGAATTCCATGTTTGAAATACGTTGCTCCAGTTACGAGGGCGAGTTACGCACACAATATAACCAAAAAAAAATTAAGTTATGTAATCAAATCTGATTCTGAGAAGCAAATTGCGTTTTCAGAATAAATAAGCTGATTTTCGATGTGGGAAGAACCACATAATATAATCAAGTTAAGTTACAGGACCGTAAATGCTTCATTTTAACCAGTAAATAATTGCGCCTTCATATCAGTCAAGTGGGAGGTAAGAGAGAGAAATACGTTAGAAATCTAGAGAAATTAACTATAGAAATGACATGTTCACGAATAAAACTTCCCATTTATACATAATTGAAAACTTTTCAATTTTTCGTACATAGTAAAGTTAAAATATATTCAAATACCTTGCATGCCTATAATGTAATCAGCGATTCGTAATGATAATGATATTAATACATCAGGATAAACTTACAGTTCATAGTGAATTTATCCATGATAATTTTGAGGTCAAGTAATAACAGTATTTTCAACAGTCACGTCTAGCTACTACATAGAAATTTGCAATTAAAATAAGAAAGTTAAGCTACAATATTCTACCGTAAGCACATCAGATCAAGTTGCGATGATGAAATACCTACGTGCATGCTATAATTAGAAAATCAGCGTCATTGAATGATGCATCTAAGCAACCTGCACCATAATCTGGGCAACCAGGTCCTTTTCGGGCAGTGATATACGCAATCTGTACATCCGGGATAAGTTTCGAGTATGAAGCCAGGACGATGAAAAATGTGCATACTACATACAACTCTTTCACAGTTTTTTGGAATCATCAATTATATCAGTAAAAATGTTTACCTTTATGTTGTGCAGTTCAATCTCGTAATTCAAATAACAAGAAATCACCCATTTTCTCAAGAGACCTTACAGGACCACCATCATATATCCTCTATCCTTCATTATGCATCAGTTGTATGTCCCTCATGTCGGAGTCACGTTATATAATCGCATGCTCGACTTACGAGGTGCCGGTAAGCTCGCACGTCGATCGTCCCGATAAGTACAGCAAGTTGTATTATCTGCGACCTCGTCTTTCTTCAACTGGCAGTAAACCTTCGTAGTCAAGTGTCTTTGCCGGTATTTGTCAATTGGCCAGTTTCATTATTAGCTCTTTTGAATCGTCACTATTCTGTCGTCTTTCCGTTTCTTGCGCCACAGATATCCCTCGATATCCCCGGCCTCCGGCCTGACCCCCCCCCCCCTTCCCCTGTTAGTCTTTTCAAGTTCTCTCAGTTGTTATCGTACCCGTAATTCTTAAACTGTCATCATTTCTTTTCGGCTCACATTTATCTCTTTTTATCAGTTTGGCAATATTTTGTATATACCTTCTATGTATTAATTTTGTAGTCCATCATTGCCCTTACGTATCCCATCTTCAGTAACATCATACCACACTTCCTATGCCTGTTTTATCCACCTGTCTGTCTCTTATAGTCAGTCCTTTTGACAACTTTTTTAGCCTTCCTGGATATGACTGCCTCCACATTTTAAAGCATCTCTGTCCTCAGGTATCCGCTTGGCCATCCCTTTGTCAGTATCCTTAAACCTTCTTGGATATGACTGTTCCCATATTTTAAACCATCTCTGTCCTCAGGTATCCGCTTGGCCATCCCTTTGTCAGTATTCTTAAGCCTTCTTGGATATGACTGTTCCCATATATTAAACCATCTCTGTCCTCAGGTATCCGCTTGGCCATCCTTTTGTCAGTATCCTTAAGCCTTCTTTGATATGACTGTCTCCATATCTTAAGCCGTCTCTATCCTCATGTGTCTGTCTCTTTGTCTGTCCCGCTACAAGCTCCATAAGCCCACCTCAGTCGTAAGCTTATGCAGCACGTAATCTTAGCCCAAAGCTGCCGGTCGACCGGAGTCGCGGGAGGAGCCCTCCTCA
>LQNS02278174.1:12333983-12355491 GCA_001587735.2 Parhyale hawaiensis
GACCGCAGAGATGCTTGTCAATTGGATTCATCGAATTTTCAAAGCCCGTCCTCGATTAACTCGCTGCCACAGATAACGCTATCAAAATGGATGATGCAATCATTGTAACTGAAGATTTATCGCTCTCTTTTACCTGTTTTTTATGTTAAATTTTGCCATCAGTCTTGCAGCGTGTTTTCGAAAAGCCCACTACCGCTAATTACGATAGTTTGTGTTAATTATAAATTTTCGGAGTAAACTTTTAACAACTGGACCCCAATGCCGCGTCTACATGATCGATCTTTTCGTCGAAATTTGTGATCGCGGAAGGATTTTGATCGCCAAACACACGCGGCGAGCCTTCGAAGTTGGTGATCTTTGATCGCTGACAGTGCTGGAAATCACGATCACAAAAAGTTTGTAAACTATATTTCGCTCTGTAAATAGATGTATCTATTTTAAATGTTTTATTTAGTAATTAAAGCATAATTTTTTATTTAAGTTTCAGGCATAGTGAATTTTGTTTATGTTTGATTCAAACTTCTGTACAGCGGGAAGCATTCGGCAACTACATGTTGCCCATTAGTAATAACTGTAGCATTTTCCTCAAGTTACGTCTGTACCTTCTTTTTTTCTTTAGATAAAGCTACAATGGAGCAAGAGTTCCGTTTTAATGGAATAAACGGATGTACACAGTGTGAATTGCAATAGAAATTAAACAAATTTATAAATAAAAATGAGAAATTGTTGTTCTATCGTGTGCATTTCTGCATTTGAGGGATGCCAGTGAGTGAATTTTTAGCTATGCTTTTTGCCAGTATATTTTATGTTTTACCCGCCAATCAGCATCTAAAACTAAAATAAATATGACCGATAGAGTGAGGGTGGAATATCGATTAATAGTATGCGGAATGCTGAATTCGCGTACCGTGACCTTGAAGTGATCGTGTCTTCTGCTTCGGATGCCGTTGGGACAAGGAGGCGAATTGTTTGTGATTTTGATTGTTGATTTCTGTGTTTGTGATCGATGAAAAGATCGATCGTGTAGACGCGGCTTAAGTCTTCCTGGGCTGCTCTAAGGCCCGCTTCAGACGATAGTCCTTTCAGCAGGACGTCCTGTGTTTTCGCTGCATATGAAAGAAAACTCAGTACATATGACAGTCACTTCGAGAGGCATCGGTAGTAGGATACGGATTGAGCATGTTCTACTTTTGACGAAGAAACTCGTGTCTCCGGGTTGATCATGTCTCGCGAATTTTTGTTAATATTAATAGTTTGATGCACACGATCACTTGTAAATGTATACAAGAATAATTGTTGTGATGGCAAAAGCATCTTAATCAGTATTTATAAACGCTTCTTTTTACTGAGGTATAAATAATTTATTTGAGTTACCGTCTTACAACTTGTGTGGCGCTACTTGGCAACTGCACAGGTCACGTGATTTGACGTTCTTTATGATTGAATATTTTCTTACATAAAAAGGCAATTGCGCCAATGCAATAATGACTTCTGTACACTATTATCTTTGTTTTGACTTTATTGATTATAATATTACTCCTGATGCACTTGATTTATCGATTTTCCAATATATTTGTGAACAAGCTTGAAGATCAGCTGATACGTTCGGCTCTGTCGTGTGCGTGGTCGAATCTTGAAATTCTGAGGCAGGACAGCAAACGAGATTTTCATTTTTAAGGCCATAAGGTTATCGTCTGCACCGCCCTTAAGGCGACCAACTAGAACTTTGATTTTTTGAGAAGAGCTGTATTTGCTGTATTCTAGTGCGAGGAACATTGTTTAAATTAAAGCCTCGCATTCTCGTAGGAACATAGCAGTGTTTGGAGTAAGACCTCAATTACTCGTAGAAATAGCATTGTTTGTGATTAAAGCCTCGATTACTACTAGAAACAGCAATGTAAGAAATAAAACATCAATTTTTCGTAAGAATAACATTGTTTGGAAAGTCCTCTATGAAAGACGCCGGACTCCCCGGGTTGACGCGCCAACTCACTGTGGATCCATTTGGTTTCATTTCAAATAGTGCTCTTTCTTCGACCTGCCATGTTTAACTGGGACGTAGAAGAGTTCGACGTATTACCCACTGGTAACCGGAAAAAAGCCCCGAGCGGAAAAAAACGATGGAAAACAGCCACCCGAAAAAAAAAACAGTTGAAAAACCCACCCGGAAAAAAGCCCCTGTAAGAAAAAATCCCCACTTGCTCTTGAGGCTATATTTGAGAGGTCTATTCATTTATGTGAATACAGTATATTTACGTAAACTAAGCGATATTGTGCTAAGCTAAACTTGACCAAATATTTGCATGTGCGAACGTGGGTTGCAAGAAACCCGTGAAATAGTTAATGTGAGGTTAAGTTAGATTTAGCTAGATGAGTTAAGCTAAGACAGGTTACGTTGGGTGAGTGTAGTTTAGGTGAGATCAGGTTAGGTGAGATCAGGTTAGGTGAGATCAGCTTAGGTTAGGTGATGTTAGTTTGGATTAGGGAAGACTGCGAGGTTGCGTTAGGCTATACCTGTGTATAAGAGCCCAATTTTTGCATTTTGAACTTGTTTTAAGTCCAAAAATCGGATACGTATCTCGGGATATCCCTATCCCAGAAGCTAAGAGCGTAACGGGAGAACTCACGGGAAACTACCATCAAAAAGTGACGTCATTAATCACGTCAACATCGACGAACACACCGGTTGGACAGCCTATGAGTATTCAAATTAATTTCACCTGAAAAATCGCCACCTAGTGTGAATTTCAACCCTTGAGAAAATAAATAAAAGAAGAGAATATATATTAATTGAACAAGAAACAATTATATATCAGTAAAACATGCAGTGAAGGCTGGTGGAAACTTTCACAGTACTAGAGGCAAAATCTAGTCCGGTATGGCCCTCAGAGTCATATTCTTTGAAGTGAAGCCTCATTTACACTTCGTATTTAGTTACAGTACTCTTCACAAAACATATTTAAACATATCGCCGTATTTGTTTAACTTAATTCATTCAGTCTCCCGCTCCTAACTGGCCAGCTACTTGAGTTGCACCCATATACAAAACACAGTAAGATGATTGTCGTCAAGTACAGAAAGTTTGAACAATAAATATTCATATGGTTTCTCTCGCGTCAAGATTATATCACTGAAAACATTATTGGTTAGGATTACGAACACAAGCTATGAAGGCCTGAGGTCCGACCCCTCAAGTTCTTCGGCTCGTCGGTGTGACGTAATTTGGCTACACAGTGCGGTCACGGCTAAATTTTATTTTAGTCCCACTGAGTCCTCCCGTAACACTCTCTGCTTGCTGGGTTATCAGGTAAAAACTGCTGATGTATGAAAAGTTAGGTAATTACGCAAGGATTCAAACCATTAGGAAATGTTAGGTTTGAAAGGCCTGTTTTTGTCTTGCTTAATCGCTGTTATGAAAAAACGTTAAGGTCGAGTCAGCTGAGATTCAGTAAGGTTAGATCAGGTTAGATGAAAAAAGTTACGAACTCGTTAGTTACGTAAGAAGAAGATAGGTAATGTATGTCGGTATAGGTTGGGTTTAGTTACAGTCTGACCATTTTATCAAGGAAGTTCGGTTGTGGTCAAATTCCTCTACAGCGGTGCCAATTCTATGGGTATTTTTGAGATTTCTCTATATACAGGTAGTGGGCGGGGCTAAGATATGGGCCTAACAAAATCTCAGAAATACCCATAGAATTGGCTACGCTATAGAGAAATTCGACCGAGGCCAAACTGCCTTGATAAATGGTCAGACTATAAATGTCGTTAGATTAGGCTGCGTTCAATTACAAAAAGCTAGACTAGGTTAGAGGTTGGTTTCGTTAGGTTAAGGAGGGTAATTGCAGTACAGTATAATATAACTTATTTTAGTATAACTTGCTTCGAAATAACTCAGTATGTGCAATGAAATTTAATGTACAATTAAGATATAGACGCAGGCTTTTTCTTACCGGGATTTTTTCCTCTACCCTTACCCACTGTAGCCAGAGGACACCTGGTTTAAATCCCAGAGGGACTTTCAATGACAGCTTTATTTCATTATTTACGGATAAATTTTCTTTTCGAATATACTGTATGTATTTTCCCTGTGCGAATTGAATCAGCAAGAGTGAGGTATGTAACAACGCTGAAGGAACTGGAAAACGATATTTTGAAAGTAAACTGTTAAAAGCCAAACGTGATTTCAGTGTCTAAATTTGCTGCACTTTAACTACCTCTAGCAGTTAGTACACATATGACTGATGATGCCCTTGGAGAATTGGTTTCTTTAAATAATATGAAGGAAAAACTGTATGTTAAATAAGGCAAGTGAAGAAGATCCAAGTCCGTGGGAGACCGGAATTTTGCAGAACATATTATACAAAATCATTAGAGAATTTCAGTAACCTTGAAAATATCCGTGAAGGATGAGGCTGAAGTGGGAGTTCCCAGATTAAAACACCCGTTGTTCGGCTTAAATCGACTATAAACTCCTTTTATTTTTGTTAACGTTCATGAACCGAAACAAATGCATTACTTAAATTTTTTTAGAGACTCGGATTTGTTATCAGAAAGTATTCATGTAAGCAGTGTCTTTCCGAGTTTGTACAGCCCCGCATTAGTATTAACTTACTACTATTTACTGTTAAAACTAATCAAGTGCAAATTTATATTTAGTCCAAGCTGGCGTACCGCAAGGTACACACGGAACGTTATCAACGTTTACTCTATTCATTGCCAAAGTTGTGGTCCGCATGAGCTACAAGGCAGTAAGATTTCGTTTGCCTTTTGAACAATATTTACAACTTAATTTTTATATCAGCATGCCATTTTGTTATTCATTCCTACCCGATGTTTATTTCTTCTTTTCTCTATTCAGTGCATACATTACATATGTTATAGTTGAAAGTAAGTTAAATGTTGCTTGTAAAAGAAGCTTAAAAAAACATATCGTAGGACAATCTTGAGAAACAGACGTTTGGCTGAGATCATTTTGTCTCGCCTACTAACTAATGGGGTTAACCTACCAAAAATACGTGATTTTTCGTTGTCAAGTGTGTCCAATAATGTCGAAGGATAACGAAGAAACATGAGCGTGTTGCACTTCTTGGCCTCTTGTAATGCCAATCGTCCGAGAGTGTGAAATGTCTCCAAGCGACGAAGTGGAATAGCTTCTATGGTTTCCTTTCTGGAGCTTCAGTTAAGTCGCTAAGTGGATTGGCTTGACTGATTTTTCCAGATCCATAATCTATCATTACTGGAAACTCGGCTGATTACACCCAAGATGCTGACAACCATCAGTACTCACGAGTAAGACATCTTCCTTGACCACAAAGGCGTTTACCGCCCGAGGAGAATCCGCGAGGATGAATAGTTTTCGCTGTGTCGGTATGAGTCACTGCGTCCGAACCTATTTCAGAAAAGTGTCTGTGCGGGACAAACACTCCCCTTCCCAGCAATTCTTCTGCTCAAGACCACTTTTACGTGTTGCCTAGGCATCCTGGGCAGTGTTTTTACCAATAATTTCGGTCCATCTCGCCATTTTTCTAATACTGTATGCCCCATCCAGTCCTCTGTGATGGGACTTATAGTGGGTTGCTGACTCGAAGGTTCTGACGTGTTTACAACGTTGATTCCAGTGTACAATGTTGAAAACATCCTAATGTCTGTGACCAGTATCTAGATGAAAGACCTGCAGAATATAATGAAATAGAGTCCCTCGTTTTCTTTACTTTTTTCTTTAATGATCTACTAAATTTGTGCGCTGTAAGCTTACAGCAAATATTTTTTTTCCTGTCGGAAAGAAGTTAAATTCAGTATCTTTGCTACCGCTAATGCGTACTTCATATATCTTCAATGCTTAGCTGTCAAATTGGCAAAGCAAAGGTCCCTTTGCTGCTGAGCAAATTAATTGCTCATTTGCGACAACTGATATCGGGGCAGAGAGACCCTGCGAGCGGCAATCAATCAACCAACAAACTGCTTATTACTGTACAATCCCCAAACGGACACCTGCGAAAGACAAAGTTCCCGAAATTGAGATTTTCAAAACTGGCAAATATCCATAAATGTACGTAGTATATACACTACGCCGCTGGTAGGGAATTATGGTACTATTGACTGATCAGCAGAATGGTGTAGTCAACCTTACTTGGTGTGCATACAGAAGTAAGCTTTATGATTTGCTATGGTGTTGGCCAAAGAACGTAGGGGAAACCGCTACGCAGTAGAACTTGTCTTCCTAACACGGCAACTCCTCTCAAGATGGAGACAATATTTCTGTTTAGGCTTTAACAATTTAAGGTCAGCACACACTTTGACAAAACGTTTAGACAATTTCTTCGCAGTTCTTAAAACTAGCTTTTGATAAATACTTATTTTATTGGAAACTATTCTAGAGTAGAAATAAAAACAGGCTATATAAAATGCGACGTTTCGGCAGTCGACAGCTGCCATCATCTGGCTAGTTAAAATTTGAAAGAAATGATAAGCTAACATGAATGAAAGATGAAACATTACAAATATTAAATTTGAAGCACAAAATCACTAGAGCTGCTGCTCATTGGTCTTGACACTACGGAAATTGAAGGTAGACTGAAGGCTTGTTTGGCGGTGAACCAGTTAACGGTTTAGGAACTGGGGAGAGGCGCTGCTACCGGTACAGATTGAGAAAATTAGAGAGCTCGTTGTACTTGACGTTAATTGGCGGCAAGTCCTGTCTGATAGTTAGAGCTTGCATGATTTTCAATGCAGTGGTGTCTTGGCAAGAATACAGTACGGAGAAAGAGGAGGAGAAAGTTACAGCTGTGGTGGTTCTTTTACGTGCTGCTCATCACGGTAGTGCTTGTAGATACTGCTTGCAGCGTACCGGTGCCGCTTGCACCGCCTCCCGAGCATACAGGAGGTGTGGCCTACATAGCTGGCCTGACAGCCGAGCTCCTTACACACGAATTTGTACACGACTCCCCTGCGCTCTAGTCACGGTGCTTTTGTCCGATAGCTGAAGAAAGCGGAGAGTTTCAGAGGCTATAAATATGGTTGTAGGGCTATTTTCTTCGATGGATTAGTAGGCTTTACATGCTCAGAGCACCTAAAAGGACCACCCCCAGCTGTAAGATTCTCCTCCTCTTTCTCCGTACTGTATTCTTGCCAAGACACCACTGCATTGAAAATCATGGAGAGATCGTCTAAACGTTTTGTCAAAATTAACCTAATATCATAAAATAATATACTGTGGTGTCGACAAACTTCATAAAAATCCTAACGTTTCGGGAAATGTCAAATTCCCATCTTCAGAAATTGTAACTAAAAAATAACATACAAAGGATGACTGAAAAAAAAAATTTACTTGGTAAGAATTAAATCGGGACAGTGTTGGCATGGAGAGACCTAAACGGCAAATGACTACAGTGCGGAACGAGGGTCCTTATATAAGCGTCGGACGGTATGAGAAGCGGAGGGAAGCAGGCAAACACAGTCGGAGGCAAAAGCGTTAGTCATGGATCGTGACGAGTGGAACGGCTGAAGACATTATGTTGAGGCTAGGTTTAGTTTTTTGAATATATTGAGATTCTAGAGTTCTGAGTTCTATTAGATGCAGAGCAAAACAACCATCCAATTAGCAGGAAAGACTTCTCTATAATAGCTTATTCTAATCTAATAGAACTCAGAACTCTAGAATCTCTATATATTCATAAAACTAAACCTAGCCTCAACATAATGTCTTCAGCCGTTCCACTCGTCACTATCCATAACTAACGCTTTTGCCTCCCGCTGTGTTTGCCTGCTTCCCTCCGCTTCTCATACCGTCCGACGCTTATATAAGGACCCTCGTTCCGCACTGTAGTCATTTGCCTTTTAGGTCCCTCCATGTCAACACTGTCCCGACTTAATTCTTATCAAGTAAAATTTTCTTTTTTTTGGTCATCCTTTGTATGTTATTTTTTAGTTACAATTTCTGAAGATGGGAATTTGACATTTCCCGAAACGTTAAGATTTTTATGAAGTTTGTCGACACTACAGTATATTATTTTGTCAAAATGTTGAGGCTTTAGGAAACCTACCGTACCCTAGAGTGGGCCATAACTGTTCTCTTTTTACATGAGCCGTGAGTGAGTCCAGACATGCAGTGTCTTGTGCTGCCTAAGAGCTTGAATCGACCTCACCAAAAGAGAGCAGGTCGTTGATCCAGACTCTGTTTCGCGATTCCAGCTTTTAAGGGCTGTTACTTGAAATGCGTTCGCACACTTTTCGTCACATTCTTCTCCTGTCTAAACTGTACTGACATTCATTAAAATGAATATTATTAAAATCATATCCCAGTTCAACTACCGCAGCCTGAAAATCGATCATATTCCGAAATATGGCAGCAAACTGTTCCTAATCATCAGTGGCGCACTGGTTATAATTATAACATAGCTTTTCAGTGACGGGTTACGCTGGTGCACTGCAGTCTACCCTGGCATTTGAAATACATCTATTTTTTCTCCCTGATTAGTTAAGAGATTTTAATATTATCTTTAATTGCAAAGCTCGTGTCACATCAAGAAGACCAACTCTTATATATAATTATGGAACATTTTTTTTTCGGTTGCTAGTGAAGGCAGATTGAACCATCACTTTCACGAACAAGGCTGTCTACTTCAAGACTAAGCTGACCTTGTCATCCTCCCTCATGTCTTCCAATAAGATTTCTCATCAAACTGTTTTCGAGGTCCGGAGCTTCTCTTCAGCAGCCTTGCCTCGAGTGAAAATTTGAGGTAAGCGACTATTTTGGTCGCTAATGCCAAATTAATTAACACTCGCATAATTGAGTACGCGGATAGCCTCTAAAAATACGGCGAGGTGCTTCATTGGCCGCTGTCGTATAGTGAATTCTAAGCTGTATATGAGCTAGAAAGAGCGTCTATGCAGTCCCTGAATGAAGATAACATAATTTGTATAACTCAATAATGCTTGGGCCGTGCGCAACTGCTGTACTTTTATTTCCACTAGATATTACTGGTGATATTCGATATTATAAGGCTATAATTATATAATTTGTTCTACATGTTTGGCATAGTTCAAAAGCAACTTCCAGTAATTTTCAAATTTTGAGTCTCTATTTATTAAGTTTATGCTGAAGACTTCACTTGATTTCTCCCAGTAATGTCCAATATAATAGAAATGTATTCTGCAATTTATTCCATATGCTTCATTAATAGCAGTAGCAATCACTTGAACAAAAAATCATATATAGTGAACACCATCGTGCTAATTCCCGAAAGCACACACATCATTTACTAAACTTTATATGAAAATAATGTATCTTTAATTCCTATAAAAAATAAACAACGCGTCTTCAGCTTTAGCAAAATAACAAAAAAAAAAAAAATCGACATAGTGCCAATTATTAGGACACGCACCCACAGTGAAACCCAACATTTTCCTCAAGTGACGTTTATCTTAAACACAGGATCTTTTATAACATTATTGTAGAATGAAGAACGCGTTTTGAAAGTTAAACTTTATGAATTAATAGAATTTACATCTCAAAAATTTGTCCCTCCCCAAATTTGTCTAAGATGATGTATACTGCATTTTGGTTTGCAGCAAGTTCGTCGCAGCTGAATTCATTGTTGGGTAAATTCATCATGTGGTAAATTCCTTGCTGGGTAAATTCCTCAAACAGTAAATTCGTCCTCAGCTTAATCATCCACATTCTACCAAAAAAAGGACAAAAACCTTTTACATTGTACCCCGCTCCTAAAATACAAGTAAATTATCCAAGGTTTTATACTGTCAGTAAAACAAACCTCGCTTGCTGCCGTTCAGCTTCATCAATATAGCAAAAGAAAACATGAACATTGTGTCGAGCCCCTAGGGACACTGGGAATTTGGTCTCGTTTCCATGTACCGCAAAGTCCTGACGTTCTTGACGAGAGGCTCACAGCAGACTCCGAGGTTCGGTGCAAAGAAAACCGCCTGTTAGTATGGAAATGAAGGCCCCGCAAGAAACGCTGTCATGTTACCGACGTGGAGGGAGTGCAGCAAAACCCCTAATTTCCAGCCGGGTTGTTGTACCAGAGGCAAAACACCCTACAAGACACTAACTTTACTGATGAGTAAGAAACTGCTGTGTTATTTTAGTTTAAAAATTATTCTCGGCACTGATATCAGATATTAATTAATGCATCACATTACGAGTTTTGTAGATATTACCTTATTCGTAATTGCCACCCGTGTTGGATATGGTTGTGGCAATATAGCGTTTGTTCTTCATCGGTTTACTTGAACCATTCAGCTTATTAATTATCATTGGTTACTATTTTAATACTCCAGTGCTTAGCCTACCAAGTGTGACACGAAGGGTGATAACAAATAGTGTGATTCATGTGAGACATGCAAGAATATATCTTGTGTCTAGCAGTGAAAGATTAACCTAGGCCTGGCCGAGAGACTTCGTTTGCTTGAAGAGCATTGGTTTCTGTGAACATGATATACAGATTGGAGTTTCACTGCTATAGATACGTTTTATTTCAAGCTAATAAGCCTCGTAGGGTACGGTACTTTCACCGATAGAACGTTCATGATGAGGCAAGACGGTTTTGATTCAGTATGTATCCTACTTGAAACAATGTGGTAAGGTGAGGTTAGGTTACACTAGGCTAGGTTTGTTAAGAATAAGCTAGGCTAGGTTGAGTTCAACGAAAATAGGCGCCTAACTTCATTATAGGAACACCTACATATTATACCTGAAACGCAGGTAGACCACATGCTATGCCGCCACAGGCCAGACATTCTTTTGTCAAATACCTATCACTGCTTCTTTTAGGATTTTTAAAAATGATGACACGTTATTTATCTTTCGCTATCGACAACAATTTTAAAACATTTGTAACCATGAACAACGTCGTTAACGAATGCCAAGACTTCTCTGTTTTTCTTTTTTCCTAAACTGAACAAATTTCTTCCAAACCTGCAAAAGTGACTTCACTTTTACTACGCTAAATATTTTACGCTAGAAATTCATCAGTGTTTTGAAAGGTGTCTAACCGAAAGAACGTCATTAACGAAGACAAGACATTATTTTCCTCAACATCGTTGGTCGACTGTAAGCATTGAATTCGAGTTTCATTTATCTTGGTGTTGATGTTTGGGTCACGCTGTAGGAATGTGTCAATATCTCCCTGTCCCCGGGAATTAATATCAGTCTGTTTACGACCCACCTCGACGTATTTGGTAAATGAAGACACAAAATCAGCTCCGGGGAGACAGCTGCAAGATTTTGCAGGGTTTCCTTTCGCCAAGTATCGTCTCAAGAAATTTGTTCTGGTAACTTTTGGGTCGAGTGTTTTGGCAACTTTTCTTGAGGGAAATTTTTCGGACTGTGAGATGCGTCGGGGCGACGCGATCGTTTTGCTACACATGCAACGACTTGCAGGGCTGACAGAGTTCGTTGCTTCCCAAACTTTCTAGTGAGCTCCTGGAACAATGCTCCCGAATACAAATGAATGAAGAGCCGCCCCCCCCCCTCCTCTTCACTAGAACTATCGGACACGGCAAAGTTGTTGTAAATTTTGTGCCTTCACAGCTTGCAACTTTGCATATATTTTCCGGACTTGAAGCGCGCCTCATTAGAAGGGCCTCAACGTCGGTCTTTTTCTGCAAACTGCTCGTAAGAAGAAGGGACGATGCTGCGATGGAGATAGCGGTGCATGGCCAGATTGCTTTCTCAATCTGATGTTGCGGAAGAAACAAGATTTGCGCGCACTGCTCATTACTTTTATAATCTGATACTGAGAAAGGAACAAGATTTGCGCTCACTTCTCACTGCGTTTCCAATTAATACTGGTGTAGAAACTAGTGATCTAGGTAATAGTTTTTAATCAAGAAGCTTAATCTGATATTATGGAAGGAAAAAAAAATTAACCCTCTTCCTGTACACTTACCGTAGTTCACATTCTATTATTGGAACATTGGCTTCTCGCAAAAATAACATTGTCTCAAACGTCGTTGATGGGATATGCTAGTCCTAATAGTGTTTACTAACTATTGACCGTCAAAAATGATTTCTATCGCAAGATTTGCTACCTTTTGCTTGTACAGTAACATTCATTGGCCCACGTATCCTAATCTTGCGTATCTCTATCCATCACAAAAATTGTGACCTGTTACCGGTACCGTAACACTTAGATTAGATTAGATAGGCGGCAGTAGACGGACAAACAGGCCCATTCTCAAAGAGACACTGAAAGTTACTCCCCGGCCCTCTATGAGCTATTGCCATTATGTTAGTAGGATATAAAAGACTGGGGAAAAGAGAAGAAACAAAAGAGGAGGGTGAAGCATCTCAGCAAAAGAGACGATCATGAATGCACGCAATCACGATCAATTGCCGTTGATATGCGGAGTTAAAGATGTCAAACAGTGTAATTGGGGCTGAAGAAAGAAGAAGATGGATTATTGACGCCTCGGAGGCTTTGATCGTTAAGAGTGTGCGACTCCTGGATACACGTATAATTTTGTTAGGGTACACTCAACAAATTAAAACAATACTCTTCGCGTAAGTGCTACCGTCTTGTCCCAAGCCATGCAACTACCGTATTATATAAACAGAGCAACATGGATGATCTTACATAATAAGCAACTCAGGCTTAGCCTCTTCCCTACAGCTTGTGTCTCCAAAGGGCAAATGCAAAGAAACTTTTGATTGTCAAAACCAGTGGGTTGTTTTCATTTTCTGGAAAATGCGTCACTAAAACCTGCTGGTAGTCCACAAACACTTATTTTTTATATGTCAATTTGTTACTTCTTCGACTTTGATTTATTTCTTCAGCTAGTTAGTTATTCTTTATTTGTGAACTTATACACCACACAAATACGTATATATAAAAAATACTTTATTGTTAGTGTATTTATCACCTCCACCAAGGAGGGCACGTTTTGTCTTAGCTTATTTGTCGATTTCTCTAGTTGTCTGCCACAAAGATGACTCAGAACGTTTATTGAGGACCGATCTTTATGAAATTTACAGAGATTGTTAGGTATGTTAAGAGGAAAAAATGATCAACTTTTTTGAAGATCTGTTCAACGAATTGTTGATCGACATTTTTTTTTCGTAAAATATATCTCAAACAATTATAAACGGATCGTCTCGAAACGTGCAGGAATTATTGGGAATGTTGCAAAGAGCAACCGATCAAATTTTTGTGGTGATCTGTCAGTCCTTTTGCCTTATTGACTGCGTGTTTCTTTTTATGTTTGTTAGTAAAATAACCCAGGAAGTTCTAAACGATTCTTCATTAAAATTGCAGGAATCGTGAAAATTGCTGAAAGATTCAACTGACCAAATTTTGGTGATGATCGGTTCGTCCGTTTGTTTTTTTGCCAACGGTTTGTTTTCGTGTTTGTCAGAAGATAACTAAAAAAGTTACGGATGGATCATCAATAAAATTGTATATACTGTTTAAAATATCAAATGGCCCAATTGACCAAGTATTAATGATGATAAAATTCACGATTACTTTGAATTTTTCGTTAACACTGCTTGCTTGGCGGTGGTGTGTGCTTCTCAAGTTAGTACAGTATCAGTACAGCCCTATATCAGTTGGTGGTGGCCTTACGAAGACCTCATTATCATGTTAAGCATCATCATCTTGATTTTGATGTTATTTCCTAGGTGTGTTGTGACATAAACTCTTTCATGAGAGACAACTCCTTGGGTTCATAGATAAGGCGTCGCTTCAAAAACCTCAGTAAGATGTTGTCTCTAAGCGATAGAGAGGCGGGAGGTAACCAGCCTCCCCATGTCCTCGTAATCTCGCACAGAACGATCTCTCCACTTTTATAGCTTCGTCTAATCTGCTCCCGGACCTGATAAAGAGACTAACTGGAAAAAATCTTACGGCAAACTATTATTAAATTTACCGACGTCGTCAGAAAAAAGCAGGGGAAAGTACACGCGTAAGAGAGGAGGCATCTGCCGCAGCAACATCACTGTCGAGAGAGCAACATGGCGCTGTCGCCGCGGCCTGCACAGATTGCGTCCAAAATCTCTTCCTAAAACGGACCATTTTAAATTATTTCTGGTTTCAAAGAGTTCAAAGCAGCTGCGTGCTGTTCTGAAAAAAATGTATAAACAGGATTAGAGGAGTGCTAACAGAAGCAGTCCAAACTTTTTTTTTTTAATGCAGTAATTGTAGTTCAACGAGCATGCAAGGAGGTTTGACGGAGTTTGTTCAACAGCTGATTTGATTTTTGGAAATCGTAATGTTGGGCATAGACCGTTGTGGTTATAAAATATCTTTGTCAATCCATTGGTTTGTATTATTTTTCATTTCCGGTAATCTAATATAATATAGTGCTTAATTACAAAAGTTTGAAAAAAGTGTTCATGTATCTATTTATAGATATATGCCGTCAGGGTAGGCAATGTAGGCAGTGCCTACCCTGCAGGAAAGAAGCATGCAGTTATGACGGTTAATTAGTACATTTATAAAGCACAAAACACCTATTATTGCTTTTTTGTACGTTAGGTAGGCATCATTCGCCTCTGCCTATGCATCGCCGTAGAAAGCTAAGAGTATTCTTGTGCAATACACGTGCCGTCGCAGCGAGCCGCAGTGTTGAGAACCAAGGGGCCGTAAAGGCAGAATTCAGTGTGCCTTTGGGCAAGGAGGTTTAATAGACTTGTAAACCTCCTTGCATTTAGTGCAGTTGCCAGTGCGTGCCAGCACTCGGGCTTCGCGCTTACAAATTTTATTAACCGTTTTGACGCGTTAAATCTCTTCATTTCATTTTTTTTAACTTGCCCTTTATTACAATAAAAAGTATTTGTCAGTAAATACCTTCAGTGCCAGCTGAAGATACACCAGAACTTAACGATCTAAATCGAGAGAAGGGAACGAAAGTTGTTAGGACATGTGAAAGAATATGGTATATAAAAAAGTGCTTGCACTGGTTTCTAAACGGCACTTTAATTAAAGAAGAAAGAAAATAGTATATTCTGTGAAGTTGTGCGAACATTTAAAAAAAATAACAGTAGGATTTTCCGTTTTCAAAAGGTTACAGTTCATCTTATATTGTTTGATTAACTGATATGAATACATCTGAATGTTCAGTAAAGAGCTATGGAAACTTTTTTGTCATTATAAGTAAAGAAGGACATTTGGGCAAAATTTACAATGAACTGTGACTGGGAGGGAAATCAGTTTCAACTTTGTTAAGTTAGGTTTGCGAACGCGGCCTCGAACAAACGTTTTCCAGTGCTGTGAGGTTTATGTAACTTACTAGAGAGGTCGACTTGTGCAGTGAAAAGAAGGAAAAGTTTCAATATAATCAACGAATTGATAGTCTGCTTTATAATGCAGTCTTAATATAAAAATAGGGGCCAGAACTATTAAAAATAAATTCATATTTATTACAGTTCAACAGCATTAATATAAGAAAGAAGTCGAATTATAAAATTGTAAACATTTCGGGCTTCGCCCATCATCAGTACTTTTGTAAAGAAAAGGATATGCCAAATGAAAATCTAATGCATAAAGCTGCTTACAAATTCATAAAGTCACAACAAAAAACTAACTACTAACTATAAAAAGTTAATGAGCACAGTACTGGTCATTTAAAATTGGTTTCAATCTAAATATATAAAGTGATTCAACTATCCAAAGGTCAGAGCTATTGCACATAGTAAGCGTTTCGAAATTTTAGGACTGGATTTTATTTTCAATAATTCTGGCCCTTATTTTTATAAGAATGAAAAGTCACACTAGGAGCAAAATGACTAATAAAAGAGTTCCATCACTTACTTTAACATCTATTGAAAAAGAAAGACTAAAGAAATTGGGCGAAAATCCATCTTTCAACTTATATGAAAAAGTAATAGATGCTTTACTACTATAAAAAGAGTACCCATAGATTTCCTTTGGAAATAGCCAAACATAATTTTTAAGTGAATACAATACCTTAAAATTTTTCACATTCCTTCAAATATTTTGATTATGCCTACCCAGAGTGCATTCTCACGGCACGTGCCTGATTTATATATATTCACAAACAGCTTTTCGTTCAATGAACACCTGGCGTTATCCAGACAGGGGGCACAACCATCTACCCTAGTGTTTTAATAGCATAAATACAAAGAGTCGAGGCAGGGCCTCGAACTGAAAACCTATAAATCACCACGCCGCAACTCTACCACTATGCCACCAGCAGTTCGAATCCCTGACTCGGTTCTTTGTATTTATTGATATACAGTACATGTAGGGTAAATTGAAAGAGAAGAAAACGGCAGCCAGTTAAAAATTTATTACCCAAGATGCTCGTTTCACTACACTTTAGCAATATACATTTATTAGCAATATACATTTATTTGCAATATACATTTATTAGCAATATACATTTATTACACTTAAAGTTGACCTGAGCGCATACACCAACTTGAAACCCACAGGCACTTGTTCGTGCTGCGAAGATATGCCTATTTACCCCAGAGGAGTGCTCACTTAATACGACTGCTTCCATGATGTGATTCTTCAACACTGAGTTCATATGTATACTATGGTAATGTCTAGATAAGATACTTATATTTAAAAATTTTATACATATAAACTGAGAAAATAAAGAATCACATCAAGAAAGACCGGTTTGTAAATACCGTAGCATTTCTCTTTCTTTAACATTTGGCAGCTCCGACCTCATATAACCGCTGCAGAGGCACACAGTTTATTAACGAATGTTCTAATATAACTAAATGCCTTACCAAAAAGGCAGTTTTGGTCATACAATTCGCCTTTCTACAACATTTGGCAGAATTTCAGGGACGCGTCGTCCCCGGCGTCTCCACGGCAGCTAATTAGAACTTGACTTAATTAACTTTATGGGGGCAGAGCTCCGTGCCGCAAATCCTTCTAATTTTATTCCTAGGAATGAGTTATAAGGAATATTGAACCGAGTGGCATTACTTTTATAATACAGTGATGCAGAGCATATAGTTCTGGTTAAGTCAATCTCAGCAGTCACAGAAATTGAGTTATAACTTTGTAAAGAATATTGATCCGAGTGACAATAATTATTATTCTATATAAAAAATATGATAGTTATGGTTAAGTCAGTTTGATTCCCAAAATATGAAAGCTCTAAGGAAACTTGAATCGAGTGGCAGCATAGATAGTGTTGTAAATAATCATGCGAAGCACATAATTGTGGTTAATATTATTTTGCTCCCAGAAATGAGCTATAAAGAAGATTATGCAGCGCAGTACTGCTCCTCTAAGAAAAGAATACAAATAAAATAGTTATAGTTAATTGTCTGGTGTAAATGTAGGTATACCATTGAACGAATTCTCAACACGATCATTGCATCATTTTGTTAATGATCATATTCTGGGGAAGTAATTTCAACTACTTCTTTTACCTATATGGAATTTCTATTCTACCATACTTATATTACCCAAGACGAAGTTTAATGTAAGTAGTCCTCATTAGCTATAGCAAGTTTTTGAGCAACCCTAAACGTTAGCCACCGGCAGATTGAAAAAAATAGGCGTTCTATAATTTTGGTAGCATACAGTACCTATCTTATACAGAATGCGTCATGTACTGTGACCGAGGGAAGTGCACCAGTCGGTCGACCCTCTTACCACTAGGCTAAACCTGATATCGGTTTTGCTACCTTGAGTTACCTTGAGAGTCTTTGGAAGAAGTCCAGGTGACGTTGCACACATCACCTCACGTGTGGGAAGTCACTCCGCTGGGTGTCTTCTGTGGTGCCGCAGTTTGCAACCAAAGAGAGAGCCAGCAGCGAATTATCTCCACAGTGCTAAGAAAATTTCCTTACTGTAAAAATATCTGCTTACTCAAAATTTTGATCCAATGAGGCTACGTTTATCAACACTTGCTGTTAATAATATAGTAATAACAAAATCTATAAATAAAGCCGGAAAACACAGTTATAGGCTACACTCGCATGGCTACCTAATATGCATGAAGCCCGTTGCTTACTATATAGCTATTCGGATAAAAGAAATCAGTTAGAAATATGTTCTTTGCAAACTCCTACAATGAATTTTATTGGGTCGCTGGGAATGTCATCGACACTTAAAACTTCCACTCCTATAAATTCCAACTTGCATTGGCAGACTGATAACGTGCTGCACTTGCGCTCTCGAGGTCGGGTGTTCGCATCCAAGCCTGGGGTAACTTTTACATACTCTGGATTATATAGTCGGTTGACATTCACATTCCAACTCGAGTGCGCTGACCTAACCAGCACTCGGATAGTGGAAAGAGGGAGGGGTGTCGAAGTTATCCTTGTGCCTACGTATTTGACTCCATGGTTCTGAAAGTACTGATTATCCGCTGCAGCTGAGCATTCCTCTGGAGCCTAGCTGGCATTTAACTACAGAAAGAACAGTTGCATATGGATTTTTTTTTTTTGAGGCCTGCAGTCAGGTGAACTTTAACGCCACCTTTAGCAGAAGAAACTCAAGCAACTGAAAAATAATTCCCTATGCAGTATCACGTTAAACGCCTTCACTGCAGACGTGCGGGATTCCAGTTTTCTATCTGAAAAGTCCAACTGAAGCAGCTGCAGCGCAATTTCCAATGCAGGTAACAATCTATCATTTCACTGTAAAAGTGCGAGTTTCAAAATAATTAAACAAAATCCAGCTGAACAAGCTACAGTATCATTTCCTATACAGGTTAGACTTTTGTATTTTGCTGCAAAAATGCGAGATTCCACCTTCATTTTAAAAATAACAACCCAGCTGAATAAGCTGCAGAGTATTCCCTATCCAGGTTAAACCCTTGCAGTTTGCTGCAAAACTGCTGGTTTCTCTTGCAAGCGCGAGACGATATGGAAATTTCCCGTCTCTGCTTCCCATCTGCGACATTTTTAATGCATATTTAACTCTCATCACCAAAGGGCGTAACTCTATCGTCCCCTTGTGGAATAATACAAAAGATCCCGTTCCACTTCTCTTATGTCATCAAGAAGAATTCAATGGTTTAATTTCCATTTGATAGCAGGAAACTCATTAGAAGGAAATCTATTAAAACTTGGCGACAATCGCTCGGATAAATTCTTCGCTGAGATGATTTGCAGAATGTCGACTACCTCGTTACTGGTTCATGTTCTTCGCTCAAGTGTAAACGAGGGAATCAATTTGAATAACTCTGCCAGTGTAGCAGGTCGGTAAAAATTACTGCCTGCTATTTGATAGGGAAATGAAAAACATAGGTGATAATTACTGTAAAAATCGTTTTTTTAGTGGTAGAAATTTCTATGATGGCCTCTAACGAGGACTCAATTTTACCACATACTTATCTCTTGCAAGCGCCACTTGCTATCCTGCTGACTATTTCATTTATTTTTCGCTGCTCTTCTACACGTAAAGAAATTGAACCAAAAGCTTCAACCAAATACAATTGCTTGTGAGAACCGAAGAACATTTACTGTTTGCATTAAACACAGCGCACCTGGAGAACTCTGAAGTCAACGCAGTCTAGTACTCATCAAGCAACAGTCTGACTTCCATGGCTAGAAGATCCAGTTATGTGACTGTCCCTGTAGCAGTAAAAACTAGCTTTTTTTGTCGTAGCAATCAACTGTGTTTAATTGGGGCACTGGCATTACCATATCATTGCTGGAACAATATTTGTTACCTTAACTATGGAGATTTCTATATGCGTGTACCTATAGACTACGTGATTGTAGACGAAGGGCGATACCATATACAGGCTGATAAAAAATATCTATTAGCAAATACGCACTTAACGTAGAAAAGGCAAACAAAAACAAAATCGAGGTTATATTCGCCTTTTTTTATTTATACTAATAATAAGTGCTCGTAATGAACACCGAAGACAACGGTTAAGCTGTTTCGTTTACGGCTGCTTCGTTTACGGCTGTTTTGTTTACGGCTGTATCACTTACGACTGTTTCGTTTACGGCTGTATCACTTACGGCTGTTTCGTTTACGGCTGTATCACCTACGGCTGTTTCGTTTACGGCTGTATCACTTGCGGCTGTTTCGTTTACGGCTGTTTCCTGGTCATTTACGGCAGTTTCGTTTACGGCTGCTCACTATTTGGTTGACCATTTCAAAAATGGAGATTTATCTAATACATTATAGCGGAGATAAGTAACTAAATAGGCAAGTCTAGGCATCAGTATATAATTATAGTATAAGACCTTTATAGATCATTTTAAATAGCTTTTTATACTAAAAGTAAATATTGTATTGCCTGCGTTTATTTTCTACCAGTTTGTTTTCGAGCCCACCACGCTAAAAAAGGGGGTGAAAATTAGAGCTCGAGTTGGGGCAGAGGCGTCACATGCAGCGACTGGAATTACCTCAAAAAACACCAGCCGCTGGTAGCGTGAGCAGGATTGTCTTACGTCATTCGGATATCAAGGTACAATGACATCGCTATTCTGAAATACTCTGTTAAGAACGCCGGGTGTCAGAGTAGACGTAGCTAAGTCGAAAATTTTCGTTGAGGCAATGAAGACAGTTGCATTAATGAGGCAACTCTGAACGTGACTGGTTACCGATTGCGATACAGATTTGAGTGGAGGATGACCCTGTTGTAACACAGGTAACCATGGGAATGTGGTTGCAACGTACGGTTGAGTGACATGCAATCGTTTCGAAACCGATAAAGAAAGTCGAAATTCCACAGCTCACTCAGCTCAGTTTCAAGGCGGTGGAGGTTGTTCCGAACTCTACATCTGGAATCGATAAGCTGACATACTATAAGGTGTCTTTAATACGCCTACTTTGAACAAGACATTATCTAAGACGTTTGGTTTCAACTTTTTCGAAACTTTTATTTTGAGCCTTCGAGGCATCACATTTATCAGGTTCTAGGTGCTACTTGCAGACCGATTACGCTCCGCAGGATTAAGCTGTGTGTTGTCTCAAGCGTAATCGGTTTATGCTCAACCCTCAATCTAGTGACCTATAGACAATTTTCCGTCAAGGCGAGATTTCGACTACGCAGTTTATCTAGTGGACATTTCACGTAGTGGTAAGCAAAATGCCCGGTAAGCAACATAAGTCCGGTAGGTGTAGTCTCGTAGGTGTGTAGACTCGTAGATAAGGTCTCCGTTCCAATGCGGACTCTCCGCAGGTAGTCTGTTCGTTGGCGGCAGTGGTAGCACACTTTCCAAATTCACGAACAGGCCTCTTGTCGCTGTGCCCTCCCCTGACCCCACCTAAACAACAATCCCTGAAGCTGGTGCTGCGGCCCCCGTTGCAATTTCCTTAATTAAATACTTTAATGTCGGGGCGGCCATTTGAGTGCGCGGCAACACCCGTCGTAATTGCAAAGTATTGCATATGTGGCAAGGCTTACGGCAGCGCCGCTCTAACGTAAGGAGCAAATTTCAATTACGTTGCAGCATCGTAAGCTGCGCGGGCACTTAAATAGAAGAAGCGCGTTGAGCTCAACCGAAGTCTATTCCACGGCTGTGCCAGCCATAATCAACCGTGCTGGCCCTCATTAAAAACTTAATCGTGCTGTATTAATGAATCTCATT
>LQNS02278174.1:12356431-12386967 GCA_001587735.2 Parhyale hawaiensis
AATTATTTAGGCACATAATCCTTTTTGCAACATGCATATTCAATACGTTCACACCAAAATACACTCGGGCAGCGCCCCCAAATTATGAATTTCAAAATAAGCTTCACCGATCGCCCCGGTAAGGTTTTTACGGACAGGTTTTTACAACGATCGTGCATTACGCTCAGGATTTTGGCAAATCTTTGCTTCGTCATCCGCTTATTCTTCGGTCGACAGGCTTTGGCCATCGCATTTCGGGAGCAGCTACAGCGAGCGGCTTGCTTGTGTCGAATATAAGCAGGAATATTTGCGTATTCCAAACTAGCGGACCGGTCGAGCTGGAACGCTCCACATCTGCGAGTTTGCAGACTGGTTTTGTTTTCAGGAATTTTGCTCTGTTCGGAGTCACACCAGGCTGCAAATTTGATGACGGTGCTGGAGCGTTTACAGCTACGTTGTATAACTAGTCAATTAAGTGTATCTGTAGGGTGACAGCATTTGGGTGGTTTTAGGTGTTCTGCTCTTTCTTTAATCAAAACATTTTTCTACAGTGCATATACGTCGTCAATAATGCTGTAAATTAGTATATAGGAAAAACTGCTTTACTTCATACCCGCAAGTTACCAACCTGCCAGAATGCATATGCTTGCAGAACTGAACTCTATGATCTACAATACTCATATGGATGGACTACTGAATGGTCTACACTACTCATTGGAATGATCTGCAATATTCACTTAAAGTTTACACTACCCGTATGAATTGTCTACGGTATTCATTTGATGTCATCTGCACTACTCCTCTGACTGTTTTACACTACTCATTTGAATGGTCTCGAGTAATTATTTGAATGATCTTCTGTACTCATTTGAATGCGTTGTGCTACTCATTTACATAGATATTCTACGGAACTACTTTTAGTGGTCTCTTATAGTCATTCGCATGGTCTACAGAACTCATATGAATGGTCTGCAGTACTTATTTTATTGATATACTGTGCTCGTATGAATGGTCTAAAATGCTCATTTGAATGGTCCACAGTATTCATTTGAACGGTCTATATCACTCATTTCAGCGGTCTGCCTTTCAGAGTATTACAATATTTATTAATTTGAGTGGTCTACGGAATTCAGTTGAATGACCTTCAGGATTCAGTTGAATGGTCTACAGGATTCATTCGAATGATCTGCAGTACTCATCTCATTTGAATGAGCTGCAGTACTCAGTGGAGTGGTTTACAGTACTCACTCGAGTATTGTACAGTGTGAGCTCATTTGAGTGGGCTGCAATGCTCATTTCCACAAACCACCACACGGCTGTATTTATTTGGAGCATTTCACCGTAACCGGCCAGCAGGTTACGCAAGGCCTGCCCGTATATTATGCAGAACACATCAGATGACCGCATGCTATAAAAATGCAGCCTGAAATTATTTGCGTTTTTATACTGGCAGAAACAGGGCTTGTTTAATAGGAAATGGAGCTGTGGGGAAAGCAGAAAGCTGTACAATGCGGGCGGTAAAATACAGTCGAGAGCTTTAGAACATTCCACATTACTGTGTATCGCTAAAAGTACTTGCTCCATTTCTCTGAAAATTTTAAAACGTTTTATATTCGGAGTGTTGCAGAAAAATGGAAATATATGAATACTTTCATTGTTGCCTAAGAAGCCAAAGTCCAGCCTAGTGCTTCATAAAATTGTTTGTTCCTTAAAGCCAGGTGTGTTGTTTTATATTCATTATAATCCACACGACACAATATCAAGTACTTATTTGTGTGAATTGATAATTTTTAAACGGTATGCGGCTTATTTATGCCAATAATTTTGTTTTCTCACCGATTTATTCTTAGTATGGTGTTTAGTTTTCCGCATATCGCTCCATTAATATGACCAGTGGCTCGTTACAGCGGGTAGAACCCAATTCCTAAGTCAACCCCAGGCAAGCCCGTCAACGAACAAAGCCGATGATACTAAAAACTGGCACAATAATTACTTTTCGAGAGGTTTAAAATCATACGCGTTCATTACAAGCCGAATGCGAACGAACTAAAATAGAAAGTGAAACGCTCATTTCGAAATTGAATTTTCTAGCATGCAAAAGTATACATGATCTTTAAAATTTAGCAACTTAGCACTTCTATGTGTCCTTGTTATCTGTATTCTTATCTGCGGGTGGGTTATTATTTTCTGTCTGTGACTATCACCATCTTTTCTATGAATGAGTGAGTGTGTGCTTGTGTGTCTACTTTAGCAATTTCCTGATTTGTTTTAATCGTGTTTTCACAAGTGGCACAAGAAAATCAGCTTTTTTTTACTTGGTTTTTAGAAATATTCTCGCTATTAAGAGGCCAGCCATCCTTTCCATCTGTCCTACAATACAGATGTAAATAATGACTACTTAACCAATAGGGTATCTGACAGTCAAAATGGGAACCATCCGACAGACGCACATAACCAACATACGGCCAGCATGCGACAGACGTAGGACCAACATTCATCGTACATTTACTCCTGAGACATAACAGATATACGGCCGACGTAGTATCAGCATTATTTTAACAACATTCGGCCTACATACGACCAACTTTCAACCAACATTATGGCCTATATGCACCCATCATCAAACCGACATACGCCGACACACACATAGACCAACCTCCCCTCTTTCCAGCCCCTCAATTGCAAGGGCAGTAATGACGGCCCGACAGGCACCCGAGTGAGCCGAACACGTCGGGAGCATCCAACAAACACAGCAAGGTTCGCAATAATTTTCCGGTCCATCAGAGTGCTGAAGGCAAATCAGCGGGGCAGAAGGAGTCCATAAGCGCCACGAGGTGACCGCAGAATACCAGAACTGGAGGCGACACATCGCTTTACGATAGCAATTTACCTTCTTAATGAGACTGTCGTGCTTATGATTCATGACTATACGAATCAAGCAAACATGGAGGACAAAGTGCACAAATGCGGCAACCATTCAGAGAACGATATTATTTTCGGGTTTTGCTTTTTCTACTCAAGCCTCAGAGGAAATTATGCTGCTTCATAAATGCGCGAATCAAACATGAAGGATAAAGTGCATACATGCAACCACCATTAGAGAACGACAGTATTTTTGTACTTTCTGTTGCCAATCAGAGGGTCCAAAAATTATACTACATGGACTTGTGATTGCACATTGCACAAGTCAGATATAAAGCACAGAGTGCACAAATGCTGCAGTGATTGTGTGAACTGCATTGTTTTCATGTTTTATAAATAGAAAAATTATAATGTTGTAATTATATAATTAAACTTCAAGTTTTATATACATGGCTTAATTTTATTTCACGATGTGTACCAGTCGAACATAGAAGACCAAGTGTACAAATACTATGGCCTTACGAGTGTTATGCTATTTTCATGTGTTTATTTTATATGAAGATATCAAAGAAAATTACACTGATTCATGAATGTCCGAATCAGGCATTGGAGACGAAAATGACAAAAACAATTACCTTCACAGGAACTATGTTGTTTTAATTTGCTTTAATTATCTGTGTTTATGATCAAATTGTAAGAGAAAATTATACAACATTGAATTATAACCTCACTAGTTGAATATGGAAACCGAGGTGTACACCTGTAAGAACCATTATTAGACCTACATGGTTTCCACAATATCTGTCTTGTCAGAGTGTCAATGAGAATGAGATTAATTCCTGCTCGTGCACGCTAGGCATAAACGACAAAACATACGAATGTATCTACAGTAACAATAATTATATGTTAAAGATTGCATTGTTGGCTTGTTCGTTAGTTATCGGTATAATATCTACAAAATAATATTAAATTAACATTAACAGCCAAAAATATTTTAGAGAATTTTTTAACACGTTAAGTGTCATATGTACCGCCGCCGGTGATACATGGCATGCTTTCACTTAACGCCATATGTACCACCGGTGGTACATATGGTGAAACAGTAACATAACTCAAAAATTTATGACTGAATGTTAATGAAATTTTGAGGAATTGTTACTTTGTGTCTTAAACAGCAATGACCAAATTTTGGTGATGATCGTAATTACCGTTTGTGCGTTTGCTGTCAGAGAAGTGAACCCTATTTTGGGCTAGAAATTCTTGGCACTACATAGTTCCCACAATTTGCTCTGGTGGTTAACGTGTTTATTAATATACTGAAACTATAATTTTGAAAAGCATACGCAGTCTTAAGAATGATATAATTTTCTTTCTTTAATTTAGGTAAGTACTATGTTCATAAGCTTAAAGCTGTCATTAACGAATATGATAGCCCATTGGGATAAGACAATTTCAAGAATATCACTGAAAGAAATAAACTCTGCTCTCAATAGAACATGGACAGAGGAAAGACCGTCAAAAAAATATTTTGTCAGACTAAGCCAAGACTGAAGAAGCTGTCGTCCGATGCTACTTGACAACTCTTCGCCTGATTGTACAGCATCAAGCTTGACAGAAAGTGTATTATAAATGAATAAGCAGGTGAAATCAGCAAAGATTTTCCTTATTCTATTGAAATCATGTAAAACTTGCTGCGCACTTCAGTTCCTTTGGGTGCTGCAGCGTTTTCAAAATACATAAATTTATGCAATTGAATCATTCAACTGATTATTTCCATAGTGTTTAAATAATCTCGTACTTTAATGGTGAAAGCATCGCATCTATAAGTGCAACCCATATTTCCAGAAACGAGCGCTAAAACTAAAATTTGTCTCCAACTTCACTGACGAATCTTAACCCTTTCTGACCAACATGAGACATCAGCCTGGACTTTATATTCTGAAATTTAAAGTTCTAATTGTAAGCACAAAAGTTACAAAGCAAATATGTTTCGGTAAATTTGGGGAATCAGATTGTGCACAAAAGTAATAACAAATCTATCTTGTTATGTTTGAGAGATCTGATCCTCTGCAATTGCGATAACAAATCGACGAAACACATTTGTAATGATAAACTTGAAGGATCTCATTCTCTCTCTGTTTTTTATTAATGAAATCTGTGTCGTGGCTTATCAGAACCTGTAGGAATGAAAATTCTCTTTAATTTCAGGGACGAATTTTAAAGATTGGACATGACTTCTCCAAATTTGAAGGATCGGAATTTCGGTCCAATTTTAACATTGAAAATCAAGTCCTAGACCTAGACAGAATTATTCTCCAGTTTCAAAAATGAGTGTTTATCTAGACCTGGTATCTCCGAATTCGATAGATAGGAGTCTTTCTCTAACTTCATTAGCGAATGTTTAGATTTAGACGTGCCTTCTCAGGATTCAAGGATCTAAATTTTTCTCCAATTTCAATGACGAATGGTAAGGCTTAGACATGCCTTCTCAGAATTTGAAGAATCGGATTTTGTCTGCCAGACTGAGTCGATGGCGTGTTCGAGGCCTTCGCCATCCGGACAAATTGGCAGGCTCCGCAGCGCGACTTTCTGTCTGCGGATCAGATTATGCCCCGTCAAGAAAAATTGAGTCCGCGATATTGAAATGCGGTCCTGCAATATTCTGTCGGGTGAGAAAACCAGTGTTATGGGGTGCTGTTGGCCACTGGTGTTCTGGCGAAGCGTGGTGTTATGTGGTGCTCTTGTGCACTGGTGGTCTGGTGAAGTGCAGTGTTATGTGGTGGTGGTGGTGCTGCTGCTGCTGCTGCATACTGGTAGTCTGCTGAAGAGTCGTGTTACGTGGTGTGTTGCACACGGGAGGTCTGGTGAAGAGTAGTGTTATGTGGTGCTGTTGCACACTGGAATTCTGGTGAAGAGTAAAGCTATGTGGTGCACTGTTTCAATTGTGGCCCAGGGCAGAGTATTGCTTCTCTCTGTCATTATGAAAGGGAAGATACCAGAAATTTTTCAGCTTAGAAGTTACACTGCTGACTGTCCTTCAGGTTTTTTCAGTAATTTTAGTTTTCCGTTATCTCCTACAATGCATCATTATAATCTAGGTTACATCTGTCCTCAAACAAACCGCTTCGTACTCTTTCAGTTCTGGATATCTTTTATGCCACTTATTAGGCATGGCGCTGCCCTGCTTATTTTTCAGCGCCAATTAACGAACGAATAGATTTCCGCTACTACGACAATTTCTATTTCTATACACAGTTGCAATGCTCGCTGTATATCTGTTAGAACGAACGGAATCAATGCCTTACATGGTTTTTCACTCTTCCTACGTTTTCTTCAATACTCCTGCAGTGGTAACTGCGTCAGCGAAAGGTAATTAAATCACTTCTCAACCAAATGGTTTTTTTCCTTTGCTACTGCTTACTTTCAACACGACACTGCGATGCTCTTTGACTGTATCAGTAACCACAGCGATATCAGTCCCAAGTCTACATTTCTTCTATTCATTTCCAATAATAACGGCAGCAACAGTAGCGATGGAGGCGAACATCGTGTTGCCTATAAAATAAGAAACAAAGACTTCTTGATTAATGATGATACGTAAGCCTGATGAATGCCGCCATTGAAGTTGGATCAGCTCCATGGCGGCGAGGTTGCGTCCCACTGCTTTAAAAATATAGTGGTTGCGTCGGGGAAAAAAGGGAACTTGATGGAACCATTACGAGTTAAAGATCTCATCTAAAAGTTGAATTTATGATAATAACCTCAATATTGGCAAGGCAAACTTTGGGACAGTATTATGGCCGACATCGCCAAATTAAGGTACTATATACTAAATAGAAGTTAGTTCCGTGAAACTATATGCTGGCAAATGTCTTACTCAAAAGTAGAACGTGTAATGACTACGATAACAACAAACTTTATAGAACTACTATAGTTGAAACACTCATCTGCAATTTTAAGATTTTATAATATAAATGAAAGTGAAGATAATGGAGCCATTATGAGTCTACTGTCTTGCTCTGATTTGCGATAATTTATTATGTTGTATAAAAGTCAACGGAACGGAAGCACTACAAGCTGAAGGGTCTCACTTGAAATTGCAATGTTTCAAAAAATATAAGTAACGGAACCGGATGGCATCCATATGGGTTGAGAGTTTAGCCCAAAAGTTGAATATTACAGGAAGTCCAGGATAAGGAACCCCCTGGTTTTAAGCCTTTAGATAATTAAGGTACAACGTTTTGTCTCTAAGGAACTTCAAATAAGTCTTCTAAGATCTAGAGTGTATATGTTCAGTATTTGGTGTGAAACTTTTGAACTGAAAGAATTAAACTGTGCCAAAATTATAAGCAGCCTCTAACGAGGACCACAAGTACATACTTATGCATAAACCTATATAACAAAACTGCATAAAATGAGCAGCAGCCTATAGCGAGAACTACCTGCACTTATCCGTCAGAAAAGCTAATGGAACCATTATCAGTAAACCATCTTAACTGAAAATTTAATCGCCACTACTTTTTCAGTAATACTGAAAGCGCTGTTGGTTTTCATCCCTGGGAACACCGCTGCAGTGTTTCTTAACTCGATCTTACCATGATGACGTCACAAGCAATGACGTTATCATGAGCAGCCAATAGCAGCCCTTAGATTAGTCACGTGATTGTTCGAGGAAAATTTGGAGTATAAGTCCAATCATTGCCCCCGCATGCTATGTATGCTGGTTATGTGATAAGCCTTCTAGTTGTCTGAGTGGGCGCATTATCCTCATCTACTTCCTTTAACTTAATCTACTTCCGTTCACTCTATCAAGGTACACTTCTTAATCTCAGGTCTAGTCGGATAAGAGTCCGAAGGTTATCAAAAACTAATCAAATTTATAGTTTGCAGGAACAACATAATCACATGAGGCTTCGTAGAGGCCAAACTAATACAGTAGTAGCTACTTAATTTAATATCATCGCACGTACGTTGAAGTGTTCACCTTTGTATTCAAAGCGACAGGTTCAGAAGTAAAATAATCGTTAAAATTACAGTGGCATCTGTCTTCTTGTCACAAGAAGGCTTAGGCTTATACTCGATAAATGATACCTACTAAGTAAGTCAACGAAGACAAGTCCCCTAATAGACTTCAGGGCCGCCCCATGACCCAAAATCATCGGCCAGCTTCTCGAGCAGCCATAAATTCTAATACGGTCTGTAGACTAAAGTTCCCTGACGGTCGTAAGCAGCTCCGGATTACATTAATCGTATAGAAGCATATTTCGCCAATAGAGTGAGAGGTACTTAATGGTATTTTGTAGAGCAATAACACCGAGAGAAAATTTGATGCACTTAAGTGCATCAAAATTACATGCATTTTTGTCCCAAAACTGAAACGAACGCGTGCATCATAAAGGAAATGTGCATCATGATGATGCATATAGGGCCCTATGATGCACTTGGTCACGTTGATGCACTTATGTGTTTCAGTTTTGTGACAAAGCCGATGATGCACCAAGATGCATCAAAAACAGGTAAAATTGATGCACCTGAAAACATGAAATTTCGAATTACAATAGCGATCTGCGAGTTAGCATGTAACCGCGTCTCGTGTCGCGTGTGTAACAAAACTACAAAGCTTTTGTTCACTTTCTTTTTACGGAAATATGTTTTCTGACTGAAATATGTTTTCCTGTCTGCTGCGATGACACACCGAACTACGCCATAAAACACCTACGTGCATCTCGATGCTTCTCTGTGAAACGCCAACGTGCATCCTGATGCTTCTCTGTGAAGCACCTATGTGCATCCTGATGCTTCTCTGTGAAGCACCTGCGTGCTTCCTGATGCTTCTCTGTGAAACACCTATCTATGTGCATTGAAATTTTTTCCAGTGAAGTATTAGAACGACCAATTCCATTCATTTATTTAATTTGGCTGGATTACCTAAGTTATGCAATTGTATAGTAGAGTAGTTTTATTGCAGCAACAGCTACATAAGTTGTGCATGATAGATTACAAATTGTAGTTTCAATGGAATACATTAAGAATGTTTTCTATACATACTGGAAATTATTCAATAAAATTTAAACGGATAGCTACGAATATTTGAAATTCATATTTATTGTTCTTTATTTGACATAAGGTAATAAATCAAAAGAAAAATATATCTGTATATCTACGATCTCAGGTTTGCAAGTATGTATTGTAGCATCAGCATGCAAATTACTAAGCATTTTTCTTTTGATGGCAAATACGTTACTTGAAGTCATTATTTCAAATTGTTACTTTAATCAGAGTCTCGGTATTAAAATAACTGCTACGGTAGTTGAATTTTACGCTCGGCGGACTGTCGTGCATCTGACGTTTTCATAACGTAATAATAATTATCTAACCTCAGAAACAGATCTTTAATCAAAATTCTAAGTCTTTGCATTGTCATACTACATATAGGCAGCCCTTTCATGTAGTTCAAGTAATAATTTTCATGAAGTAAAGTTAATCTTAGAGAACGGAAGGTCCTGTTCCTATGCTGTTTTATATAAAAGTAATCCACTTACAGAATACGAGAGCAAAAGGAGATTAGGCATTAGTCATTGCAAAGGCCTTTTTTGCCCACGCAGTTCATTAGTGTAATTGTAGGTAAACTGTGTCAATTTTAAAGATTAATCTTTGAAAAACGCAAACCCGGTTTCTAGATATAAAAAATTCACGATCAGCAAACAAGAGCAGCAATACATTTACGTAATTGTAGCAAAACATTAAGAATTATCCAACTTAATCATCCAGACACGCAATCCTTGTCTTTGTATTATAGTAATTCAGTTACAGAACACAACACCTAATAAAGACCCCATACCATTGTGTAGTCCCTCGCTGTACAAATCTCCTCACAAAGACATGTTGCACTGCACTCTTCATTGGCGGTAACATGAAGCTAATGTAATTGGAAGTGCGTCTGCTCGAGTTTACAGAGTCCATTATAGAATTTTTGGACTTTGGTTATCCAGTAATGGGCAGCGAGCCAATACTACGGAGGGGCGTCGCACGGCAAGGTCCCAGTTTTCTATTGAATGTGGCGTTTTTTCACTGTTGTGCTGGACACGCACGTCATGTGCTAAAAGCGCAAACACGTTGCAAACTTTGTCGGACGGCTGTTGAAACTATTGGTTCCAAATAGGGTTGCAGTTGCATGAAAATCACCGAGTGACATTGGATATTGAGAGATATTCGGCTATTTGTGCTCAGCAGACGTGCTTAGCTTACACACATAAAATTTGACGATATCGCACTCACTTCAGAACGCATGCGTGCAGTTATGTAAAAACTTAAGGGCTACTTTGGATATTAGGTGAAGCTTTATGCATTTCCGTGAAACAAGCTTGTTAACAGACACTATAATAGTATATGGGTAACATGGGATGATGTTCAATCTTGTTCAATATATAAGGGTGCTCTTGACTGCATAGAAAGTTCCGGTACAATGGATATTGAAAGATATTTGGTTATTTTTATCAAACAACCGAGCACTCCATATTTAGGAAAAATCCAGAGATCTTCCACCTATTTCAGGATATGATCATGTGGCTGAACAACACTAATGGAGGAAAATTAGTGACTACGAGATGTTACGGCCATTAATGCCTGAAGGTTACGCTTAGTTACTTTGGTATATTTAGGTGATGGTAAAACTATTGGTAGGCGATAGAGGTGACAATAGCATGAAAAGGATAATGCCATATTAGTAATCCGGCGATATTTGGGCGGTTCATACTTTATTAATGCACTCAGAACACTCAGTGAGTATTGAACTACTGATGTATTTGAACACAAATTTCCATTTTGTGCCGTATATGGAGTTGCAAGTAGCCAAAAGTAATTGCACGGCCAAGATTCCCTAATATTAGGCTGTTTCTACTTGTTAAAATGTACTTAGCGTCTCTTTATAATTCTTTAAAGAGTCGTTACCATACAGTAGTTAGAATGAACGTCCTATAAAATTGATTATTGTAAATGACATTTCACGATGACAAGTCTGTTCGTACCCGGCCACCGGACTCGATATTGTTTCTTCTCTGAGCCCTGCTCTCACCCAAACGAAAAACTAAATCTTATTTATTTGTTTGCAAATGGAATTGCAGTTGGTTCAATATAGCTGTAGTATATAAATATAATCAATTCTGAGACAGTCATATAAAATGTATGTTGTTGGAAATTTCAACTCTACAGAAAATTTCAAATACTTGTCAGAAAAGACAGGACTGCGTGGGATATTCGTTGATGCCTAACCACATTATTGTTTCCTAACAAATATGATTACGAAATCAACTTTCACTGCCACACCAGAATTCTTCTTGTGGCGTAAAATTCATTAATCATTCACCTAAAAGCCGTCTAAGATATTGCACGCATATCACAAATTCTGTTTCTTTAATAAATATCGAAACAATTTTCATCACTGATTTTATGTTTTCGACGAATAAAAACTTTATATAATATGCTAGCGGCATCATACAGTGTTATGAAAACATTACCTTGTAAACTTCTTGAATTTATAAGTCATTGGCACTTTGGTACTTCTCTACATAATACGTTGGGCTGCATCAGTCACTTAATTTTTAATTTCTTTTGATGATGTTCACCAGAAGTTGATACTGTTTGTGCCCTTACACAGCAATACTTTGTTAGCAACCTAACAAGTTAATAGTGAGGGTTTGATCCTTTGAAATCGTATTCACAGTACATGTTCTTAGAGTTTTATTGACAAAATTGCCAGCTGTAGAGACTGATATCACCTAGATATTACTTTGACAATTTCCTGCATAAAATCTTTTCTTTACAGCCCTATTAATGGAGTATCAGGATCAGATACATTAGCACTATATACATATTAAATATGTTTCCCATCAAGCCCGGTCCTCCTTATAATACCTCTGTATTAAAGCAGTAACACATATTCGTTACAGCATGCTAAAATTTAATACAGTTCAAGTGAGATTAATTCCAGTGAAAATGAAAAGAGTTAGCATCAGTTTGCTGTAATCAGTCAGCTGTTGTGATACACTGGGAAAAGCTTGGAAAAACTCTACGGTAAATAAAACCTGTATTTAATTTACTTATTCAGAGTCGATTACTCAGATTTATGATATCGGTGAACAGTACTCCTACTTTTATATTGTAAGTATTTTAAATATATTTTGTTTTCCCGCCCACGGTTATTATCACTGCCCAATTAGTCTTCCAAAACATTTTAATACCACATTTAATTTTCTGTAAACAGTGATGCACATTTTTTTACTCTATCCTCGTTTAGCAAATACTCATTCCAAAAAACTCTGAATATTAGGTACAAATTATAACATTAACCGTCTTTGTTATTATAACAATAAATATAATATTATAGCATCGGAAGGCAAGAGAATACGATAATTAATAAAATTGTGGCAAAGTTAGAAACTGAATTAGAAGTAAAAAAATAGAGATAAATATCGTACATATTTCATTGTGTTATAAGGGTTAAAATAAATAAAACTGGCATTAACTACGCAAAGATATAAGGTAGCGTTCGCAAATTACAGTCATTATTAACTAGAGTTAGAAGATACCTGTAAAATTAATATTTCTAGCCATACTAATAATAACAATAATACTTCTATTTTATCGAAGGGACAAAAACTCTTATTTTACTCACTGTTGCTGCTGAAATTTGTAGTGGTGGAGTTGAAGCAAAAACTTCGGAGCTTGAAGGGAAAAAACTTTACAAGTCGCTTGTAAACACAAGGCGTTTTGAAGTATTTTACGTATTTCCACTTTACACTTTCACAAATTAACTCATCGCAAAAAGTTCGATTGGAAGTATAGTAAGCGCCTTAGAAAACTGGTCAAATAGAAAAGCCTCATTTCGGCACACGATGAAGGAAATCAGTAGTTTGCACCCGCCTAGTAAAATTCACTAAAGAAAAATTTTATTATAGAACCAGTTAGAATAGCGGCGTGTTCAATTCGCTCACTTGGATTTAAACTAAGTTTGCTCGCTCAGAACTTCAGTTCTGAGCGTTGGATTCGACACTATAGATTTAGCTTTAGTATTAATCATAAGCCGAGTGTGTGAGACCAATTACGACTGAGCTTACTGCCGTCTCAAACGTAAGTGGCTTGCTTTTATTGCATGAAATTCGTTCGAAAGCTACTGGTGAATAGAACTATCAAAACTGAAATTGAAGCTAAGCTAAACATGTATCGTCGCTCAAAGGAGTTGATTCGAACGCTGTATTTACCTGGTGACTTAACAAAGTTAACTCACGAATTGTTGCCTTTTTTATCACTCTCATCAAAAATATTATAAATATAATTATATATTTATTGCATCTGACATGCACAAAGAGATTTACAAGTTTTTTTAAGGTGTCATGAAAGACTGAGTTTTTCCGAAATATTGGTGAGATGCAATACCCATAAATGAGCTGATGTATAGATTGAAAAGCATGATGGTGATATCATTTCTCTTTCTCGAGTTAATCAGCATAATCAACAAGTATCAATTGTATTAACTTGTATTTCTTTCATTTAGGTATCACACATCTGACTTTTGAAAACATGCGAAGGGTTGATAGTGAAAATTATATTTCGACGTGGTAGGTACAGATTTTTAATAACCAACTTTGGAGAAATAGATACTCGTTAGTGTAAAACTGTGATTGTTTGCTGCTGTGAAAGCGGGCCCACTAGGCTTCACTTATCTGGTACTTCTGATAGAAACATTAGTTTTACCGCTTTGAATGGTGTGAGAGATGTTACCAGCAGCCTGATAACGCTTGAGATATCTAAAAACTCTGTTTTAAGGGATAGTATTGAATTTTTGGGTGTTGCATAAGTAATAAATTTGGGATTAACGACTGAAACCCGATTAAACAGGACGAAGACAGCGCACATGTTTAACGTGCCGGACAAGTAGAGCCACGAAGTTAGTTTAACTTGACAATTACGAGGAAATCGAATGCGACTTAATTATTAGTTTACTTGGTGATGACATAGCTAAGAAACGATCTGAATTAGGTATTACTTTATTGAGAAGTACATATGAAAATTCACAAGATGAAACAATCACATTCGGGAATAATAAAAAAATAGAGAGCATTTTATTCCTGGCCGAAACATAAGAGTTATCTTCAAGATCTTCTATTTTTAGATGAACAGATCACAAGAAATTGGCTCATGAAAACATTGAAGGTTTTACTTCGGTAGAAAATTATGAATAATGTGATTGTTCATTGGTTATTATATTGAATAAAGGAATAATAAATTAAAATGCTGTTCATGAAGCGAGAGACTATAAATTCACATCATATAACATTTCCATAATTTTACTTGCTTCAGAAATTACAATAGATGAAGTAAATTGCCCCCGTGCAGCTGCATATGAAATATATATATTCTTTCAAATTTTCGAACGCAGCAATTTGATAACAAAAATATATTCGTCATAGAAACTATAAATCGAATTAAGAATTGAAATTAGCAATATTTGTATTAAATAATCCAATAACGTAGAAAGATTACCCATAGAAATATTTTTAAAAATTAGTTGAAATCGCATTGGTTCTTCAGAAATTTATTTTTTTATTTATTTTTCTAACTGAATTGAACTACAACAAGAGTGTCCAATTATACAGACTGATAAGCTAATTTTACTCTTAATAAAAGTATTTCACCAAAAAAGTATAGTTATCAAACACAATATTTACTTCATCCCAACACCTTGCTTAACGAGATAGAAGTAATATACCGTTCATGAATTGCTGTGATATGTAGTATACCGCACAAATGATGCAATTTTAGCATGTGTACAACTATTCACCGTTGTCATTGTGTCGATTACTCATACCTGATAGTCCTTGAAATCTTTTCAAAATATTACGGCTCCCACATTCCCCAAAAAATTTATAAAATGAGATACTAAATCTCTCAAACGTGCCTGTTGATTTTAGAGAAACTGTGTAATATTTGTAATTGGCGTGTCTTTTTGATACAATAATAATGCTCTTATTAAAAACTTACCTAATGGCGCATTCAAAACGCTGCATAAAGATTAAGTAATGCAATTGTATTAATATAATCGTTCCGTTTTGCTCAAAAAGTTTCACAACTTTCGTTAGGGGCTAAGCAGATATATAATTGCTTGTTCATTGTAATTTGATAGGTCTTCAAAATTTGTATTTCAATATATGTGTGTATAATAAACTTATAAAACACATCGATTAATTCCTGTGTGCCTCTTTTTATTCCCCTTTCTTCACTTTGATGTTGATGTGAGATAATATTCGTGCCTTAAATTTAAATTAACTTGCCGAGCGGAGTCTTTTTTATAAATTAATGCTGCTTTAATTGGAAAGTCACTTGCATAATTTTATAACTAAGATGTTTTACGCACACTTTACGTGGATGTGATAATTCTGCAAAAAATCTTGCAACTTCGCTAACTCAATTAATTATTCGCAGTGATTCAAAAAACTTCCCTCACCAGTAACAATTTCTCGACTGTTTTAGCACAGAAGAGAATACCTTGAAGCTCTTTATCTTTGAAAATGAATCTTTTAAGCAAGACACGCAATAAAAATACGATCTTTGTACAAATACCGCTATGTCCTCGAGGACCTGTATATATTTTACATAGTAAAAATGTGACACTTCAACATATAATCTTAAGCGGTTCAATTGTTCTTATTTTCAACAAACTCAACCGAATAACATTTTTCGGCACGGTCTTGTTTCGTCTGCCAAGCCTTTATAAGTCCTAAGATCCAACAGACTTCCAGTTCCAGCTTCTTATCCACCCGATAGCATCTCTCACTGACTGGCGACAGACTCGCTAGAGCGCTGGACACACACCCTCACACCAACGAGTCCTACGAAGCACTGAACACTGACCTCACTAACACTGGCTGACTGTGACCTCAACACCAACTCCCTCTCCTACCGCCTTCCCATCTCCAACGTCCTCTTCCGCCAGCGTGACCTTTCCATGCCCCTGAACATGGAATATATTACACCAAAGAGGTGAAATTTGAAAGTCGTCTTCTAGATATTTTGTTTCTTGCACTTTACTGACATGAAGAGTTTTATAATCCGAAGTTAAATTATTTTGTTTTTACGTCTAATATTTTACTTTTCATCATGCGCATTCACAGAGAATGTGTTATTCTTGCAATATTGAACTTAAAAACGTCGCCTTAGCATATTATTGCACTCTTCGCATCTACATAGAATTCATTACGATTGTGATATTAAAATCAAAATACCTCTTCCATTTTTTTATTTCCTATACTGCATATACACAGAGCAGCCTAGAAAACATGTTAAAAGAAAATTTTTTAATTATAGTGCTTTCTAAAGCCGCTGGCAGAACAAAGAAGCTTCCAGAAAAATTTAACGTAAACTAATGGTTTGGTTACACGAAGGAAGTCCTGAAATATACCAGTGGAAGATCGTGGGGTAAAAATAACTAGCGGCAATGTCCTCAGAATGGCAAGAGTCACGCGCTCGGGTCCTGTGGTGACAGATCGATTTAGCATTCATCACAGTCATGGCTTCTCATTGTGACCACGTGCTGCGTATTAAAAGCTTCTGCACCTGATACTGTGGTGTCTTCACGTGAGTGACTCGGGTGCTTACACCTGTGTGGTTGAAAGATACTCGCATGACCATGTTGTCTACACATGAGTGACTGAGACGCTGCACGTGAGACTGTTGTGTTTTCACGTTGAGTGACTGAGAAGCTGCTCGTGAGGGACTGCTGTGTCCCCACGTGAGGGACTGCTGTGTCCCCACGTGAGGGACTGCTGTGTCCCCACGTGAGGGACTGTTGTGTCCCCACGTGAGGGACTACTGTGTTCCCACGTGAGGGACGAAAGAGCTGTACATGAGGGCGCTATGGTCAGAAAAGTGAGAGAAAACTCGAGTCGAAGTGCGAAATTTCTACTGGCCAGTACAATAGCTAACATTTTCCTCATGGAACCCTTGCATTAAAGTGGTACATTGAGAAATGTGAGGCGCGGTGGTCTTCCAAAACTAGCACACCTTGCCGTGCACAGCCCATAATAGCAGTCTTAACTTGCTCATGCACACGGCTAGTGCGTGTTTTAATGATCAGGGCACGTTTTCATGAGCCTTGTTTTACTGGGCGTTCCATGCAGGATAGAAGCAATCATATATGATCTCCACGGTTCTCCTTATCACATTTTGCCATGGAATCCATAGATAAACTATATTTTACGATGAATCAAGTAATCTAACTGCCCAAACTCACCTACTAGCTAACCCTTAATAACCGCATGTTTTAATTAATATATCGGTCAAATATTTGATGGTGCCATAACAGCAACTTATACAAATAGGACAGATGCTATCAAAAATGTCTTCGGAAGCCAAGTTTTCTCATGGTATGTTGGGAACAAATAGCGAGCAAACAGTTAAATCATGCAGGCGGTAACAGCTATCACGCCTAAACTGACACATACTCCTATATGAAGAAACTAAACAGTCAAATAAGTTCCCTTCACAGCGATTTCACATGTAAAATTAGATAACAGAGAAACCAAGCAGCTATAGACATGTCCAAGTACGCGAAATATAACTGTAAATTGCAACTTGAGAAATATAACCAATAAAAAGCGTGATAAAACTTCCCGTATCCGAGAAAGTATAAAATTACATACTCGATTTGTTCTCTAATGGCCCGATTCCTGGCGCGCGGGTCGTTACTTCTTTTGAAAGCGGTTCCTCGAAGCCGATTTCGCGGACCTTACTATCGACAAGTGGGCCCAATTATTTCTTCATGAGCCTTACCGCACACCTTTATCGTACTTATACTTCTACATTCTTCATTGGATGAACTTCTGGAATGTTGTAATTCCCACTTACGTTTATACAGTCGTCGTGAAATGAATGGGTAGAAAATGACGCTCCTACTCAATGTTCTGCCATCGCCCGGAGAAGGAAATCAATACCCTATACATCAATACTGATACGATCTTAATGGATAAAGTTTCTAAAACATTACGATGCTAATAATATTTCTACTACATTCTACGAATATATTACATTCGTGAAAGAACGCCTTCGAAAGAAACGCTCTTATCAATGTTCCTATCATCTTTACAGGATAGTTTTCTTGCAAGCTACTTCTGGTGCCTTCATTTCTACCTTTACATGGATGGAGTAATGCTACAGTATGAATCTATAATCCTATGTATGTTTTTATTATAATTAAGGACTGACTGTGTAAAATATTGGCATCCTATTCTACGTTTTCGCACTTTCAATGCAAGAACTTGAAGTTTGTGAAAAGTTTTGATACGTACTTCCACTATTGTAGTTTGGTGAATATTTTTGTATGCCCTTTTGATGGGATGAATTTTTGAGAACAGTTGCCAGTACCTTTGTGTCTATACCAACTTCCTGAGACGAACTTACTGTGGAGTGGATGTATCAACCGATATAAAAAGGTATAGCATCGCAGTCACTGGGTACTGAAGTCTAGTTTACTATATAATTTCGCTATACTGTATACAGTATATATGCCCACACCATATTACATAGTGTGTATTGCATTCTATATACCGATAAAACTTTGAAAATCTTACTAACTTTTTGACTTGCTTGCTTGGTTGTCACCGCACACACAATCTTTGCTAATACACATAGGGAATAAAATGAGAGGGTATGTCACCCTCGCCTAAAATTGACGGTTTGTCCGCATTTGTCCGTTTTCGCTCTCTTTAGGCCGTACTGTGGGAAAACCCGAACTAATTTCGGGTAAGTTGGACTATATTCGGGTTTAATATCGGGTAGGTTAGGCGAGAGTAGGTCTGTTTTTTTTTTTTAAATTTCAGGTACTGTCAATTTTAGTCAATGGTGAAAAGGGGTTAGAAGCTCTAACAGGTTTTAGGATAGAATAGGTTTTTAGTGACCCAATGGGCCACAGGAAGTCTAGTATATACAATGTAGTCGTGGTGATGTGCTATGCAATTCTGAGTAAACAGTACACAAACCTCATTTTTACCATTTGTATCTGCATCAGTAGTTGGGTAGTGTGTTCGTATAGCAATTAAAATTACTAGTAAAATTCTCTATGCTACGAATATATATCCCTACCAGTACCATAGATACGGTTGCTCCTTGACGTGTTTCCTTTTCGTAGGAGAAAAAAACGACGTAATAGCCAAAGAGAGTTTTTGTTTCCTAATGCGTATACGTACCAGGATCCTGTCTTTAAAGAGCAAGAGAATAAGTTAAAAATAAATACGGAAGCCGTGCAGATTTTCTATAACTACTAATGCTTAGCAATAGCCAGGGCCGCCGTGAGCAATGGTAAGGTTCCCGCCTTTGGATCACCAGGTCCCAGGTGCTAATCCTATAAGCGCCACTGGTTCACGGCGGGAAGGGTATCCACTGAATAAAAGGCCTAAGCTCCAGTAAAAGTCCTGGCAGTAGCTGGGCACAGTCCAAGCCCGTAATCCTTACTTGGGAGATGCGAGAGATCGCAACGTAACACCGATACTTCACTTACCCATAGCCAATACACGGTTTTTTACGAGGAAAAAACCTAAATATGAACACCAAGGAGATCTCTTCGTTATCTCAATATAAAAAGAGATAATTCATAGAAATAAGACACACTGAAGAAGATGTTACCCAGGGTTTAATACAAAAACGGGTTTGACAGATAAACAAAAAATTATCGTAATTTGGAAAAAAATTGCATCCGGCATTATACCGTGACATTTTTGGAGCCCTCTCAGGGGGCATAGGACATGGGGTTAGGTTAGCTAGATTCGCCCATCCTATGTTATGGGGAGCAGCGCCCGCGGGGGTTTATGTAGGTTACCTTAGCCATTTGCTAGGCCTTTAAAACGTCTGTCTTTCGTGCCCACTTTGCTTCTTTCTGCTTTCATAATCCTACTAATCTTGCTTCCACTATTCTTCCTGTTCTTTCTCGATTTATTGTTACCATGGGCGTTGATCCTGTGTGGGAATATCTTCATGCATGGGTTCCACGTTTCTATCGACATACTATATGTCCCTTATTCCTTCCTCTGTGACATCGTCTTCATGCATAAACGGAGGCCCAAACCTCAGACTATAACTAACTGACGTATTGGGACTGGAGCACTTACGCAGTTTATTGTTGATATGTGAGCTGCGGTTGGAAACAAGAGCTTTAGTTGACTATTTCGTCAATTGCTGTTCTAGTTGTAGTAACCAGAGTATCAGCAGTTCAAGTGGACAGCGCGTGTATAAACAGAATGTGATCGATAATAGCATAGAATTGATGACATACCGAAGAAATTTCTGAAAATGTCTACCGCTTCCTCGAGTAACATAGCTTTGACAGTGCAGTTCTTGTACCTATAGGCTCTAGCATCTGTACTATGTGCGGGGAGTGATTTGAAATACTTTATTTTGGTAGTTTACACTTTCTAAAGAACGAGAAGAGAAGCGGGAAGTGTTATCGAGACGAAAGTGTGTGCTGCACTTTCTTTGTACGAATGATTAGCCATCATCAAAATGGCGTTAACGTCAATCTATAAGTCGCGTCATTTACTGCTTCTTTGTAATATTCAGCTCTTGATAAGTGATATTAACAAAATACACTAAAGTGGATAAAAAAAGTTGTTTTGAATGCCAATTCAGAGTTTTAAAAAAAGAAATTTGATTGCTTCTGGAGTTTTTGGCAGATAAGATTGGCTCGATACGAACAAAAACTCCAGAAGCAATCAAATTTCTTTTTTCAAAACTCTGAATTGGCATTCAAAACAACTTTTTTTTACCCACTTTAGTCTATTTTGCAAGTTCTTGTCGGTCATACACGCTGTGTCATTTATACCTCAGTGCTAACCGATGCAACAGAATAGTTCTCCGTATTCATCAACATCAGGCATCTGCAACTCAAATAACGCTACAAAACGAAAAAACTATACGTGGAAGTGAAAGAGGTATTTTCTTTTTACTAGTATACATAGATACCCGTAGCCAAGATACGGTTACTCCATACGTTAGTTGGTGCGTAAGGGAAAGACCAGCAGAGGCTGCTAATGACGACCTCGCGTGCCGCGTCCTAACATCTCATTGAGGAACATTTGCCGGTCTTCCTGACCAGCACACAGCGCCTTGTCAGATAGAGGAACAGGACGCCAAAACAAAAGAACTAAGCCGTCATCGATCGGGTTTTCACCCTGCTAAAAGAAATGGATAGCTCAGGTAAGTTTGACAGTTCCAGTTGCAGCAAACGGGCAACAAAATGGTTCTTGAAACTATAATTAGATAAGCTTGCTCTATCAACAAAACTATCAATCTTGTCGAGATAATTTATCTAGTATGTGTTTATTAACACACATTCAGTAATATTCTTTTCGGTAACAGTATTATTTAATTGTTTGTTGTTGTTATTTTGATTTTCGCCAATTTTACAATAAAATTATTATCATTTTCATTATCAATGAAGCTCCATAGAAACTCCTTAGAAATTTATTTGTTAATACAAACACAATAAAGTTATTACAGTCAGCAACTGGAGCACTCTGAGAACGCAGAACTCCGCCAACAATGCACAGTAACAAAAAATAAAAATTGGTTCTGAAACCATGATTTTTCCTAATATCAACACCAAAATCTAATCATTTGTGCCTTTTAACAGTGTAAGGAGCTTATGTAATTTTCTTGAAGGTCCATTCATATATTTTTGAATCATGCTGCTAACAAACATTCTGACAAACAGTAGTCAAATCCATAAACGAACCAACCAATTTAATCAATTAACATGAGTAACAATTCCTGTAAATTTCACAAAGATCCATCCATTACGTTTTGAGTTATGGCAATAAAAGGTAAAGATATATTCAGTTTGACCGTACCCCCAACTGAGGAACCCGCCTGCACTGGTTTGTGCTGCAGATATGGACCAACATACCCAAGCGAAGTATACGGCTGCAGTCGACCACAGATGTTTAGAGCTATGGCGCCAGTGGCGGAAGTTTCCATAGGACAGTATTTGCAACCCCCCAACCCTCCTCATTGCTGGGGAAGGTCAGTAAACCCACAGTACAGTATACAGGCCGGATGCTGACCGATCATGTCAAGCACGTAAAGATCTTGCCTAGCTGGGAGCAAGGTTCGGGCCCGCGGCCTTGAGAGTCAAAGTCAGATGCTCTAGTCTGCTGCTAATGCGGACAGTGGTAAAAATGAGGCAGACAAAAAAATTGATAGACCGTTGAAACATCTGTTCCTCCAAACATACCTAAATATCCCTGTAAATTTTGTTGAAATCCGTCCATAACTTTTTAGTTATCTTGGTAACAGACAGACGAATAGACAGACGGAGAGACAAACACGACGAAAACATAACCTCCTTGACGGAGGTAATTAAAACTACAGCCGGTAGTAAATGTCGCTCAAGTTCTATAAGTTTCTCGAACCTAAATATTGTCGCCCACATGGAACACTAAGTCATTAAGGGGCAAGCAATAAAAGCCACGCAAGGCACTTCCTAATAAGGCTCCGGTAGCAAAAGCATGCGTTGCATTGTAACTATTACAATGTCACAAGAAACGAGGACATTAGGCGGGGTACATAATTGCACATTTTGGCTCCGTCCTCGCTTCAAGTTGTTTGTTCGTAAGCATATGTGGCCTCGTTATTATAGGCATTTTTTAGTCTATGCCCAATCGGACATTTATAGGCATTTATCCGATGTTATCTGATACCCTTCACTATTTTCTCATAGGCAGCTGATGAATGCCTATGAATATCCGATTGGGTGGTTATACATTGGCTTCACCCTGCTTTATTGTGTTAAGCAGCTTCACTAATTGAAGAAATGGTGACTTGCTTCTCAACAGTAAACAGAACTGAAGGAAGCACAAATGCCACATTTCTCTTTGCGTAGTTATGTTGAGGTAGCAGTGGTAAAATACATATATCGAATGGGAATTTGTCGTAGCAGAGGTAAAATATATATAATATATATATTTCGAATGGGAATTTGTCGGTCAATAAGAATTAACTTAGATACTAGTTTAAACAAAAATACTCAAATATATTGTGTAATTGTATCAGTCCCAGTGCTTTTCTATATATGCACTCATAAGATCAAGCCGAGTATGTTATTTACTAGAAAGATTATGGAATTCTTAGATGATGTTGATGCGCCTCCCAGTACTTCAGTGCAGTTAACCAAGTGAGGATAGACGGTCGCGTAGTTAATGTCGGGTAATGAAGGTAGGGGTAGTGTACCTCACGTGTTGCGGGACATTCCTAGTGCTCTACCCAACTTCATGCAGCCATCATCTAGGCTCCTTGAGAAAGAGCGTTTGACATCCAGCGTAAGGCCAAGGTATTTTATTTCTTTCATTGTCCAGTCCCGTTTAACATTATTGACGTATATGTCCAGCAGCTGAGGCGTGTTTTAGTTGCTATAAGCAATAGTTTAGATTTCTTTTCATGAAGAATAAGTTCGTTTAATAAAAACCAGAAGGACAACCGCGAAATGAAAAATCTAATTTTATCAAGAGCGAGATATAAATTAGTGCCAGAAACATAAGCAGCAGCGTCATCTGCAAATAAAACATATTTCACATGCCGAAGAAAAACAATATTGCTTTAATAAGCGAAAAAAAACAAGGGCCTAAAATCGATCCTTGCAGAACACTGACAGATACGAGTAAAAGTTTGTCGTAAAAGCAAATGCTATCATGTGATACATATTGATGATACACATATTGATGACGGGTGGAAATGTAGGATTCAAGCAATTTCACTGCACTGTGTCTATCTTTATAGATTTTTATCCTAGCAGTGAGAAGAGTTAGCTCTCATGCAATCGAAAGCTTCCTTAAATCTAGGGATAAGCGAGTATTATTTTTCCACCGATTGAAAGTGGAAAAAGTTGGAAAAAATTAATAAAATGGCTGATGAAGTGTTAGTGCCACTCTTGGAGCAAAATTGGTATAGAAAAACTATTATAATTACTGTATCTTACTATTATCTAACATCAATATTTATTTAATAAAAACTGCTTTAGCATAGTTACATAACAGTGATCTATAAATTCCGATAACTCTCCGTGTGATAGAAGTATCGGGGCAATCTTGTCCTATCATTAAGTTACCGCACTAAAGAGACCTCTTATTTTGACACTTCACCCTGAGCGTACTATGGTCAAGATCACGTGTGCTCCACCAGGCCCCCTAGCCGGACTGGGCCTAGAGGTCGTTGGGTCACATCACGATTCCAACGGAAGCGATTGAGTTCACGCACTACCTTAATGTTCAATGTTTGGTCTCGCTCCTTTCTCCTTTGTGAGACTTTCCTCAATCTAACAGCATTTAGTTCAAAACATGTAGATAATTCATGAAAGAAAAATGTAATGAGTCGTCCACAGAGAAAAGAAATAGAATTCCACGGACATCGGCATCGTTTCATTCGATCAGTTTCATCGAGTTTGCCGAAATTATGGGACGGGACGAACACTGTTTTTGTTTCTCATATCTTGGAATCTGTATTAGATCAGCCAGAATTCCATCTTATTATGTCATTTTAAGGAAAGCAGCTAGAGATTACTCTAGACTTACATATATTTTATGATATGAAAAACAAAAAGAATATATCTTTAGTATCCAAGCATGAAAATAAATAATAAATTGAACGATTAGCAAAGTACTCTATGCCTTTAAAATTATGCAACGCTTCCATTCAATGAAATTTTTCAAGTAAGGTGGATATTGCGATGGTATCACAAGCACAGTAAACTCTTAAAAATTATTGTGTTTTAATTTTACTGAGGATAATCTGAGACTTCAAATCCAAAGTTTACGATATGCGTGAACGTTTGAGAACATTATATAGTATATCAATTACCTATGTCATCATTGCCTACATTGCATCATCAAGAAAAACTCAATTTTATCAAACTTGAATTACCCTAAAGGATGAGTTAAGAAAGTAACATAGATTTAATGATTACCAAAGTAGCAGACGATGAAATAGTTTAGATATACTGAAGTTTAACTAGTCAAGAAACTACTAAATATGGCATAATTAACAAGCTGCAATTAACTAAATGCTCACAAAATGTTAATGATTGAAGTTATATAAATAGGTAGTACACTAAAGAACGTATCAATATACTGAGTGCTGAGTTTATTATTCAGTGTAGCACTTCTCTGTCTATTAACACTGATAGCTACTACCTCCTCTGACTCAAATATTCAACTGTTCAACTAACTTCTCCTTCATAGAAAGACTATTCTTCTGTATCGCACAAGCCACCCAAGATTCTTTTTATCACCAGTTCTGGAGCTGCTACCTACTCTAATTCAAAATACATTTAATTAACTAACTTATGTCTCCACTGATTTTTATCTTCTTCATTCTTTCAACAGCAGAAGCCCACAACTGGCCCTAACTGGTACCAGTTGTGCAGACTGCACTCTGAGACTCAGATGATTAACAGTCCTAATAAAGTATTTCTCGTATATACATGCAAAAACTTGGATCTTTGTATAGCACAATGCCACACGGGCCTGCCGAGCGCCACTTCTGCAGCCACCGCCTCCTCTGACTCAATAAGGTTCACAGCCTGTGAGTAAACTGATGGAAATTCCAGAAATCGGAGGCTTTTGAGGATATTGAAAAGATTTCCCCCAACGGTCGCTATGCGGGAGAAAACGCGCGTTTTGTGGAATGCGATATTCTTCGATTGCATCGAGAGAAGCCCTGGAACAAAAGAATCTATAAAATCCTTCTGAAGAGTTGGAAATAAAACCAAAAAGGCGCAAGAGTGTTGAGTTTACCCGAGGGCCGTCGGAGCAATATTGGTAAGAAAACGGTCCATCTGTGTAGTAGTGAAACCATTGCTTGATGGGATAGAAAACGAGGTGTGCACATGCAGTGGATGAAGTCGCTCTTAGCATAATTAAATTAAAACAAACTAAAGGTTATGATAAAACGAAAGCAGGTACTGTGAGTATGAACAATATAAGCATACTGTAGTGCATCGTGAGCCGGCGCATGCTAACCGTTTCTTTGACTCTGAAACTTATCACTGCGAAGGAAAAAAGTGCATAATAGTTACTGCATTCAGATTTTTCAGCGAGCCGCGTCATTCAAATTCAGTAACAAAATCTATAAATACTAAATTTATCCTCTATAGCGTTTTCAAATCATGAACAAGTCGAGACATACCTATGTTTTTGTTATCGTCCTTCTACCGATCAGAATCACTGTATTCCCGTTCAACACAAGAAAACTAGTTAAGCTGAAAATGTTGCACTAAGAACAGTAGCGCCATCTTTGATTTCACAATGAAGCGACTGCTGCGCACTTGTTTGACTTTTATCGGTTTATCAGGCTATAAATATTTTGATAATAGGCTGTTCCTATCAAATTCAGGCTAAAAGATCATGGGATACGAATGTGACTTCAAACCGACGCGATATATAAGCGAAAATGTGAAGAAACGAGATCATAAGGGAACGCGCGGCGTCATTCATTTGAATAAATGCCTGTTCTATGTATGGACAGCGACAGCAGAACTTGACTCACGGCTCTCGTTCATTTTCGGGAGTGAACGCGATGAAATGAGGGACGTGTGAACTACCCTTATTTGAAGTTGGAAATGGAATAAGGTAGCCTGTGAACATTTGGCCGTGAATAATTTGAAAGTCCTGGCTGAGGTTCGCAGCTGTAGAGGATGGTGCTCTCAATGTTTGTCAAAACGGTTTTAATCGCTTTTACTTTCTCTGCGCCGACAACTTCGGAGGGGAGTCAATTCCAAATGTTCACAATGAAGTACGTGAATAATTGTTGGCTTGTAGTAGTTCTTCGATCTTGATGTTTGAGTTTTTGGCCGTTATTTCGGAGGCGATCATTAACGCCTCTATCAAACAGTCACGTTGTAAGCAGGTCGTTAAAGCTGTTCAGGTACTTAAATGTGTCTATTAGCCGCCCCTCAGCCAATATGCTCCTAGCAACGAAAATAGAGCTGCAACTTCAATAGTTGAAATTTATTAAACTATTGTAAATCCGTGACACTGTTACTGACACGCATTTTAACACCATTCAACATTGCCTTGGAAGTCAGCTCATTTAACCCTTGGAAAAAATAATAATGTGAACTGAAAGATAAATGACCAAAAGCACTATGAATACCATCTGTAAAATGCCATCATGCAGTAACTGTAGCAAAACTTGCGTGGGAAAACTAGCAAAGACTTAAAAAGGCCTGTGAAAAAATCAAAGAAGAATGTTCAATAAATTGCCTCGCATCTCCATTCATCGAACTTTACAATAATACGTAACACGCTACGGCATGGGCCAAACATTCAGTCATAAATTTTAATACTTCTTTTCAATCGATATTTAGATAAAAGCCCTATCGTTAATCGTCAGTTACAAACACGCAATTGAGGACTACAAAATAAAATTAATAGATGAATGTTCTTGATTTTTTCACCTTGATCTCGTAGTGTAGCCCCTTCCTAGGGATTCAGTGGTTAGAAGCGCTGCCTCGCTCGTTACCACGGAGCAAGACGTTCCATTCCCAAGCCTATGAGGACAATCTTGGTACTCAGCAATGCAGCATCAGTATCCCTGTCGTTATAGCCAACTGAGGGGGGCGTGGGGATTACTGGCCTTACTGTCGGGAACGCACTTGTCGCGTAAACATTAAATCTATGGCGCCTTAGCTAGTCACTCGACTCCAGCCGCATGAGGGGGCTTATCTGCAGCACGAAACAGTGTATGTGGGTTACCTAGTTAACACCCACGAGCGAAGTGAAGGGCGGTGATAATGTTTTCTTTGGATATTTAAGTATATATATATGTATTGCGAACAAGATGTTTGGGTGTAATGACGTCCGTTGTGTATAATTTTCAGTCATTAGGTGTATTTTAATTGTAGAAAAGGCTATTAAGTATAATTGCAAATTAGTCCGTTCTCATCTAGGTTAGGTGAAGGCCAGGACTGGTTCTGCTATCGTCAAATGAGCTTTTTCTCATCTAGGTTAGGTAAAGGCAAGGACTGGTTCTGCTATCGATCAGAGATTGACTCTAAGTAACGCCAATCAAAGATTGACCCTAAGTAAGGTTAGTCAAAAAAAAGATTGACGCTAAGTAAGGCCAATCAAAGATTGACGCTAAGTAAATAAAATAAAAACACAACCATAGAATTTTTTTTACCTCTTCAGGGTTCTTTGAGGGCGGACGGTCCCGTAAAACTCTCGTGGGCCGTCCGGCTTGCGTGAATCAGCCGCCTCTGAAGATCTGAGGCAATTGATGCCTCTGCGGACGGTCCGGTAATACGCGCTGGCCGTCAGGCTTGTGCTAAGCGGCCTGTAGCTGTTGGCCATAGCGGCTAGCTGCTTTGGCTAGCATGGGGATCCATCCTTACGCGCCAGACTGTGGCAGACCCTGGAAAGACCGAGGGTGCAGCCTCTGAGTGCTCTCTACACCGTTTTTAGTCCGTTAAGGTTAACCAGTTCGTGATCCTGGTCATGTGCCAGACTGCAGGAGCGGTCTTCCTGACAGGTTATCCACTCAGCGTATCCTGTTCTTCGAGAAAAACGTAGCTTCATGGGTAGCAAAACAAAGTAGAGAAGCTCGTTTAATCTCGGACTATCTTGTAAAAATCAGGTGTCATACCGGTTCTCTCATCAAGCAACAGATGATCAAATGCAAGATATTACTTAATTCTAGAAGCAATACTTTGTTCGCCCAATACAATTATAAAGTCCAGAGAATGCTAGTTAAAGTTAAACAGACAAACATTTGCTACTTTTGTTACTCGTATACTGTGGACAACATTAAGCATCAAACATAATCGTGCAATATGCATTCTGCATTCAAACGGTGACTCAACCAAGTTACAGTTACGGCTGCAGCCACCGTAAGCGCAGCAAGTAGTAGGCCCACCGAGTGCCGAAGAGGAGACTGTGGGCGCAATGCACCTTAACAGGCGTAGGTCTACCACGCGTCGTTAAGGGTGACTTTGCTCTTTTCGGTGAGTGGGCACCTGGCGCGGCGTGTCATGCCGAAACACTAAAAACCAATAAAAACCACTGAAAACCCACATAACTGCACCAAAAAGACTTCGGGACGCTAGCGGAACCAGTCCTGGCCTCACCTAACCTCATGAGCGGGAGTTCATTTGAAGGGGCTCTCTAGTAGGGTGGTGGACTAAGGAAGGCCCAGTGCGTTTATCTGTCAGGAAACGTGCGAGCAGAAGCCTGTGGATTTAGGTGTAAGGTTCAACGTTACACCTAACCTCAGCTGATGACACTTACCGACGTTTACAGTTAAATTCCTTTACATCTGATGCACTATCTAGCTATATTATATATCTTGGTTTGCATATTTGTCTGCCCACTCAAAACAAGAGGTAAAAGGAGTTTGGTTATCATCACACTCTTTTTAAGGCAGTCGGGAAGGTTAACTGAGATGTGAAAAATACCCAAAAAAACTAGAGTTAGCTGGACATAAAAAGTGATGGCGTTGAATTAGTCTCCACCGCTGGTGTTGGCTCTACGCCTAGAGGCAATCCAGTTCAGGTATGCAGCCAAAGAGATTCTACCTTTGCCAGTACAGACATGGTACAATTTACTCCACGTAGTCACCTCGATAATAAGTAAAGAGTTACTCCTCAGCCAATTACGCTTCCCTGTTTTAGTAGCACTGATTATGGTCGCGTGTTCGGCAAACTACTCTGAATCTAAGTGAATGTGCCCACTGTGCTTTCATCAACAGTACTTCACAATGTACGATACGCGTATTCGCAGTTTCCTGTTCCCCCTGCCCACTGTCTATCAGCCCGTCACCACCAGGAAGCAGAGAGTTTAACGGGAGGATTCATAAAGACTAACATGAAATTCGGCGTGACCGCAGGTCGGTGCATGACGCCACATCGACGAATCGGAGTATCTGAGGGTGAGGTCTCAGGCTTTCATGGCGTGGGTTGTAAACCCTAACCAAAAATATGTATAATTAGTACTATATTCCTGACGCCATGGAAACCATAAGAACAGTTATTGCTCAAACTTCGTGTAACTTACTACAATCATTTTATCATGTTGTGTGCATGGGAGGGGGGTAAAAAAATACGGCCATGTGGAAAAAAAAAAGTTTTATGAAGGGCAGTATTTGCTGAATATGAAGTGTATTAAGTGTATGTTCTTTCATGGTTATTATTGTTTCTCTTATTTAGCCATGTTTGCTGACACCCAAGCTATTATTTTTTCATGCTTATATTATCATTTCCTGTCTTATAAGAAATTGGTTGATTCTTAGCCTCTTAGGAACCGTAATTTTAGTAGGAAAAGAAGCACCAAGCTACCTATAAAAAACATTTTGTACTTTCGTAGCAAACGTTTCGGATCATATAAAATCCATCTTCAGTGCTAATTAAAATTACAATGATCTGTAAGGACGAAATAAATGTAAGTACAGTGGTACAGCAATAATAGTTTCTTAAATGGCTAAAAAAGAAGAATAAACGCTACCTAACTAACATCAACATTCGTGACTATAGAACCTAAAGATTGCTACAGATAGTAAACTATTTATTCTATGATATTTAAAGGTGTGGCCGATTGACAGTTATTGAGAGCTGGTTTACGGGAACTGATACAAATGGATTCTAGAATTCTGAGGTCTTGTGCATCGTG